>JAOTQQ010000001.1:135470326-135535844 GCA_026546715.1 Gallinago undulata | reverse complement strand
TCCTTTCCTTTCCTTTCCTTTCCTTTCCTTTCCTTTCCTTTCCTTTCCTTTCCTTTCCTTTCCTTTCCTTTCCCTCTCCTCTCCTCTCATTCTCTCAATACAGTTTATATTACATTTGATGTGAGTTATTCAAACTATTACTGGAGTCTTGTACATTAAACTTGCATGGTCTTAACACCTGCACAAACAGAAGTCACTACCCTTCATGCAGTAGCTTCCCTGAAGTTTACTTCTGGCCTTTCACAGTTTTCAGGTCTCACTGAAATGACAGACCTGCCAAGTGCATCTGCACAGTTACTGCCCTCGCTGTGACTCTGTGCTGTGTGAAAAACATAAGCAAGATGTGTGGCAGCTCTACCTTCCCTCTGAGGGTCATGCCAAATGCCCCTACAGACCAGTGGGTCAGCTAAAGGACCGTGGGGGATCTAGGTGTAGGAGCTGGGAGGTACTTGGCAGCTGGTCAGAGAACTTAGCGTCTGGACAACACCAGAGGGAATGATCCCAAGACAAGAACAGCCCATGCACCCACATGTGTGGCTCTGCTTATGTCACTCAATATGCCTTGTTCAGCTAGAAATAGCCCCATTTTCTACTGCTGGCACATAGCCAGGGTGTTGAAAAGCTTTGTGTGGGTAAGTACCGGAGAATCAGGTTATGGTCTAACTCTACACTTTCCTCACATTACACAAATACTAGACATGGTACCAAGGGGGATACATTTTTAACCTTAACACTTCTGTGATGGATAGTAGGATGGATAGCTATGCTTTCTTTCTAAGAGACTTTCATTTACATTTGGGACTCTCGGGTGACAGACTACTATTCCACCCTCCAGCTCTCTTTCAATGAATATGCACAATTGCTTCTTAGTTCCAAAACCAATTTTTAAGCTGAAAATAAATGTTTTCTTTTCTCTGGGAGGGAGAGAAAAATACATACGTCCTACAACCACAGGCTGTGGCTGTCTCTTTAAGTTTTTGAATCTTTACAACCAATTTACAAATGAGTACATTTCTATAACCCCTGTGAATAGCCATGTTTTTTTAATGCAAGAATCTGTTTTATTTGGACTATCTCTTTTTTTTTTTTTTTTTTTCCCCACCAAGAAAGCGTACCACATGAAGAAGAATGTGTGGGCGTTGTGAGAATGAATGATTTTCAAGCTGTGAGGACGTTATGGCCTCATGTACCCTAAGAAAAGTACTCGCTGCTGATGACCGGTGTCAACAGTGACTGCGGCTGAGCAGTGCTGAAAACAATTTAAGTCTTTTTGTCCCCCAGCTCACACAGTGTTCAGCAACATTTCAGGTAGTCTGATTAAAATCTGAAGCGGCACTGATTCGGCTAGCCTGGTATTAACAGGAGAGTGAGCCCTAGTGTAGACAGCTGCCTGGCTCCAGAAGCCATCAGCAGTGCTCTGTGTGCTCGACGTGTCCTGGAAATGGCTTCTGAGCCAGAAAGCTGTCTACACTAAAGTGTTCACTATTTATGCCACCCCTTTTTTTTTTGTGTGTGTGTTAGCATCAGAATGGGGTGAAAATTAAACAAGTGCAGTTGAAAAACATAAATATCCTTTTCCGTTTGAATTTTCTCAGCAAACAGACAGTTAAAATATTTTGGTAAAATCTGAATTACTTTTGCTTCATATCCTTTTCACAACAGTAAAAGGAAAGAAAGATAGACTGAAAAGGAAAAAAACCCTGTAGTTTTTTGGTTTAAGATTTTAAATTAAAAATATAATCTTGGCAGTGCTCATTTTAATTCTTCCCAAAAGAAAAAGACTATTTCTCATTAGCTTGTTATGTATCTATGAATGTAGAAAGTGCAGTGTACTTTAATGCTGTTTCCACGGGAAACAGCATGAACAATCCTCTGTTACCCAACATGTACTTCCAAATGAAGCTGAAATGCAAAGCTAGTAGCTTCAGTCTCCAATAAAAAGTAGCAATAGGCATCAGCACCTTGATAATGGAAGGGATTTTTAATGGCATCCTGCCCACCTACTGTATCTCAGCCCATAGACTGAGAGGGAGAAAAAAACCCCACCCCTCATGTGAGGAAACACGAGCAAGCTAGAACTTCTTACTGAATAAAAGAAGTCTGCAATTCTTTTGAAAAATTCTTGTGAAAAATGAGCTAAACCCAAACATTTGGCCTGATGAGTGAATTCAAACACATTATGAACAGAATCTAACTAATTCATATTTACAGAATTTAACAGATTTAACTCTACTTGCTGCTGAACAGATGCAGAAATCTGGGGGCTGAAGCATTCTAAGTCCTGAAGCAGGATCCTACAATACTTTCTGCCATTTGGCAGAACACTTGTACGGCAGAGAGCAACGTTTTTTACACATGGAGCAAGGGAGAAACAGATATTCACAAGGAGCCCCTTTGCTCATGGGAAAGCATGTTCACTGTGAGGTGTCATCTCAGCCCCAAATGTGCTCCTATGCCAAACCATGTCCATTCAAAACAGCAAGTTTAAGCTGTCTTCTCAAAGAGACAACTTCTGTTTCCCAACTATATGTGGAGATGAGGGAGACCTCGCATTTAACTTCAGTCACCTACATGAGGGCAAATGTTCTCCAAATTCCTCACTGAGCTACATGGCTTTGGACTTAAATAAATAAATAAATAAAACCACAGGGAATGGCACCTATTGCGTTAAAAGCAAACAATGTAGCTGTTCATTTGCATGCTTGTGCATTCGGATTCTGTCATCAGACAACACTGGAGATCTTAATGGCCGCCCACAGCACTGGAAAAATTCTCTGTTTTTTAGAGTCTCCTATCAGATATAGAATATTATGCTGGATTCGTTGTACAAAAATATCTTTGGAAACTATTGGAGGTCTTGCTGTACAGAGAAAAGTCTCCAAGAAGCACACCAGGCACTACACTTCTCTGCCTTGCCAAAACCGTGTGTGAACCAGGTGCATTTGAAAAGTGTGCGGGCTGTATTTTCTAAAATGATGCTTACCCCCTCCTGTTGGTTCACTGATCAGCCCCCTTCACACACATGAACATAGTTGGTGCCCTACGCTTCTCCTTTCACGTGCAATAAATGGAAAGGTCATTAGTGCTGTCAGTCACCAGTACATCTTGTTCTCTAGACCTGTGAAGCACATTGGGCTCCCTGTCTGTTTCCCAGGCTTGGGAAATTCAGGAAGGACAGGCTTTGGAACACAATGGAAAATTTCCTTGCATTAGCTACCAGAAAAAAAGAGACACCCTGAAGGCCTTGTCTTTTTTCATTAAATTCATAAAAAGCTGTATAATTACAAAGCTTGTGCAATGCTAATTTTCCACATAACTTTCACGCTTTATCAGCCTTAAAATATATCTGAAGTGGCAGCACTGATACACAGATCAGGTGCCAGCCCACATATCCTGCCATAGATAATGTGAGCCACAGAAGCACGGTCTAGTCTGTAAAGAATTAGGAAGAAATACCTCCACTAAGGAGAAATGCACTGGCTGGATTACTCAACGAGTGCTGACAGGAGAGGCATTAAACCAGGGCATTAACAGACTGCAAGAATTGCAGATTTGCCCCTGCTAGGCAGAAATGTGCCTTAATCATTAAATTAATGATAAACAGAACCTCCAAAAATCACATGCAACTATTAATAAACAATCTCACAAGGTTACATTTCATTAATAACCATAAACAAATCTATAAATGGTGCCCATTGGAAGGATAATGTTTTTCCCTCTCCCTGAGAACATATGTTTGTAAACCGTGTAACTGGGCCCCGAGTAATTTTGGAGTGAGTAATTTCCGAATGTGCAATTACAAATGGCTAAAGTGCAATAGCTCCCCGAAGCATCATCACAATTTCTGCAGTGAGTGTTTAATTGTAGCCAGACTTTGTAACCTTACCATGGCCTGTGTCCTTGCCATAACCCTAGGCCTAAGCTCCACTCTTCAACATATGGGAAAATTTTTCAAGCTGATTGCTCCAATCTGATTAGGGGAAGTTATGTAGCTGCCATTTATTCAGAGTCTTGTTACCACACTCCAACAGCTGCTTTGTAAAAGATTCCCATTAAGGCCATTTTCTGCCTACTCCAATTCCAGCACGCCTGTCAAAGTAATTGTGATTGCACTGATCGTTTCAAGGGTGCCAGCAATAAAAAAATTAGAAATCTCTTTGATACCGGGTTGGCAAAAAGCTACTTCAATACAACGGTAAATTAGTTCAGAGAAAGTGCTTCCTGCCTCAGCCAGCTTTCCTATCCTGAATCCCTTGGTAAATTCCCCAGTGGATGAAGGCACAGGTGTCTCCAGGACAGTTTGAGAGGAGAACTTGCTCTGTAGCAGGTGACTACTAAAAACCTAGTGCAATTCCATTTTACGACAACAGTCTTTCCCTCCAGTTGCCACTTCGGCAGCCTAAAAAATTTTTCTGAGTTTTTCACTCCCCATTGTGGTAATGTTGAGGTTGGTAAGATGCACACAGTTGAAATGTCATGCCAGTACTGCAAAGTAAGAGGAGAATAGATGGCTTTCTATCATGGTGATTGTTTCCCAATTGAAAAAAAAAAAAGAAAAAAGAAAAAGGAATGTCATGTGTTCTGAAGTGGGGTTGTCTAAAGGATTAGAAGGCCCCCTCAAATTGCTGTCAGTCATTTCAATCTGTTCAGAAAGCCATCATCCACACAGGATAAAGTATTAATTTTTCTCTTATTTATGCAGATATTTTGTTAGTTTTGGAAGTTTAAAATAAACACACAGTTAGAGAGAATTGATCTCACTTGGTTTCTGATATGAATGTTCAAATGACTGGGTGAGTAAAGGTTAAAAATGGTCCAGGCTTTTGGTTAGAAACAGCACCCACATAAATGTTTGTTGAACTCCTTGGAGTTGCTTAACACTTATTCCAACACAGATGCCTTTGTCCCTTTACATTTCTAATGTGCTTTGCATTTAGTGACGACTTTATCATTGCTTGGTAGCCAGAGATACAAGATTACCAAATCTTTGACATTCTTTCTTCTAGCTAAATGAGAACCAATGTTAACATGATTAATGTCTGTTATATGTTTCAGTGCTTGCTCCTCCATGCGTCAACTATAAGTTTCAAATGCAAAGGAAATAAAAGACTTTTAGTTAGGATCATATCCACCTTAGGAAACTTCAGGCTAATAACTGGCAATTACTGATATTGCTTTATATTACATAAAATTCATGGATTACAGATTTTGGAATTGTGGGTTATATTCCATCTCTAACTAGTGGTTTGGCTGAGATGGTATAAACAGGTTTCTCCTCAAGTGAGAAAGTACTCTGGTGTTTCTTTATTTTGGGCCGTAAGTAAAATGCACAAATCTAATGAAAATTCTCCAAC
Source organism: Gallinago undulata (assembly GCA_026546715.1). Lineage (NCBI taxonomy): Eukaryota > Metazoa > Chordata > Aves > Charadriiformes > Scolopacidae > Gallinago > Gallinago undulata. Next base: position 135,530,490 of record JAOTQQ010000001.1, on the reverse strand, counting down.
CTGCATTTTACTGTCAGCAAAGTGCATTTATTGTTGACATAGGCTTACTGAGTACCTCTGCCTAGACTGTGTGAAATGTAAAATTTAACCCCCAAAATCCAGTTACAGCTTAACCCCAGTTTAGGTAGACTAACTCTGCCCAATCTACATTTTTTATACCGAAGACCTTCTAAGAATTAAAAATAACCTCATATAAAAGTATTTCTCCTTTATTGAGAAAGAAAGATTTGAATTCTAGTTATTCTGTGTGATGAAAACTTTTGTGAAGTTGACAAATGGGAAAGATCTGCCATTTAATTTAAATGATTTAATTAATTAATTAAATTAATTTAAAATGCCAGTTAATTTAAATGATTTTTCTCTCTTTAGGTGGTGAATCCAAATTCTGGGTATAGATGAGATAACAGATTCAACTAAAGGCTAAGATATCTGCATGTGGGGTCCTGTGCTAAGCATCAAATCTAAAAAAAATACCTAAGAAAGCCGCTGAGCAAGGTTTCTAAATAGGACATAGCTACAGTAAAAGGCATCCTTGAAAACGAGACTTTTTGTCTTTGGTTAGTTATGAATATTGTCTTCGGTATCCACAAGGAGAAATCGCATGTGTTCTCTATTATGTCTGGCTTTCCAGGGGTCAGCAGCACAGAAGTTTATTTGGTGAGTTGTCCATGTTCCATGTTCCATGACAACTTGTCTGAAGGGGTCATGTTCTTGGACAGAGAATATTACACTTTCAGGCTATTTTTGATTAGTTCCTGGTGGCTAATAAGACTTCTCAGATGTGACTGAGCCTTACTGTGTAACATAAAGTGGTTAGGTATTCCAGAAAGAGATGCTGGCAGGGTGAATGTAGGATCTTTCTGCCATCAGTGCAGAAGAGTCATACTCTCCAGAATCCCTTGTGTCTCATCAGCTTATCATAGCAGGGCTCTCACAGATTTATTTCTAGCTGTCTTTTGATGGTGTGTATTATAGGGAAGGACAGTTTGGCATTACAGAGGCAAAAGGAGAAGACAGGCAAAGAATTTAATGTCATTAATCATGATCTCTTGGCAGAAAATACTTTTATGAAGTAATTTTTGGAGTTGAGGCAGAGTCGAAACTTTTTTAGCTTGAATATGGTAGGGAATAGATTTTTATTTCCTTCTGGAGGCAGAAATGGTTTAACCAAGGCAACCTGTTCATCGCTTATGCCTACCCATAGCCTAAGGGTCCAGTTCGAATGACAGCTGGCTGTGTAGATCCAAACATTACCTGTGAGAAGCTTAAAATCCAGAATTCAACTACAAAACTTTAAATTATGGCATTGAAAGCTTTCTTTCTAAAGACATTGGTATATCCCATGGCTGCAACTGTTTTGAATTTTACAAGAACACGTCTCCCTCAGTTTCCATGAAAATGTTACTTTTATGATGGCTTCTTGTAGGTCTCTGTTTATTTTGTGTCCATGTGAGTTAACCGTTGGTTAGACTTCCCTGGGTAACTCTGTTTTTCCTAGAATCCTGTTGATGGGATTTTTTCAAATACTTGCTTTTTCTGGGACAAGAGAGTGGGTGGCCAGGCTTCTCAATGGTGGTGAAGCAGTGGTGTAACACCTTCTGAGAGAGTGGCAAAATTGTTCAAATCCCCACTGCTTTATAGGGATTAATTTAATGAGAGCTGTCAGTGAACATCGGAGGTGTGAGAGAAGACCAGGGTGTTACAAGTGCTCTTGAAACCATGCTCTGGCTGCATACCTGCCAACATTTCAAATGTTCAAAGTGGTAGACTTGGCAGATAGGCTGAGTCTGGTTCCTACGTCTGCCTGCTCCTGCAGAGCCTCCTGCTCCTTCTCTCCACACCTCCTGGAGAGGCCAGCAGCTTCTTGCTCTTGCAGGCTGGCTTTCCATCCTGAAAAGTCACGCTCTCCCTGCTTGAATCCTCCTGCTGCTGGTATGCGAAGAGGCAAGACACCTTTGAACCCCTGAGCAGGGTACCCTGTTCATTTTAGCAGCAGTAGAAGTTTTGCAAAATGAGCATGTTGGACCAGAGGTTTAGTGTGTTTCTGGGCAGGTGTATTTCTAGGGCACCAAGAGGAACACCAGTCGAAGCAGTGGAAAGATGGATTACAAAGGGAGTTAATTAACATACCCATTATTAAGTTATTTAGCAAAGGGGAGTGGTGAATATGCTAGGCATTGCAGGAAAAGGTCTTTTAGGCATGAAGCAAAGTAGGACAGAGGGTGGAACTAATTTAAGATCTGAGGTCCCCAAATCAGATTAATAATTCCCACTTTGTTTTAAGCAGATAGTTTTCTCTCTGGTGGATAGAAATTCTTGTGAATCTACAGGTGCTGTAGGAAATACAAAACTGATAGACTTGTGCACTAGGTTTATCTGTCCACTAAGGACAGATATATAAATCCATAAGGATTTATACACAATTTTGTATATAAAGAATCCAAGCACACCCAGGACGGACTTGATTTCCTGTGTTGTCACTGTGAAATGTATCTCTGCATGCTCAACAAGCTCAGTACACCCAGTATGAATGTGAGATGTTAACAGGTTTATACAGCACGTGAATGCTTCTCCGGGATTTGCGAGTTCCCAGAAACTCAGTAGATTCAGAAACTGTGAAGAAATGGCCAATTTCCTTTTGCCCCCACAAGGAGTCAACAGCAACATGGGAAAAGGGAGGTAGAAGACTCAACAGAAGTGAAAATCTATGGCCAGGGGTGTCAGAGTTGGCAGGTATGGATATTACTACAAAAAAACCCAAAGCTAAAACAACAAAAGAAAGCAGTTGTGGAGGCCACACCTGGGCTGTGTCTATCATGGCTGTGGCAGAAGGAAGGAAATAAGAAAGCAGAGCTCCCAAAACGCTAGCCTCCATGTATCTGAATCTCCCTCAACAATACTGTTATTTTGACCTCAAAAATGAATCTAATGACCAACCACACAAACAAATGTTGGCCAGACCAGTCAGCTAATACTCTCTGCAGAAGCAGTCATTTTAAGGACTGCTTCTCTGGTTACCCAGACCCGAGCTTCTCTTCCTTCTGGCAGGTCATAATTTTCCTTATTGTCCCACTGATCTGGTTAGCCCTTGGTGCTCTATGTAGCCTGCCCACACCCACTGTACTTGCCTCTGGTGAAGAGAGGATGTATGGTGGGGAAGTACAGATCCCTTCTGAGAACTATTATTTCTTCTCTGAGGAGTTAGAGTTGTAGAAAGTGGAAAGAAAAGGAAGGGAGCTGGTATTGGCCTAAGAAAATGAAAGGAAAAATCCAACAACTTTTTTTGGCTTGAAAATCATAGTAGTTTTCTCCTGATGGGAGACACCCAGAAGGAGAACCCAGAGGAGGTTGTGACTCTAAGAGTAGGGGTGATTGTAGGTATATGGGAATATGCCTGGAGAGGACATCGAAGTTACTGAAAACTAGGTGGGGCTGGGAAGGCTGAGAAAGACAGAGTAGAGTAGTGTCTCTGAAACACCTTTCAACAAAATGGGCAGAGCATACCTTGCCCTAAAGATGGATCTGAATGACTCTGCATGAAACTTCAGCGTAGGTCGCTCATTTTGTCGTGAATGCTCTAATGAAAAAGTTGTAATACAAGAGGAGCCTAAATCCTGATATATTAAAGCAAAAAAGGAGAGGCTGTTTTCAAAAGAAGCAGCCCAACATCCTGCTCTAAGAGGGGTCTCCAGGCTCAGGGTATTCAATTCAGAACCTGGGCCTCCAGTGCTGAGAACTGATAATGGTTAGCCAGACCATGTTGATTCCCCGCTGACTAATTTTGAGACTCCGCATGATGAATGGGACTGACGTTTGGTGGCTCCATGCCTAATGCTGGGTGCTTTGGGCCCCATTCTGCACCAAACTCTCTCCCCTTCCATGTAAGCATGGGGCGTAACCCTGGTGACCCAACTACCCTCTGCTCTGACAGACACATGCCCAGGTGTGAAGTCTTCCTCATGTTCAATTATTATTCTGATATGTCCCATGGACTCTTTGGCTAATCTGGCTTTTGTGTGCTGGATACACCATGCAGGCAGGAGGGTATGAGCTACCTAAACCCTTCCCGGTCAGTCAGGTGGAGTATTTTGTTGCAGTGTGCCTGTCTGGTCCATGTCTTGAGGTTTCCTTTGACACCAGGGGGAGGACAGAAGGGAAGGAGGGTAGGGGAGGAGCGTGTCTTGCTCCTGTCCCCATCTGAAGCTGGGGTCTGGCAGAGGGGCACACCTGGGTGCAGGAGCTGGGGAGCACAACTGGGCTCTGCAGCACAGGCAAGAGCCTTTGTGTTAGGAAGGGCTGCGGAGAGCAAGGCGGCTCCTGCCACGTAACTTCACTTCTTCCTTAATGGCGAGTGTTTGACTTTGAAGCTCTGGTCTCCCCCGATCAGTTTACTCCATAAATTAACGTGTTAATTGTACACACAGTGCTGTCTATTAGGGAGGTGTGTGTTTGACAGCCTCCAGCTGCGTGTTTGCAGAGATCCTGTTGTAGAAATCATTACAACGAGCAGTTTTCACAACCCTTTTTAATGCACTCTTAAAAGTAACAATTACAGGGGCTTTAACATTTGCAGCTGAAATATGTTCGGAGAATGGCTCATTCAGCTGCTTTACTGTTAACTTGATGTTAGATCGGATTGCATGATGCCAAATTAGCCATACACCACATATCATCCCACTAACATTGTAAGAGTTTTTCTTTTTCTCAAAAAAACAAATCAAAAAATGCCACCATTTTTAAAGCTCGTACTTCAGAAATTCTTTTGTAACAGGTTCCATCTGTTCTTAATTTCTTGCCTAAACACGCAGGCTCGAAAGCAAACCCTTTACTCGCATTGACTCTTGTGTGAGTCACGGCTCACAAAAGGGTGCAGGCAGTCTGGCCCTCAGATAGAAGCAAGTGTGGGCAGATAGAAGCAAGTGTGGGTTATATATTTACAAAAAATCTGTTTGACCTTCCAAATGTAGTGCCAGTAGTGGGCACTACTATATTGAACCCTGTGAATCACAGAAACGGAATCAGAACAGATGGATTTAAAAGGTTTTTTTTGATGTGTCATCCTTTTGCCTTTGGACACAAATTCGTACACCTGTAAAAACAAGTAAATGTAATTTTGTTGCCTTTAATGACAGGAACTGAAGTCTAGCTGGTGTTGGATATAGAGGTTTACTGTCAGAAATGACTGTTTCACTATTTGTCAAATGAATATTTCTAGGTGCTCCAAAGGGTCCAGACATCAATGGGTTTGAGAGTATCCACACAGGCCTTCACACCCACCACCAAGACATACAACCCAAACAACAGGTAATGAATTGCTTGTCATATCTACAAACAAAAGTATATGTGCAGGGACAACGAAGAGCTCATTGCATTGGTGAAAAAAAACAGCTTCATGATCTGCCCCCAAATTTCACTTGCTGTGGATAGAAGTTCTTTGTCAGGAAAGCAGAAATCATCCCTTTTTATGCTAATTTGCTGTCTCCAAACAGCAACTGGAGCCCCTGGAAGGGCTGGGAATGGATGGTGTGAGCAGAGAGAAAGCAAAGCATCGAAAGGTGAGAAAAAGATGCAGTGGAAGTTAAAGCAGCTTGACCCGAGAAGACACCAATCTGTGTAATGTAAATGGGAAAACTTGAAGAACGAAATGGTTTGCAGACGAATAATTGGAGAAGGTTGACCCCGGTACTGAAATGGGAGAGGAGGGAGAGAGGGAGAGAAAGGGGAAGAGCGGAATGAAGACCTGTGTAATGTAAATTAAAAAGACTTCAGTATAAGCATTTACAGACCAGTTGTTGGAGCCCAGAGAACGTATGCCTGTCCTCTAGCCACAGAATGTTTCAATATGCAATTTTCTAAAGTCATCTAAAGTGCTGCTTGTTTCAAGAAAAAAACCAAGAAGCCAAACATTTACAAGGCTCTGCAATTTGTTATTTAAATTGCATGGAGGAGTTTCATGCAGTAGGTCACAGGTATGTTGCCCTAGTTCACCAGTCCTTTCCCACCAGGGGCATGCTTAATGCATGCTGCTACCTATCAGGGTTTTCCTGAATGTACTGGAGGCCTTCACTGATGTAATAATACAGTAGGTTCTAAAATGCTTGAAAAATAAAATGGAGATTAAGATTAAACAAAACATTTTTCTTGGTGATAAATTTAAGCAAATTGAATGTAATTGCTCAATTTTATTCAAAGAAAGAGTCTGTGCTGACCTTACACTCAAGTTTTCTTCCTGACTTTTGCAAGCCTGGATACATGACATCATTTGGACAATTTGCACATATTTATACAATTTGTCATCATTCTGTCTTTACAGTCTGGAGAGTTACAGGATTTGCCTCTAGGCTTACTTTTCCCCCTGCTCAAGATGCTTTATGAGAATCATATGCTTGCAATACTATTTTTAAAAACTGAAAAATTTAAGTAAACATTGGGAACCTACTTCATATTTAAAGCTGATATGAAGAAAATAAATTGTGAACAGAGGAACAGGGGCTGGAAAATTCTAAACCCAAGCACGTACTGGAAGCGCAAGTGTTTTTTTTCCTTAGGCTACCTTTGACATGGGTATGTATGAACAGCATGGGCCAGGATAGTATTTCAGAGATGGGGGAGGCATTAAATGAATTTTTTTGTACTTCCACCAAATGTAATTGACTCCTGTACCTCATTACCATATCAGTCAGTTGTGTGGATTATCAGAAGGATTAGGAAAGTGGCTATTTGGCATGCACTCCAAACTTAGATGCTTTTGAGATGAAGGAAAGGGAAAAGATTGGCACAGTAGACTGGAGAAGCAAGAGTTTACAAACTAAATGTTTATAGTTAAGTCCTTAGCAGTTGGAGCATGTGAATAAGTTGTTTTGATACTTCAAATTAAAATTTGCATTAATTTTTGATAATTTAAGCCCCTATATATTGAGACCTTTCTTTGGTCTGCTCCATTCAGCTCCTAGAAAAAGAAAACACTTTTTTCTTGTTTATGATAGTTGATATTACTGAGGCAGTCTTTAAAAAAGAACAGCAGAATATGTTTTGGAGAGGGCTGAAATGCTTTTTTCTAACTCTCTTCTTTTATGTGCACCTAAACCACATATATTTGTGAATTTTGGTTTCAGTGTTCACTATGTGTTTGGCTTCTTATCAGGGCAAGACCTCACTAGGTACCAATATTCTCTTCTATCTATCTGCTCATTTATTCCTGCATCCCAAAGTACTGATCAGAGCCAATCTATAAAGCAAATTGGCTGAATCACCACTTGAGGGTGGTAGTAAATACGGGGTTGACAGAACTCTGGCTTTGTTGTATTGTCTGCACTTTCCTTAGTCTGAATAAAAAGATCAAGTACTTTTTTTTTTTTTTTTAAAGGAAGGGAAAAAAAACAATTAATTTAAAAGAAGCCAAAACTGTTTGCAAGTAAAGATCAAGTATGACACTTCTCTTTTCTGGGAAAGAGGAATTTTTTTTCTTCTGAAGTCATATTTTTTCTGTTTTGAATCAACTTTTGCTTTTGGATTTCCCTTCATGATTTTAGAATAATTATAATTGTCCCACAATTTAAAAAAGAGTTTTATCCTCAGGTTGAATGATATGTTTTGTTCAAATGACACTTTTTCAGCATTATTACTTGACCACCGAATCAAGAAAAACTGCAATGTGTACAGCTAGTAAGACCTTTCTCCCACAGCAAGAAACAGGCTTGGTCATTGATTTCAGCTAGCATAAAATGAAGTCTGAATCGATTCACACCAACAGCTTTTAACTTTCAGAGGGGACTTACATTTGAACGATAGACTGAAAGTGAGTGATCCATAAACCTGGTAAACAACACTTTATTGCTCTTGTAACTCAGTAGATGTGCATTGAGCTTTATAGACAAAAGCAAATCTTCTCTCTTAGTTATTATGGACAAATAGAGAGGAGACAAACAGCAGACTCAGAAGGGTGAGGATGGATGAAGATGGTAACCATCAATTGAAGGATATTTCCAGTGAGTAATTGGAAGCAGGGGTCAGGTATTCTGGCTTCTTGAAACAATCACTTTTTTAGGAGAGTTAGAGGGAGAAAGATGGAGAGTCTTAGTGAAAGCAGAAAGGGATAAAAGCAGAAAGATAAACACAGAACCTTGCTTTGAGGGCATGTGTTTTGGGCTCAGCGGCAGATGCGAGGAAAGAGGTACAGTGAGTGTATAAAGCAGAAGGACATCATAGGTAAGACTGGAGAACTTTATTCTGACCCTGTAAGTGAAAAGAAACCTGAAGAGAGACTTTAAAAGCTCTTTGTGGCTGACGTCATGTCATGATTTTGCAGAAATACCCAGTTAATTAAAACCTGCAAAACAAAACACTTCTATTAATTCGTTAAATGGTCCTGTGGGCTAACAGGCTGCTAGTGTAGCTTATGCAGACCCTGTGCCAGTTGCCACTTGCGACAGCAGATCCTGCAGGCAGCGATGAGGCAAGACTTTTGCCTATGCTTACCTTTATGCACTGCCACTAAATCTTTGCGCAATCAGGGCCTAAGCATCTGTCAATAAGTCCTGACCACACAGGCACATTGACTTATAATCTAACTTCTATTCAGTATGCGCGTGGGTTTATCAATGCACGTATTTGGTACCCTTCATTAGTTTAGTGTGCTATCTTTAGAGAAAAGTCAATGGCCTGCCCATCTCAATGGATACCCCAGAATAAATTTGTGAACTAACTACAAAAGAGTACATAAAACCAGATGAGGCATGACAGAATTAAAGTCTTTGAGTCAGAGGCTCAGCTGTGGCAAGCAGCCAGCTGTGCCACTGCCAGTTAGGCCATGCGTATTACCATTACAATTATATCGAAGGGAAATGACTTCATGCGCAGGGTATGGCTTGAATATTAAAAATTCCTTGAGCGAAATGAAAGGCGCATTACAGTATGATAGAAAAAGAGTGCAAACATGTTTCATTTTATTTCAACACTACGCTCCAGCAGATGCACTGGTAAGCAAAGGAAATTGCTAGGTCTCAGTTTCATGTTCCAGGGCTTTACTGATTGGAGGACAGATTTACAGCACATGTAAGAAACAATTAGAATAGGGACTCCACCAACAACAAAGCGAGGGAATAAATTCCGATAATGAGACGGGAAAAGTACAAGGTAGAAATGATCTATGTGCTTGCATTTGGGGTATAAAATGTCAAAAAGCCCTGTGTCAGCATGAATTGCACTAGGCAACAGATGGTGTACAGATTACGCTCCCTCTCCTTCTTTCTCTCTCTCTCTCTCTCCCCGCGTCTCTTTCTTTCATAGGTTTCTTTCCAAAAAACCTACAGATTTTCCCCAAACACTTTGCTATTTATTGGCTGTCAAATGAATAACCATAAATGTTTGGTTGGGAGATTGTTGGGGAAAAAAGAAGGGAGGGAACAGACAAAAAAACTTCAAAGTTTTCCCAGTCATGTTGCATGGACGGGAGATCTATTCTTTGAATCTAAATCGTTGCTTTTGGTTAAATTTTCTAGGCTGAAAGTTTTTATTTTTTTTCCCCTATCCCAGAGAAAGTAACTAAGTGTCATAAGAGAAAGAAAGAGAGAGAGGTGGTTGTAGAATAGGGGCTCTGCAGTGCTGAAGTCATGCCTGACATCACAGCAATGAAATAGAGCTCAATGAAACTTGTTGCTCCTTCTTAGCATCTATTTACATTGTGTAAGCAGAGTGTCTGTATCACACAAAGTTCTCATTTTGTGAGAAAAACTCATGAGTCATGGAGGAATCTGAAATTTGTGACATACTTTTACTCCGACAAATCATAAAACACAACACTTTATCACTATAAAACAACCACCACTGCAGAAGCCATGTGGGTAGGGATTGTTTTAATCCATTCCCCCAGTGCAGCCAACTTTGTGTGTGAAACTGTGATGTTATATCCAACAGTTTAGGACCAGAGATGAAGAAAATATTAGTTCTAAGACAAAGATATTTGAAACACAAACAAGATAGTAACCAACTGAGAATTCACTTTCAAACCTCCATCCTAATGAAAACAATAATGGATAAATAACGTAATGAATATCAGTTGCATTAGGAATTTTATAGATGGAAGTACAAGAAACTTGAGTTTTTACAGTTGTTGCATTTCTAGGGTGTTCCACTGTTTTTAACCATACTCTTATTCTCACAGGGGCTGAATGCTCTGGAAGAATTACATTAAAATAGTTGTCTACATGCATTTTTTCTAGTTTTCCAATTCTAAACTTGAAAACTCTACAATTTTTTCAGAATGTGATGAAACAAATTGCTAATGTTTTTAAATTCTCACAGTGTATTTTCTGGCTAGACCTTGGACAATCTAATTGGCCAAAATTTTTTGTAAAGTTCAAAACCCAACTGCATTATTATGATACTATTCCTTGCACATTCCACCTAGACTGTTGCAATCCATTTAAAGCTAGACTGATTTCTAACTTGCTTGATCACAAAGATGCAAGAGATACAGATTTACCAAAACAGCAAGGGAGGATTTTAACCAGAAGTTATGACCCCTTCGTAGCCTGTTAACACCTGCTGAGGTGGCACACACTTCTCTGCTTGCTGGCACAGCTGCAGCTGTGTGCTGGCCTTGCTGATCACAACCCTGCTCCAGGTGCAGCCCATGCTTCTACTGCTATGTCCTACTTGCCCCATTTGGCAGTAACGGGCAATGCTTAGAGGTGTTACGTGAAGTGGGGACAAGGGATGCTGTAAGGGGCAGTGGTTCCTGAGACACTACTTATGATAGGTACTTTACCACCGCCAGAAAAAGAAAACGTGCCCAGAGGCAAAACACCCACAGCTGAGCTCAACCCACAGTTGACTTCTGAGGTTAGGGCAGTTACAGAAATATCTTCACTTATAAATGATAGTTTCAGTGTCAGGCTTGGGATGAAAGCAGAATAAGTATCAAACTCCACTGGAAATGAAAGTATGAGTTGTCTAGCTTTGTGTATCACAAGTAGCATGCCAAGTTGTCCAGAAGCTTCCAAACCCAGCTGATTGTGGATGATGCTGGTGTGTGCATCATGTAGGCATGTACTTTCAGTTTCCAGATGCAACCCACTCATTTACTTTACCTGTTGAGTAGGGTGACAACTGTCATATGTTGACTCTGCTGAAAACCTCCTGAGTCCCATGTCTATGGACCCTCACCACCACTGTAGCATTTCAGAGAATCTCCCACCTCCATGAAGGGTTTCATGAATGCCCTGTTTCTGAGGGAACCTGCCCTTACAGTCACAGGGAAGCGGATATGGCAGACCTGATGTACCTTTGTCTTGCAGAGATTATATGGAAGTGATGCCGTCACAAATGCAGGAGGATGTGTGCCATCTCTAGTGTGTGTCTTAGAAGGATCAGCAAAACATGAGTAGCAGCTGGTCTCCCACCCCCTCCAATCACTCAGGGCTTTTGCACGTAAAAGGATTCTAATGAGGCTAACAGTATCACAACTTGAGGGCCTTTTAATTTCTCAGTGGATGAGGGAAACTGAAATAATTTTTCCTCTAAAGAGAACTGTCCCAGAATGCACACTCATCCTCAAACATATATTGATGTCAGTCTTGACCACGCCTGGGCGGCAGGAAGAGTATTTCTAAAGGCCCCAGTGGAAATTATGAAAATATCAATGATAAAAGTGTCTGGGTTATCACTGAAACAAGGAGGTCTGTTGAGATGGAAAGAAGAGTGAGCAGTTAGAAGAACATGTACAAGGGGCTGACAGAATCCTAGTTGGAAATAACATTGAAGACCAAAGACTAAGACTACTTGACTTCACATTATAAAACATGAGCAAAGAAAGGTCCAAATACACAAGGATTTTCCCACATCTTACAACTTGGAGAGAGAGATATTCAGCTCCAGATCATATAGTTGGGAGTTAAAAGTTTCGGATTTTCAAATGGTAAAAGTGGCTACAGCTGCACAGTCTGCAGCCAGAGGCTCCAGTGCTCAGGAGGATGTTATTTCTTTCTATTTCTCCCATCTCAGAATCCCGAATTAATTTCTAGAACTTAATTAAAACTTCAGAATACCTCTGTAGTATAGATATTCTAATCACTTTCCCGATTATACAGATTGTGAACAGAAAGAGAATGAGATTTAAAAAAAAACTTAGCATTAAGCTAATTGATTCCTTTGAAGTCTGTAGGAATATTACAAAAAACATGAAAGCCACAGAGTTAAACCAGCTCTAAGTGCCAGATTTTCAGAGATCTTATTAGAATTATTAGAACTGTTATTAAAAAAAAAATAAATTTCCCTTTGCTTAGGAAACTCTGAAGTTTGGTTTTTATACCAAATTGGAAAATAGATTCTAAATTTCCCCATAACCTAAAATTTCAGCTTGGAAAAACCAAAATATTAAAGTTTCAGGTAACTTGTTAATATTGTAACATAGATATGCTTGTTATCTAGCTTTTTATAGTATTGAGTGTGTAATAAATTGTCAAAATAAAATATAAGAAAACAGTAGATTTGTACTTTTCACTTTATTTGCATGAAATATTGGCCACTATAATGAGATAAGAAAATCAAGTCTATTTAGTTTGATTTTTATTTGTAGAATATGTCATAGCACTTTGACACATCTCTATGAAGCACTTTTGACCTGACAAAAAACCCCACCTCTTTTCAGATGGAAAACCATTTCACCTAAAGTTTTTAACCAATTCTTGCACTTAGGTCCTCAAAGATGAAAATTAGTTGCCTTGGAAGATCTTGATAAGTACCTGATCTGGCAAAATACGTGTCTTTCAGTGAACTGTATGTCTGTTTACATCTTCAGGTTTCTCAATAACTTTATAAAATATGGCCTTAATATGCTTGAAAATCCCACCCATGCCAGTTGGCTACCTTGCTTCAGGCCACTGAGCAAGTAGGTGTGGGTGCCAGTGAAACATGATTCAAAAGTCTCCAGTCTTAACCGTAAAAACAGGCATGGCTGTCCTTCCTTGTACGATCATAAAAAGGAGATAATAAGATATTTGTGTAGGAGAGAGGTATAAAATAGACTGAAAAGAGAGCCAGATGTATTAGTTCCCTCCTGGTTGCATACCCTTTCAGCTCGCAGTGGTAAGGGCAGTTTATCCTTCTTATGGAGCCAGCAGTCTGTGTAGGTAGCAGCAGTTCTCCTGCTGCTTTTGTGTTCACCAGCACCATTTCATTTCATTTGCACTGACCTAGATACAATGGTTGTCGTGCCAGGAACTCCTGAACTAGAATCTATGCTTGAGCATCACTTTCTTTTTTTTTTTTGCCTGGGTTAAATCTTGTGCACTTCTCTCCTTTCGCTGCCTCAATTTCTCAAATAATAAAGTATATGCTCTGTGGAGAAGTTGTGAATATAAATTAATGAATACCAATTAACCTACAGTGCAGAGGAAATCCTTATTAGTTAGTAGTATATTGCTCAGTTTTACTTCTTGGATCACTCTCCATTTTTAATCTCATTTTATTTTAAAATCCCTATGAGAATCACTTTGTTTTTCAGTCCCCAATATACATATTCATTATCAATTATTGTGACATTGTGTATTCGCAAGCCTGTGATATGTTCAAAGTTTCTTTAAAGAGAAATAGGATGTTGTTCTTTTGTCCATTGATCCAGGGATCAATGGAAGTGAAATTCTGAAGGTGGGCCAGTTATAGAAAAAAATACGTGTGTATATAGTTATGTATATGCATATGCATTACTCATGAAAGATGAGTTGATTTTTAAATAGATATAATTATATGTTGTTCAAAGGAAAACTTCTCACACTGAGGTGAACGTGAATGTGCCACGACAGAGCTGCTTTACATCACGAGGGACAGGATGACCATCAACTTCCAGGATTAAATGTGTTTATCTGAAAAGGACCTCAACAGACAGCATTTCTAGTCCAAGAAATAGGCAAAATTAAAAGCAAGTTTTCAGATCAAACAAAAAAAATAGCTAAAGCTGTCAGTCTCAAGCTGTGAAGAAGTTAATGACAAAACTGTGATCTGCATCATTAGTTTTTGCAAAGAATTCTTTTTTATAGTTTGTACACTTAAAAACTGATCAAACTGAAATGTGTCAGTAGGTTGGGAGCTGCTTTGAGGAAACTACAAGTTACTGATAATTTTGAATCTAGCATGTACTTTCCATGCACTATGGATTCAAATTATATTTTTTAGTTATTACACTGCTTTATTATTTTTTTTTCTCCTGTTACACTTTTTCTTAAATGTGGAAAATAAACAAAAACTAGAGAAGAATAAAGTATGGAATGTATGGAAAAGACTAGTTCAGAGAGGAAAAAATGTGGCAAAAATATCTAAACTTTCTTAGTTGTAGATAATGTTTGAAAAAGTTATAGTTCTACTATGGCTATTGTACCAGACTATTAAAAATAGAAGTTAGATTAAGAAGAATCAGGAGTAAGTTCATGAAACACAGATGTACATAAACAAACAAACAAAAATGATTGCATAACCCATTTCATTAAGCAACAACCCTAGAATGAGGACTTAAAAAAATTATTTCAGGGAGGTCTATGCAAAAATATGTATCAGCTGAGGGAAGGACTGTTACTAGGTTTTGAGGAATGCAGAGGACTTGGCATAAATCATTTTACATAGGGATGGCATATGAGTGTCATTAAGTGATAGGACTCACCCATTTGGTATGCTAAGTTCCCCTGATTTGTCCCCCAAAATTCTGTAAAAATTACCTTCTCTTCTATTTTGATTTGATCACCTCCTGCTCTGAAGCCATCCGCTGGCTTTTACTTGCTTCTCCCTTCGTTGCCAAACTCCTCAGCCCCCTAGCCAAGGCTCTGCAAAATCTGAGGATGTGGGTGTCACACATCCCAGTGCCGCTGGTATCTCCCCACACAGAGCAGGAGCAGAGGCAGCTGTCCCATGATGGCACACCATGGCATGTGGTGCATGGATGCGATGCAACTCACGCAAGTGTTTGCCATGCCGCAGCATGCTAACGAGACTGCATGAAAGACCCTCACCGTCTCTTTTCTCCTGCCAGTAAACCTGCATCTGTGAAACTCACTTCTTCAGCTGCCAACACTCCTGCAAAATGTATTTTCCCCCATGGCTACCAAAAAAAAAAGAAAAAAGAAAGAAACATTTTTAAAGGTCGTTTTTCACAGGTTCCACCAAGAAAAATTATGTATTTACCTGGACCGCATGTTGAAGTAAAGGGTATTTTCTTCTGTTAATTCCACCCTCCTGTTCACAGCATCAGTGCTTCAATGAGTTAGTTACATTATCAGTAATGCATTATTAATTCCAAGATTTGGGAGAAAAAAATGTTAAAAAAGGTGGTCTATTATGTAACTTGTTTTTAAAGTTTTCTCTTTCTTCATCATCCAACAGTGCTAGTTAAGTGTATCATTGCCACCCTTGAATTCTCTGTAGTTTGTTTCTTCTCTGAGACACAGATCAAAGGGCTAGTGCTGTTTATTTTTTCCTGAAGTAGTAAATAATACCCCTATTACAAAGAGACATGACAGCTGGTGTGTGATCCTTAGGCTGCAGTCTATCTCGCTGAGTCAATGGTAGCGCTGATAGCGCTGATAGAGTTGCAGCCTCTCCTTCCACCTGTCTTTCAAAAATGTTTTACTGAGAGCACAAATGCAGGGCCTTGCTGTCCTAGTTTGTGCAATGCATGAAGTAAGCCTGAATTTAAATCATTAGCCACCTACCTTTTCCAGTGATGGACATTATCTAATGTTGATGTCAAAAATACTTCCTCCGAGTTTATAGCTGAAGGAAATTCATTCAACCTGATGCAGCCAAACGTGGTGCAACTGTGTGGTCTGCTGCCAGAGCTGTCGCTGGCACCTCTGTCCCTGAGCCCACTGGGCACTGGCTCTGCAGAAGCTAAGAGCAGGGCACCTGAGGAGGTGAAATAGGTGAAATCCCAACCATTGATCAGGAGATGAGGATGCAGCGCGGGATGCTCGCTCCCCTCTGCTGCCTCCCCACAACCGTTCCTCTGGGCTGGAAGAGCTATTAAGAATTCCCATATAATGCTCTATGGGAAACAGTATAATACCTATATAAATATGAATGCGTGTGTGTTTTTCCCTTTTGGCATCACCCTTCACCTGCTCCTACTAAGAGCTGTGTTCCTGAGTATGTTGTCAACTAGAGACCCTGCGGCTGATGGCTGCAGTGCCATTATTTCCGTGAAGGGATACTTTAGAGGTAAACTTCCTCAGCACAGTTATATGACAATGATTATATGAAGACTTGATTGGTTTGTGAGTCAGTGAAAGGTTCCTTAAAAATGCGGAAATTTCTTTTAAGGATGCCTTGCCAAGTGGCTGAGTCCTTTAAAATAGAACAGGACAGGCATTTCAATACTGTAAAGAAAAAAAATCTGAAATAATTAAATTAAACTCTACATATATTAATTCTATATGTAGATTCACACTCTTCCAAGTTTTGCTCTGAGTTTGATTGAAGCAGTAGACAATAAAAGATATTAGAAGGCAGGTGAGCTTCTGCTAAGGGAAACTTATTTCTGGAAAAAAACCTACATTTGCTTGCACACTCACAAATACAGATGGGGTATAGCATTATGCCATATGGAAGATAACCTAAAATATTAAAATACATTAATTCTCTTGCCTTGAAGGCCTGCTGGCTGATTACAGACAACTCACTGGGGGTTTACACTCCAGTAAATTCACTTAGTTTCATAACATAGGTATTTGCTGGTGCTGGGATTCACTGTAGGGCAATGAGCCTATTGATCTGCTGTTATTAGATGTGTTAAGACTCTGAAACATATTTAAGAAATAAAATAACTGAATTCTGGAATTTTTCAAAAAGTTAAATATTTGTCAAATATAACAAAGCTGCAAGTGAGCAGCAGAAAGTGTGGCACAATGTTGTCTTATTTCTTTACCAGTTTTAGATACCTTCTTGTTCCAAATTTCCTTGCAGACCACAGTACTTCTTGGTGCATCCTATGTTTTTCGTTGCACCCATGTGCTTGTATGCATAAGAATTACAACATTATGATTGCAAAAGGGGATGTGAAGCCTTTTCCAACCAGCTTCCGACCCTTCTAGCTGCTTCCTACCTGTGACTGGAACTTATATTTGTTGAACTGGCACTTAACAGTTGTCAGAGGAGGCTGTAAATCCAGCCATAGTGATGCTCCTCCACTCATTGCTTGTCTGATGCAGTTGCATGAATTTTGGTTCCCTTGAGGTATATCAACCTTGAGGGAGAATAAAGTCCTTTCCAGTGTAAGGCGAGTGAGAAATCTGAGAGACCATTCTCATAGGACATTAAGAAAAAAAAAAAAGTTTTAACTAGTGAGTAAATATGAAAAAAACTGTGAACAACATGTTAACGTGAACAGAAACAAACACTCATTTGGATGAAGCTAGCAATGTTGGATCACCTAGCTAATTGTTTCTGAACATAAGCATACTAGTGAATGAAATTCTGCTGCTGTGATTCCTGTATATGTTGATAAAGCAGGCAGCAGGGAGACTGTAGTCACATAAAGCAGCTGCCCTACTGATACTGTGGGCCAGCTCTTTAACTTCTGTAAGTCCATTTAATCCGACTAACTCTCCTGTAGCTATTACAGTTCAGCCTAGAAAAACCTCTGGCTGAACCGCTGAAGTCTCGCTTCAGGCCTGTGTTTTATGTTCTTATGAAAAAGAGAGTATTTTTAAGCGGTGAAAGAATCTATTCTTCATACACCATCTTTCAGACAACAGCCAAGCAGCCTTCTCTTGTTGTTAGTCTTTGTTTCTATAGCAGACAGTCATGACACATGCTACTTCAGAAAATTTATTTTTTTCCATGCACCATTTCATTTCTAGACTGTTTGGGCCCCATCCAGTTTCTACTGAAGTCAGCGGGGAGGTCTAACGTCAGTGGGAGCTACTTGAGGCCATTGTAACTAATTTTCCCCTTTGGGGGAAAAAAAAAAAAGCTCAAAACAACAAAATAGTAACACTAAAGAGAAATACTGCTTTCCATGTTGTTGTGTCAGCTTTTGATAGTTTTATTCTGAAGAAGACTTAAAGTATAATCAGATGGTCATCACTGACCATTTTGAAACTCTTCCTCGTGTTTGCCAAAAATTCACCAGAGACAGCCTGGCCTTGCATTTTGTCTTCATGAGTTTGTGTTGATTTCATGACTGAGCATCATTCCCTTCTCTGTGCCTCCATCCACCTGTTTTGTGTTTGGATGGGGGCTGACATGATAACCACAGTTATCAGTACTACCTACTGCTGCCTCCTTCGTCTGCTGCCCTGCCTCCTGCTGCCCCACTTGTCTTCACTTGGCTGCCCAGTGCTAATGTTTCCACCTTGACCAACCTTGCTGTTAAAAGAATTATGTCCAAATCATCATTTAGTACATGGTTGTTTACTCAGTGACAGACTGGGTCTGGTGGCCATGGCTGGGAGGAGTAGAATTGGTGTGGTGGGGGCTTTTCCCAGTTGGTGGTGGGATACTAGATGGACTAAGCACCCTGTTGACTCTGTGCCATGGCTGATTCTTACTGATATTTAATCTAAATTTACCCTCCTTCAGTTTAAAACTGTTAGCCCTCGTCCTATTGCTACACTACCTGATAAAGAGTCCCTCCCCATCTCTCCTGTAGGCCCCCTTCAGGTACTGGAAGGTCATTCTAAGGTCTCCCCGGAGCCTCCTCTTATCCAGACTGAACAACCCCAACTCTCTCTTTGTCTTCATAGGAGAGGTGCTCCAGCCCTCTGATCAGCTTTGTGGTGCTCCTCTGGACTCTCTCCAACAGGTTCCTGTGTTGAGGACTCCAGAGTTGGACACAGTAGTCCAGACGGGGTCTCATGAGAATGGAGTAGAGGGGGGGAATCATGTCCCTTGATCTGCTGGCCATATTTATTTTGATACAGCCCAGAATGTGGTTGGCTTTCTGGGCTGCAAGTGCAATTGCCAGCTCATGTTTAATTCTCACCAGGACCCCCAAGTCCTTCTCAGCAGGGCTGTGCTTCCAGAGGAGGACTACAAAAATGATCAGAGAGCCGGAGCACTCCTCTGAAGAAAGGCTGAGAGAGTTGTTCAGTCTGGAGAATAAAAGGCTCTGGGGAGAATTTATTGTGGCCTTTCAGTAGTTAAAGAGGGCTTATAAGAGAGATGGGGCTAAATATTTTTAGCAGTGCCAGTTGCAACAAGACAAGGTCTAATGGTTTTAAACTAAAAGAGGGAAGATTTAGACCAGATATAAGGAAGAAGTTTTTTACAATAGGAGCGGTGAAACACTGGAACAGGTTGCCCCAAGGGGTCGTACATGTCCCATCCCTGGAGACATTCAAGGACAGATTGGACAAGGCTCTGAGCAACCTGGTATAGCTGAAGATGTCCCTGATCATTGAAGGGAGGTTCCAATCCAAACTGTTCTGTTTCTATTATTCTATGATAAATGTTGTGTTAACACCCTTGAAGAAGGGCCTTCTACACTTGCCGGAAATTCAGCAGATGATATCAAGAGGATGGTTTGACTCAGCTAAATTTTTTTTTCCAGTGTCAACTGCTCCAGCACATACATAATGCTGTTAACATGCATGATGTAATATGTACCTCGGGTGCATTTATTTTTGATCAAGTTGTTCTGCTTATTTGACCATTTTTTTCCTGGCAAGTGACTGTTAACTGTTTGCATTGGCAGATCCACAGAAACAAAGTTAATAAATGCCATGACTTTTGTCACCACTGCATTTATGTGAGCCATTTCTTCCTGGGTATCAGTTTCTTTATTTAAAAAAAAGTAGAAATAGACGATCTGCACTTACTTCCTGGATAGCATCTTAAAAATCTTCTGATATAATATTTCATAACCAGCCATATATTATCATTATCTTTTAGTTTATTAATTTCCACATTTACCACATGACCTTGCCTTGGTAACCATCTCATTTCTAATGACTAATCTTCCTTAGTACGTCTGTTCCTACTGAAAATTGCCATTAGCTGATCATAGTGCTAACTGTGGCATTTTAACACACCAACAATCCAAAGGGTATGCAAGTCCCTATTAGACAAGTCAGATATCCACTGACATACTGTAAGATAGGATCTGCTGCCTAAGTTTTAAAGCCCTAGTGTTTCTTAAATAAAGGTTACAGTCCTTCCACACACTGTCAAGAAAACTACTCTATTTTAAATAACAAAGCACAGAGTCAGCTAGCATTCAGCTGAAGCATAGTGTTAAAAAGAGTCACCAAACCTCTACAACAGCCTAAGATGTAAAGTCACAGATGTGTCCATGGCAGGGGAGTTGGAACAAGATGATCTTTAAGGTCACCTACAACCCAAACCATTCTATGATTCTAAGATTTTTAATTTTTGGTGGTAAAAATTTTTCCAGCCTCTCAAGTATGGCATTTCTGGTTTCATCACAAACCTTTTCTTAAACATAATGTCATTTACACTGTGGTTCTAGATCCACAAAAATAATCTTTTAGGTCAGACTCGTGAACTCTTTCCTGCAGCTGACTTGACATAGTGTGATTTATTTAGGCAGTGAAAAAAAAAATATCATTTTTCCATTTTACCCTGAAAACAGTTGATCTGCCCCAGAACTGTCAAATTTCTCCTGTAAATCAAATGAATTGATTTCTTTTTCAAGGAAAAAAAATAAATAACAATTTCCCTTGACGTAATTTTTTTTCAGGAAAAAAGAAAAAGAAAAAAAAAGAGTTGTTCACTAAAGTATGAGGGAAACTATTTGAGCCACTGTTGTTTTACAGTTCCTAACCTCAAGGCCACATCAGCCATGAAGTTCTACTGTACAGCTTAAATATGAGAAAAACTGGATGAAGATCAATGTGCCTCTGACAAAATTTTAAAAATCCTTTAAAAGAAAAAAATTCCAAATACTAAGGTGTGCCAACAGTTTTTAAGAGGTATTTCCATCATCCTCTGGATGTAACACATTTGTGAGGGCTTTTATTTTTGCACTTGGGTGGAAAAAAGCAACTTCAGAGTCCCTGGGCTGAGTTGTGGCAACCATAGTACCATGACACTGCATAGTACCTTTTACTGAGTGTCATCCCACAGATCCTTCTAGGTATACATATGTGTTGGAGAGCAGCATCCTAAGTGATGAATATTAATATTGAGATAAAAAGCAGACCCATTTAAAGTGGTCCTCAGTTTTCTTCTTGCATTTTGTCCCTGGGACAGAATATTGCTATTGCATCTTGCAGTTCTTTGATCCCCTCCCCCTTCTTCATCCCATCTTTCTAGACATTTTTTAAATCCACAGTTCAAAAATATTATTCAGCATCTTCCTAGTGAGAAGGACTGGATGAAAATCCATTTGAAGGCTTCTACCTCTTCCTTTAATCATGTAAGGCGTGGTTGGTAAGTGATGTAAGGCATGCCTTCCCCAGGGGCTGAGTGCTCAAAGCCCCTGATTGCTTGGGGAACAAGAGAGCCAGAGGGGATCCTAAATCAAACCCTGTCTCTCACTCACCAATGCACCGATTGCTGCAACAGCTCGCTTTCATTAGGAACATTTTCTCCAATTAAGGGAGGCGTTGTCAAGTACTCTACTTTTAGAGCTCTTAATTTGTTAGTTTATACTGGCAGAATTTGTAATGACATCTCAGAGTCCATGGCATCTTCTGGGACAATATATTGTCTGCTCCTGTGCCATGACATATCACCATAAAACACAGGACTGTAAGAGCCTATAATAATTTATGAGAGTACATTAGGTACCCATGTATAATTTATCAAATGGGCATTATGGAGGCAGGACTATGCCTGACTGACAAAGGTTACCTCTGTACGACTGTGTCTCGTATAACCACACAGGGAAGGTTCCAATAGCTGACATCCACTGAATTACAACAAAGAAGATTTTACTCCACAAACTGGGCACTCCAAGAACTGAGGTTGAAAAGCAGAAAACCAATTCCTGGTCTTTAATGCTTTTACTCCAAATGGATACACTCCATGAGATTCAGATAGAGGTTTCAATGCACATTAAAACTGCGGGAAGCTAAGTTTTTAAGGCGAAAGTGATATAAAGGCTGTTGGAACTTGAGGAGGTATCTGGATTGGGTTTAGCAATCCAGATTGCTAAAATGGGATGTGCAAAATTTATTCAAATATAAAGTAAGGAATCCATTAAACCTAGGACTTGCTAGGCCCACAGTAGGAGCTTAAACATGATTTCACATAGCTTTTTGGGCTGAGCACTCTTCAACTTAACTCTGGCCCCTCCAAACTGAACATGAACATCTTGGACAAAACCTCAAATGCCATTGGGTTTTATTCAAAATAAAGGTCTGAATCTCATTCCCACTGAATATTTGTTTCCTAGACTGAGAAGTCTGAGGAGAGCCCTGAACAAAGGCTCTGCAGCATGGTACTCTGCACTTGGCCATGAGGCGATGCTGTTTTCTTCAGAACAAACTGGCTAGACTCTGGGTCAACGCAGCAATTTATATGTTGGCTGCCTTACCATAGCCTTCTTCTGGGCCTCCTGACCAGACCAGCAACTGTGCCGGTGTTATAATCAACTGATCACAGCACTGTACATTCAACTTCTTATCCAGTCCTCAGGGAAAGGGAATTGGTTACAACCTGGGGCTACCAAGCATGGCTTCTAGCTGAAGGTTCAATGGCTGCTTCTCTCAGGTTTCTTTACTAAAATCTCTAATTTTAGCAAAAATGATATTTGTCATAATAGCTAATAGGAGACTGAAGCCAATAAATTCATTTTGAGCTGGCTATTGAGCAACCATTGCACAGTTAAAAAAAAAAGCTTGCTGTGACTCTGAACTAAATTTGTTCATTAATTCAGGACTGAAAAGACTGTAATATCCTTAGGAATCTGAATTTCTTGCACTAATATTATTTTCATGGCATCAAAATGATCTGTTTCCTCTGGGGAGGCAGATAACTCAGTGGGTGGGCTCTGGTCTGGGAGTTAGGGCATTTGAGTTTTCTGCCTTGTGTAACCAGTTGAGAAATACTTTTAATAAGTGACAATTCTCAGAGTACAGTTTTGTTTCCTTTAAAATATTTTTTTTTTGCATCAAAAAATATCATTGTGTTGTAAGCAAAAGGAAAAATAAAAGGGTTTTTTTTTGAAAGCTTTTATTTTCCTTTTATTCAAGGATTATCTATCAATTTCTCTTTATTACTTGCGGAGGAATCATCTTCCTTTCCCTGCTCCTCTTGATCTCCAAATTTTTATGATGTCACCTTATTACGTCTTTTACTTCTTTTGGAGATTTTCCACCAAATATTCTTCTACCTTCCTAGAAATACACAGACATGTAATTATCCAAGCCCTTCATGATAACATCATACCTATCTTCCAAGTCTCCCCCTGAGGTAAGCAAGTCCTCTTATGGCCATTTTCTTAAAGGGATGATGAGATACGGAAGTCTAGGTTCTCAAACTCCCTCAGACACCCCAACTCACAGAAATAATGACTGAATCAGCTAATTATTAGATTACACTCTAAATCTTAAAGTGTGCTTAGGAATGTAGAAAGGAAAAAATAATCACAAAACGTTGGTTCTATTTTTTCCCCTGTTTCTTTGAGGAGATTTTTGTGCCCATCTTGAATGAAAAACAAGGAGGTCTGGAAATACAAATATCTCTCCAGAACTGAAATCCCACTTCTTGCACATTTATACAAATGACACATCTGTTATAATACAGACCACAGTAAGCCTAGCCTCAGTCGAATACAAATAATTAATATGAACAATACATGGAAGTTTTCTTATTTCTAAGTGCTAGCTGTGCTGTGTGGTCTACAAATAGAGAAAATGATCCTGATCGTGGTCCAGCTGGTTTGGACAGTAACGCAGGTAGTCATTAGAGTTCAAACATGTAACGTTGGTTGGTGGCACATTCTTCAGGAATCGTGGTATGCTTTTGAAAGGAGTTTTAAAGCTCATTGGAAAGCTTTAAGGAAGAAGTGAATTTTTGAAAATAATGTAAATCAGTAAACTGAAGATGAATAACCTGGTATAAGACACAAGTTCCTTGGGGTATACATGTGATACACTTTTATATTGTGTGCGAGATGTACCTACGAGATTATGAATCACATGCAAATGCCGGCCGGCATTTTTTACTATTTAGAAGGGGGAAAAAAAAAAGCAAGCAAGGCCTGGATGATGTTGCCTAGAAGTGCATACACTTGTTTATTTTCAGAAGTTGGTTGAGGGCTTGCAGGGAACAGCAGGGTAATGGAATATTCATGAAGCAAATGCCCTTCACTTAGTGGAGGGCAAAGGAAAGCAGATTGCTAAACCCCTTCAAACTTCCTGTGCAAGAAGCTCACACTATAGAATAATGAAGCCTGTGTTTGCCACTCTGCAGCGCAGTCCCAGCCTGGCACCACTGGGCTCTTTCAGCTCTCTCTTCCCTTTTGACTCCTCCTCATATTTTCAGGTGCGGAACGCTGCTGCTGCTGCACGCTGCCCCTTTGACCACAGCTGCAGCTGCACAGACTGATCACAGCCTCACAGAAACCCTCCTGTTTTCCTCCAGAGCCAGCCTGGGAGGATGAAAAGCACCAAGATTCTGCTGCAAGCGTGGTACTCACCTATCCATGCCTGAGCACAGGACGATCGCCCATCACCATCACTCTAGAGAGGCAAAGCGGTTTTCACTTTGTTTCATGGGTTTATTTTAATGAGCACAGGGACAACTGGAAGGAAACTTTATCTCCGTTATCACGGGATACAGACAGACTTCAAGGCTCAAGCAGTCAGTCTCCCACTGTACACAAGGTGCCAGCCATTTTCAGCCCCACAACTGCACAGCACCTTGAACACCAGAAAAATGCCCCACCAACCCCAGCATCCCAGCACCCCAGCTTCCCAACATGCCAGCTTCCCAACATCCCAACACCCCAGTGTGCCAGCTTCCCAACACCCCAACGTGGCAACACCCAGGTATGGCAACATCCTAACACAACTCTCCCACCCCGCCCCGAAATTCAGCATCCCAGCATCCCAACATCCCAGCACCCCAGTACCAGCAGGCACAAAGAGGATACCCACCCCAGGAGCAGTGCCTGTTGTGACTAACAAAAGCAGGAGCTGGGGCGATGCCCTGCCCTCATGTGAGCTTCCATGCCCATGGTGGGCACGGCGTGGCCAAGCACAGCTTGCCACTGCCGGGCAGGCGGGGCATGATTGTTCCTCCCCAGCTGGCCAGATTGGTGTCAGCTGCCCGCGGCCCCAGGCGGCCATCCCCCGGGGGCCTGGGGAGCGGAGGGAGGCAGCCAGTGCACAAAACCAGCAGGCACGAAGCAGCAGGTGGCCCCCGCGGAGGTAATCAGGATCACATTCAATGGGGGAGCCAGATCAATTTTCAGCCCCGTGTCTGCCGAGGGGCCTGGAGCTGCCTTGTTAATGCTGCATGGAACACGTGGGACACATTGACTGCATTAATTGTCCCCACTCATTCAGCGGTGGATGAATTATAATGTTACCACTCCAGGGTAAAGCAAACACCTATCATAACAATCATGTCATTAGTGTGCAGATGCCGGCTGCTCTGCTTAACCTTTTGTATCTTTTTTTTTTTTTTTTATGGCATGCAATAAGAATATTTTTTATTGTTTTTCATATAATTGATTTTTAGGTTGCAAGTGTTGCTAAACCCTTGAAACTAGCACAGCTGCATTACTCAACAGCTAGGTAAAAGCGCATGGACTGGCAAAGCACAGATTAAAGTTCCTTTGGAGAAAAACAGTGAGGCTTTAAAAGTTTATGTTTGCCTTTTGATTTATCCTTTGCAGTGTGACTGACACATTCGTTATTCACACTGCAAGAGCTCTGAAGGGACTAATGGTCCTTATAAAATATAACAGTCTTAGAAATGCTTCTAATTTAACTACAGCTACTAGTGGCCGAAGATTATACATGCGCACCCAGAAAAATGCCACATTCTGGTGTGAAAATTAAACTATTCACATCTCTGCAGAAAATCTTTCTGTTTGCTGTTCTGTACATGTACACATATATAGAGACACACGCACACATACATATATACAGACATTGTCACAGGACATAGGACAAGGGGAAATGGCCTCAAGTTTCACCAGGGGAGGTTTAGATTGCATATTAGGAAACATTTCTTCACCAAAAGGGTTAACAACCATTGGAATAGGTCGCTCAGGGAAGTGGTTGAAGCACCATCCCTGGAGGTGTTCAAAAGATGGGTTGACATGGTCCTCAGGAACATAGTTTAGTTATTCTTGTTTCTTATTTCTTATTTATTTTTTTGTCAGAGTTAGGTTTATGGTTGGACTAGCTGATCTTTAAGGTCTCTTCCAACCTAGATGATTCTATGATTCTATGATTCTATCCAGATGTACATATGCATACATGTATGGACATTTCTTTTTGTCTATGAAACTTTATATTAACTTAATACTAGTATGTATATTAATTATCTACAGGTACCAAAACTACATTGGCTTCAAGTTGCATTTATTCACATGTGCACCACAAAGCTTCTTTGACAGTTGCAACACCATTACCCTGCAATTAATGGTCCTGAGCTGATGCCGTGTTGTCATTTCTCTTTAATTGAGCTCTATTCTATGTTTAGTGGGTGTTCTTACATGGAACTGCCAAGTGTGCTTGGAACTTCCTACTGGATGTTCCTGAAGTGACCAAGGGCTCTTTCAAATGTCACCCAGAATCCCTCGCCTTGTGAGATTTGCAAGAAGAGCACTCACTCCCACCAGCCCTCATGCATGCGATCAGCAGTTGCCCATTTAAACACTCCAGAAAGTAAGACTGGCAGGTTGTGAGAGGGATTTGCCTGCTTCGGCACTTGGCGCTGGCTATGCGCTGATGGCTGTTAAAACATGCAGATCCCTTATGCTTTTGTACACCACTGCTGGAGCCCGCAGCCTTGTCTCACTTTTTTTCTTAAAGCTACTGATACATACTGTAACACCATAGAGAAGTTATTTTCCATATGTGCACTTCAGCACGCATTCTTTGTGGAGGTGGAAAGAAGATGCTTCCTCATCTCCCCTCTGCCCTCTCCCACCACTTCTTCATGACCTCTTCGTTAGGAAATGAACTGAGGTCCCAGACTTGCAGCCATTGGGCGGCCAAATGCTTGATGTTACCTGCTGTGAATAAGCTCAGGAGGTTCAATAACTACATGGTGTAAAGCTGAGCTTGCAAACTAATCTTTGAGTAATTTGCACTTAAAACCATGGTGCAATAGGTGGGAGATGTGCATAGATAATATCAGTGCACTATCTGTGGATGTAAAAATGTAGAGCTGCATCATTCATTGTTTTATACTACTATTGTGAGCTGGGTTTAGAATGAGATCCAACGGTAGATTCAGTGTCATAAAGCAAGAAAAAGGGACAGGGGAGGAATGATACAGTAGTATCAATACCATTACTTATACTAAACACACGTAAATCCATAGCAAGAGTAAGTGTATGGCAGGATGAGGTTAAGGATGAGGTTAAAGTTTTATGGTTATTGTTTTGGTGTTTTTAAAAATCATTAGGCGCCTTAGCTGACTAATTTTGTGTAGGTGCTTGCGGTTTGTGAAATGGAGAAGCCATTTAAAATGGTTTAGTCACATTTTAGCCTTAAACAAGTATTTAATTTTTACATATGCATGTAAAACCATGTTGTTTATTGGTATTTCCACTGAAAAATACTGTGATTCAGCTCTTTTTGGATGCATTTCAAAAGTGTAAACTGAATTTATGTTCCGTAATCAGTAGAAGGTGTACTTCCCTGAAATCAAAGAAGTAGTTTTTTATTATGATGGTGGATTCATCTGAGAATATAATACCATTTTCTGGTATGCTATATTTCTATAAAACCAGAATACAGTCTTACATAGCCCTTATAATGCTATATACAAATACATTAAAAGGTATAATCTTTTTTCCATACTTCCCCTTTAGATTGTTTGTGAATGGGAGAATTCATCTTTCAGACTTTCATTTGCTTTATGTGTGCAAGTACACACTGTCAGACTAAAAAATCTGCAGTTTATGAAAAGTGTTTTTATGAACAAAATAAAAACCTGCAATTGTATCCTGTTTGATCATTTTTTTCTCTCCAAATAATATTTATGGTATGTTTTTTCAAGCACACATATTTCGTTGATCAAAACCAAACAATGTGATTCAGTGGCAGTTGGGTGTCTGTACGTGTATTTTTCCCCACAAGTAACCTAAGCTAAAATCAACTTTATCCAGACCTTTTTTTCTCCTAGTCTCCAAAAAAATTTCTGTAAAAATGAACCCATATGAAAATGAGCTCTTGTATGTAAAATATTTTCCCACACATTGCTGTTGCTGAATGTTTTTACTTAGCTTGCCGAAAATGGCATGTCTGCACAAATAATGAATATGTGCTGCCGTCACATCCATTCTCACATTTTCCTATTTCAAAAATATGTGTACAGTATGGACACGTTATAAATTGGGAAATAAGTCCTCTCTTCTTGATTACAAAATGTTTTACTGTAAATTAGTAATAGGTTCGCTGATAATTTGAGCTGCTGCAATATATTGAAGTTTGATTACCAATTTTTAAGCCTATAAGTATGTGTGTTATTTGCTAGCATATGTGCACATTTATATACACTAAAGCAGCATGATATTTTGGATTGTATATATGGACATAATAATATTTAATAGATTGTTAGGCACATTTATCGTGTATCTTATATTTTTGCTTATGCCTGGATTCTAATGAAAAATAAAAGTCTAACCTAAAGATGACTTGTGTTACAGTGTTCTATAGCAGCTGCTGTAAGAATATTATTCAGACATAGAAATCACTTATGGGGAAAAGTTCACAAGTAAAAAAACTTATAAACTTAAATGCTAATTTATTACAGCTGAGGATCTGTTCTCTATGACACTTTTTCTTTTCCTTAGTAGTTATGGATTGGTTTATACCCAAATAACTGGATAATTAAAATAGCTTATAGTTACCCATATAATATCCATTATTATATTAACAACACTGCTGTAATGGTTTAAGAAACATAAAATTAAATTCAGGGCTGTTTTCTTAAACCCTTCATAAATATTTTAGAAATTAATTAAGAGGCTACAGGTATGAACAGACCAAGATTTACTCATAATTAAAAATCAGATATAACATGTCACTTCTTCTGATAGAGAAAAACCTTTAATTGCCTGTAATTAGGTAATTGTCCCTATAGTGTGCTAAAGTGGATTGAATTTGAATGAACTTGGTAGAAAGATATATTCGTGGTAATAAGCTAAATTTCCTACATTTTCTTTGTTCAGTTGCTTTTTTTTTTACATGTTGGTACAGAATATGGTAGAAATAGTAAAATATGCATATCTTACTTACTGATACATTAAATCACAGGAAATACCTTTCTGTATAATTTGATATAATTTGGCATCTGACCTTTATCTAATGCCTCATAACTTTTCATGCCAATTATTTTGTCTTCCTTTACCAAAACGTGAACAAAAAACTGAGCTCATGAATGACAATATATTCATTCAGCAGACCTAAGATATATTTTTCCAATGTTGTAATTAGCATTCCATTTTTTACAATGAGGAAATGAAGCAAAGAAAAATAGATTTTCCGGATCCCCAATTCTTGGGGGAAATTACTGATCAAAACAAATACCAGACACATTGTTGATCAGGTATCTGACCCTGGACTATGCTGTATGCTACGTGTGCATGGTCTAGAGCAGTTCCCAGAAGGTATGATGTTGGCTGAAATTTTAAAATCTCCCTTCTTTAAGGCAGGTATTTACATATAAGCATCTTAATATAAATGGCTTAATTTCCTGCAATATGAACAACTACATATTTTGCTAAACTTCGTAAGGACTACATACGCTGTTTGATAGTTAAGACAGTTTTAATAGAGTTTCTGTATCTTGTAAAGACTTGTGCTTGTGCTTTACCTGGCATACTGATTGCCTTTGAAGCCACTGGAACTTCTCACAGCGTGCAAAACTAAGTCTCTGGAAGCCAAGGGGCTGACTCTGGAATAATCTTGCCCTTATGCCTACTAAGTGCCTTTCTAATCAACAAGATATTATATTTTGGTTAGAAATTTCCAGCTATACATCTAATTGGACTTGACTCACCCTGTATGATAAGGCCTGCAGCTCTCAGCTCACAGCCCTGCTGAGCCGTGTCCTTCTTGGACTTGGCCACGGTTTGCCAAATGCTGGTTCTCACAGTATGCCTGCACTAGGCTAGTACTTGCTCCCTCAGAACAAAGTCATAAAGCAAAGGGTATTTCAGACCCTTCACTTAATCAGACTTTTCTGTTCAGGTTCAAGTCAGTCATTACACTTTCTGTAGAGACCTCCTTCATTCTCATGTATATCTATCTACTTGTATCTATATATGTATATATATTTATAGGTACACTGTTGCTTATACTACTTCTGGGTAACGACCCTTTCTGCTGCCCTTCCTAATTACTCTTTATCTGTTTACTTTCACTAGGCCTCCAGGATTTACCATCTAGGCTATTGGCAATGCTCTTGATTTGTCTTGTGGGGTTTTTTTGTTTGTTGTTGGTTTGGGATTCTTTTTTTATTTGCCCTTTGTAGCTCTTGTGACTTCAAGTCTATTGTACTATAGATCTTTAACATTTGTTATTTAACATTGCCAAAGACTTTGAAACTAGGCCAGCCTGGATGTCCAGTGCATATGGTTGCTAGCAGTGTCAAAGGACCATACTGAATGTCATCGGTCACGCCCTGTGTTTTTAAGTCTGTTTTTTTATCTCTGGGGACAGGATTCTTGAAGCCTGCAGCTCACTCCTCTGTATTAACAATGTGTGCTGCAATGTCCTTGCCTTCATTTGTCATGTTGCTTTCCAGCTGGCATTTCTTATCACCCCTCGGCAACAGAGGAATACTGAAAATTCTGTAAGGGACCGTTGCTAAATGGCAATGCTGTCTTCCAACTGTGGCTTTCCGAAATTGTTGAGAAAATTATTGCATCTCATTTATTTATACTATTTGTATCTGTTACAGACATGTCTCACAGAAAATGAGAAACACACTAAGAGGTTAATCTTTAAGGTGTTTCCAGCCACCTTACCTGCTTGCCACAGACCAGTCTTGGAGTTCCTTAAGACCTATCTCAGAAGAATTGGAGAAGCTTAAGAGACTTCAGGATAGCGTATGTTAACTTTAAAGACACTTGCTGTGGTATTAATGAGTTACTTTGAGACAAATTCTCTTTTACAGGTTGGGTATGTCCCAGTTACTTTCAGCCATCTAACAGTGGAGCATCCAATTTAAAGTGGTCATGTAGGCTCCATTTGTAGTCACTGCATGTAAAGGTACACACTGCATTTTGGAGGCAATTCATTCCACCCAGATGCTTATTTTGAGGATTAATTACCTCTACAGGTTTATTGTTCCTTGCAGTGACATTACATGTAGCCTAGGTGACCAGCTTAGACTGGATGTTCAATTTTTCTATCCTAGGGATTTTTCTATCCCTAAAAGTAAGTGAAATTAATCCAACTTTAGTTTTGTTGTATTTGTAGAATTGAAAGAATTTTATTGACAGCCTATTAGGTAGTGTTCCAAACTAAAGTACAGGGTCAGATTTTGTTTTTCTAATGACACTTACAAGCAAATTCTGATCTGCATGTCCAAAGATAAAATTAAGATTCTTAATTAGTCTTTCCCATAAGTATTTGAAATCCAGAATATAATCTCTAGATAAGAGAAATAGACCTTGCACCAAGGAAATGTGAGTCATGGTCCAGTGCATGTGTTGTATGTATGCATGTAAACAAACATATATTCTTATATGAATACATGGAAATACAAACTCATACACACAAAATTATAGCCCAGTCCTGCAGACAGTGTTGTCGGTTAAAGGTATGTGCACATGGCATGAGTAAAGGCAAATGTCTGGACAGCTTAGTGAAAAGAAACAAGGGCCACGAAGCCATTAAAATTTACAGGCCAAATATTAGTTTGCCTTAAATCAAAGAATACCGTTGTTGGTCTTCCAACAGAGTCTAATATTCTGTATTTCACAACATATTACGATCAGTCATAGAACACCTGTAAAGAGTTAGGCTGGTCATGAATAAGTGTTTTATGAACTTCAAGATTGGTGAATAGTTAGGCATTAAACCCTTAGAAACATTTAAAGGAGACTGACAATAACCTGAGGACTAATATACGAGTTACATATGTTATATAGGGCATCTTCACTCCATTGTGCCATAAGCAGTGTGGAGGGAGGCAATAATGAAAACTGTAACAGAAATTTATTTAAGTGAAAGACTATAAGCCAGTTTTGAATGGAAAGCTCTTCTTTTGAAATCCTGAGCCTATTGTTTCTGTCAGATAGCAGTCATGACTAGTGACATTACAGTTAAGCTTATGTAGTGTTTTGAGGGACTTTGCCTAAAGTTGAGATGACCTTGGCTGTTGGTAAGCCTGTTTTCAGTGTAAAGGAGGTGAGACAAACCTTTGAGAGGAGTAGAGACACAACCTCAGATACTCGATTGGTCAGCGTTCTGCATAAAGCCATTCACAGTTGATGGTACAGAACCACAGAATCATAGAATCATATGGGGTTGGAAGGGACCTCTGGAGATCATCTTGTCCAATCCCCTGCCGGAGCGCGTCTACCTAGAGCACGTTGCACAGGAACTTGTCCAGGTGGGTTTTGAATATCTCCAGAGATGGCGACTCCACCACCTCTCTGGGCAGCCTGTTCCAGTGCTTGGCTATCCTCAAAGAAGTTCCTCCTCATGTTTAGATGGAACTTCTTATGTTCAAGTTTGTGCCTTTTTCCTCTTGTCCTGTCACTGGGCACAACTGAATAAAGTCAGTATGAAGGCTTCAACAGAAAAGCCAGTGGCTCAGAGGTGAGCCCCAAATCATAGCCAAAACACAAGGTGCAGAGAAGCTTGCTGGTTGCATGACGTCATGCATCAGGTCTTCCCTGTGCAACCCAGCCCCAGCAGGGTATGTCCTTGAACTCAGTGTAAATCATCTGTTGTTCATAGGCAAAGGGGAAGTCTGCGTCCACACAAACCAATTTGGGAGAGGGAGGTGCTGGGACTGTATCCGCACACACCTTCCTCCCATACTGTACATCTGCAGTGGTAAACTATATGAAGCTTAAGGTTGTTGAGGTTAATGATGCTGCTGAAATTCCAGACAAGGCAAATATGGTTTTAGTACTTCCTTAACTTTATGAATACCTGACCTGCGTGTTTTGGATCCTGTTTATTGAGGTATTTCAATACTTATCTAAATTAGAATAATCTAATTTTAGTGGCCTTTTATATTATACATATCTGTATAAATATAAAAATACATATATTACTGTATAACACCCATGCACACAGACATATATTGCTTATGTGTACATTATTCATAAATCCAACTGTAGTGAAAATCCTCATATTTGAGGAAGAGGAAGCTGTTGTCTTTCAGGATTCCATTGTTCTAATGCTTTCACTTTTATTCTGAATATAATAAGATTTTAATAGATTTTTGTGCAAAAGAAATAATGAATTTTTCAGTGCTCATACAATATGCTATGTTTCTTTATATGAGCCATACTCTGCTTAATGGGAAGATTTCTAGGCTTATATTAATATAAGCTTTATAGATATACATCATATGACACAGGGATACCAGTGCAGTATTTTTTTCCATCTTGCCAACAAAAATGCACAAAGACTTAGCAAAGTGTTTTTAAATAAGAACAAAAACATGGTGAAAGTATGTGAAGTATGATTCTGTGTTTTGTTGGAAGACAAGGTATGAAAGGGTAAGTCAGCTTTCAAGGAATATCTGCAATATATAAGACAGTATATAAGAAAACAGTGATAGCAATTCGCCTTTTTAAATAAGTCCTCATATCCTTAAGCATGTTATGGAAATTTATAGTGCATATCAGTGCATATACGTGCATCTATGGGCACGTATCAGTATGTGAGAGAGTGAAAGAGAGGTTTCCAGCCATCTTTGCATGGCTGCATTTGCAACTGAACTGAAATGATGGAGCAATTTGTAGTGATGTCAGTAAATCCTCGGGGGATGCTCACTGAATACATGTCATTAGGTGCCACACAATTTGCTTGGCTTGTTGCCAACTGTGACATCAGTTCATTATATGTTCTTAAAGACTGAAACATTCTGCTCTTTAATACTAGAAGTATTAATGTTTGGTTAATCTTTACTAATCCCAAATATTCCACCACTCCCATCCTATCGCTGGCTGCTCAGCAATCAAAAATCCTTTTTTGTTCTTTGCCAGACTGTTCTTACTGATCTATTGTCATAATTATATTAATCAGTAACACATACCAGAGAATAGGGTGGCGGGGCAAGGATCATTGCCCACTCAAGTACTCCTACATTATCACAGAAAAGCAAAAATTGTATGAGACTAGGGGATTGACTTCCAGTTTGAACTACCAGATATGCACAGACTTACTGTGCATATAGTATTTGTCTAGCAATTTTGGACATGTACATTCATCAATTACTACCCAGGAAGTCAGCTGCACTCAAGAGGATCTGGGAGGTCCTGGTGAGTAGGTCAAACATGAGCCAACAATGTGCCCTTGCAGCAATGAAGGCCAGGGACATCCTGGGCTGCATGAGCTATGACCATGCCTAGCCACAGGTGGAGGAAACGTTCCTTCCCCTCTATCTGGCACTGATGAAATACTGTGCCCAGTTTTGGGCTTCCCAGACCCCATAAGAAGTAACAAGAGTCGTTACCAAGCTGGTTACGGGCTGAAGCACGTGTCATATGAGAACAGTCTGGGGCAGTTGGGTCTGTTCATCCCGAAGAAGAGGAGGTTTCAGGGGGATTTAATTGCTGTCTGCAGCTACTCAACAAGAGAGAAGACAAAGC
This sequence comes from Gallinago undulata, assembly GCA_026546715.1. Taxonomy (NCBI): domain Eukaryota; kingdom Metazoa; phylum Chordata; class Aves; order Charadriiformes; family Scolopacidae; genus Gallinago; species Gallinago undulata. Next base: position 135,495,572 of record JAOTQQ010000001.1, on the reverse strand, counting down.
CAAAGTCTTCTGAGAAGTGTGCAGAGATTCGACAAGAGGCGACATATACCACTTGAAACATGAAAATCTGAAAATTCTTGATGCGAGAAACTTTTTTTGATCAAACATGAGTTTGTTCAAACACTGCAAGAAGCTCCTTAGAGGGGTTGTGGGATCTCTGTCCTTGGAGGTGTTCAAGATTAAACTGGACATAGCCCTGTGCAACCTGAACTGAACAGCATCATAGAATTATAGAATCATTTAGGTTGGAAAAGAACCTTGGATCATCGAGTCCAACTGACAACCCTACTCTACAAAGTTCTCCCCTACACCATATCCCCCAACACCACATCTAAACGACTCTTAAGCACGTCCAGGGATGGGGACTCAATCACCTCCCTGGGCAGCCTATTCCAATGTTTGACCCCTCTTTCTGTGAAAAATTATTTCCTAATGTTCAGTCTAAACCTACCCTGTTGGAGCTGGAAGCCATTCCCTCTCGTTCTGTCACTAATTACCTGCAAGAAGAGACCAGCACTAGCCTCTCTACAGTGTCCTTTCAAGTAGTTGTAGAGAGTGATGAGATCTCCCCTCAGCCTCCTCTTCCTCAAACTAAACAGTCACAGGTCCTTCAACCACTCTTTATAAGATTTATGCACCAGGCCCTTCACCAGCTTCATTGCCCTTCTCTGCACTCACTCCAGCACCTCGATATCTCTCTTGCATTGAGGTGCCCAAAACCAGACACAATACTCCAGGTGGGGCCTCCCCAGTGCTGAGTACAGGGGGACAATCACCTCCCTACTTCTGCTGGTCACACTATTTCTAATACAAGCCAAGATGCCATTGGCTTTCTTGGCCACCTGGGCACACTGCTGGCTCATATTCAGCCGCTTGTCAATTGGAACCCCCAGGTCTTTTTCTGCCAGGCAGCTTTCCAGCCACACTTCCCCAAGCCTGTAGCGGTGCATGGGGTTATTGTGGCCCAAGTGCAGGACACTTGGTCTTGTTGAAGCTCACACCATTAATGTTGGCTCAATGATCCAATCTATCTAAGTCTCTCTGTAGAGCTTCCCTATTCTCATGTGAATCAACACTCCTGTTTAGCTTTGTGTCATCTGCGAACTTGCTGATGATACACCCTATGTCCTTATCTAGATCGTCAATAAAGATGTTAAACAGAAATGGTCCCAACACTGAGCCCTGAGGCACACCACTTGTGACCAGCCACCAGTTTGATTTAAATCCATTGAGCAGCACTCTTTGGGACCTTCCAGCCAGCCAGTGATTGATCCCGTGGATCGTATGCTCATCCAGGCCATCTGCAGCCATTTTTTCCACAAGAATTCTATGGGGGACAGTATTGAATGCTTTTCGAAAGTGCAGATATACAATATCCACAACCTTTCCCTCATCAAGTAATCGGGTCATCTTGTTATAGAAGGAGATCAGGTTCATCAGGTATGACCTGCCTTTCATAAACCCATGCTGACTAGGCCTGTTCCCCTGGTTGTCCATTATCGCTTGTGATGGCACTCAAGATGACCTGTTCCATCACATTCCCGAGTATTGAGGTCAGACTGACAGGTATAGAGAAGTGCTCATTCTATTCTATAGAATAGACCACCTCCGAGTGGAAGGTGGGTCCAGATAGCTCTTGAGATCCCCTCCAACATATATGGTTGTGTGATGGCCTGATTCACTAACAGTCCTTTCTTCCCCATGTCCCCCATATGCAGTTCCATGCAATATCCTTCAGTTGAGAAAATGAGACTAACATATGGCAGAAGTAGCTATATACTGGGAGTTAGGCTATACATTAAATTCTCACAAACGGTGTGGAATGCAGGTCTCCTGTGTCTTATATGGCACTTTAACTACTGGGCTCTTGGATGAAAGGAGGGAACCATCTCCCTCCTTCTGGGATCTGGCTCTTTGCTTCATTTGCTTTTATATGCAGTGCCTCTAAATGAAGTGTTCTGTTCTCGATTGACCCAAACACTTTTTTCTTCTTTTTCATTCCTTCAAGAAGAAACAAAACCTGTTTAATTTAGTTCAGGCTGAGCCAACTTTTTTAAAAAAATGCTTTGGTTTGGCAGCTGCATGTGAGTGATTCTCATTGCCCTTAAAAAGGAATAGAAAGTTCAGTGGCTTCCTTCCCGATCTATGGGCCAAGACAGTGGCCAGGAAGGATTGTTTTACAACCTTAGACTCTGGCCCAGGGGCTGAATTTCATTCCAGTTTATCCTCTGCTTCATGCTCACATTACATCCAATCTTTACAATCTTTTTTATAGAGACAAAAACATCCAAAATATTTTAAAAGGTACAAGTCACAACTGGCAGCCTACTTAGCACTTAAATAGCAACGTCTCTCCTTTGATTATTTTACGTAATAAAAAACCCAAATAGACGGTAAATAAGACACAATTTCTAAGTGAATTCCAGAATTCTAGATGTTGTTGTTCATAAGTTTTCCAAGAACAGTCCAGAAAATTCTATGGGTTTTTTTCTGTGTAAAATTATAGAAATGTGAGTTCCAAAATGAATATACACCAGTATTCACAGAGCAAGAAACAGCAGTCTTCTTCCTTCCAACTTAGTTCTAGATTAACAAATAGCTTTATGTTATAGGTGAACCACTAGGAAAAGGACCTGAAACATGGCCTGTTATTATTATTTATATTATTATTATTATTTAAATGTAAGAATCAGTGGCTGAATTAAAACAGCAGTAAAGGATGCTACATGGACATGTACTTGGATGGGAATTGCAGAGTATCTGTTTCCTGTGGCCTCAGCTGCCACAGAAGTCAAGCAACTCCATTTATGGCAGCTCAAGATCATAGATTTTACTTTTAAAAATGATGTAGCAAGGCTGTGTTGAGCATACCTCCTTTTGGGGAAGTTGCCAAATAGATGTACACAAGAGTATGTGACTTCTCTCCCTTCATACAAATACTAGGCACGAGGTGCACATTCACTGTTTCCAAACTGAGCTTTGAACATGGCACAGTGGGACCTAACCTAGCAGTCATAGGGTTTAGAAAGGCTTCAAACATGACACTCCAAGAGTATAATTTGATGTAGCACAAACTGTGCAATGGCTGAGGAAGATACAGGTAACAGCAGGAGTGGCTGAGTTGTGAGGACACCATTATGTCTTCACACAGCTCTGCTCATCGAGATATCTTGAGGTATTTGCATAGAAAACTACTAAGAGCTTCTTGGTGAATTGTAGACACAAGTGAATCAGAGGAGTTTTGGGCAGGTTTCAGTACTGCAACTGAAACAAACCTTCTGATGAAGCTGTTGGTAATAGCAATGGAAATGCAAGCTTCATGTGTTGAAGGAACAGAGCTTTCAAACACTTCCATTCCTATGACTGCCAATATCTCCTTGGACAAGTAAACCACTTCTTATTAGTTTCCACAACTCTAAAAGGCAAATAAGGATACTTATCTTCCTTGCAAGAGTTTTTGAGGTCTGCATGTGCAAAGAATTTGTGGGGCTGGTGCATTGCATAATACTGTCTTTCATGGCCACAGAAGGACGTTTGACTACTCTGGTAGATTTTGGTATTATGTTTGAGTAAAATACAGCCTTGATGAACAGCTAACTTTAAAAATAAATATATGAAATAAAACCATGAGCTAAATGAAAAAAATACTTTCCTCCTATTTATTCATTTTGTGTTAAGAATTTTTGTTATTATAATTAATCCCCCCAGTTTCTTCCAGGTGAAAGCCACCTGAACCTTCTGACTTCATGGAGTGCGAGAGCCATTTTGACTAGAATAAACTTTGTAGAATTTTTTCCAGTGATGTCATAAGCTTTAATTTATTCTGTTTCTTCTAAGGATAGTATAATTCTGTGGACCTTCCATGGGAAACTGCTGGGTACTTTCCTATTCCTGCCACATACCAGACTTGTGGTGGTGTCTCTTTGCATCAGTTCACACCACCACAAAGAGGCCATCAGTAATGTGAGACTTTAATATGAAATATTTCCTTTATAATTACCAGTATTAAACATGTTTTTCTAAATTTTGTGTTTATGGTGATTAATTATTTAATGACTGCATGAAGTCTGAATATTTGTGTAAAATGGGTTTAACCTTTAAAAGTACTAAACACTGTGCCAGGAATATAATCAGAGTTTGAAAAATGGGAAAGATCTAGCTGGAGAGCACTTTTGTATGTGCCTAACTTCAGGTATACCTAAACCTGTACTTCTGTGCTTGGCCAGGCTGAGATCCCGGCACTCAACACCTTGTTAGATCAAGACTTCAAGAAGCACAGATTATAATTAATCCCTTACTACTGGAGGACACTCTGTCCCAGCTGTGGCTGTGCAGCATGCTCTGCCTGGCCAAACCTGGTTTGTGAAACAACTTGAGATACGGGAAGATACTTAGCTGAACAACAGAAAGCTCACACCTGCTTTTCTTCATGGTCATAATGGACTTTTTTGCTCTCTCTCTGGTGCAAGGGATTCCTCCAGCCCCTTTATCTGTCTTTGCATTTTCTCACTGGAGGGAAGGTGGGAAGCAAGCTCAGCAGGAGCTGCAGTGGGCTGCAGCCCCCGTGCAGCCCTGGCCGGGCTCGAGGAGGCTTGGCTGCCAATCACCCCACTCTTTAAGCTACGCTACCCTTGTTCAATAGAGGTAATGGGTCCAGTGGGCAAGTAATAGGTCCGGTGGGTCTATTACACATTTTTATTGAAAAGCAAAATAAATAGCCCTGTAAAACTCACACACTGCCCCAGGGCTGCAATAATTTATGCACCTTCTTACACCTTCTTTTTCCTTCTTTTCCTCTTTGCCTTTTCCAAGTTGCTGGAGGGAACTTTTCCAGCATGGCAGGTAAGAGTTTTCGTAAATTCATCACCCATCATTTGAATATGGCAGTATTCGAAAATACCGCCTGTTGTTATGTGGCAGGCCTTTACTACTTGATTATACACATGTGTAGTACCAAAGGAGATCGCATTTTACTCAGTGAAACTTGTTTAGTAGAAAGGGCATAAAAACCAAAGTATGTGTACTATCAGGTTTGCTTTCCAGAGAGAATGTGTTTTTCCACAAAAATAAGGAAAGGGTAATTTACCACTCAAACAAGCTGGGAAAAAGGAGAACATTCTTTCCTAAACAGCAACAATTATGCATTTGGCAGGCAGTAGTAAAAGCAATTCTGCTTTCCTTCTTAGCCCATAACAAATCTGTACCTGGGACCGATTAGAGAACAACTGGAGAGGTGCTGCTTTTCTTTTCAAGGTCTACCAATGAATTTTTCTTTAATTTTTTTTATTCTGAACATTTTTACCAGTAGAGTTAAGACTGTGGCACCTCCTTTGTGGTTGTCTCCCGCTTATTAATCATATGTAAAAATGCAGATTTCTTATGAGTGGGGCTCCAGTTCTGTTGGAAAGTCAGGATGATGAATCAAAGGACATGATAAAGGAAATCATCCTGATGGGAGTCCCTTGAGATCTTCAGAAATCCATACTTTCTTGGGTATCATGAGTAATAATTTGAATTGTGCTTTGTCTTTTCCTAGACCAATCCAGATGATGTAGTAGGATATGAAAATGCTACACCTTTAAACCTTAAAACCAATTTTGGACAAAATCATAGTAAGGTAAGTGCAGCTTTGCTGTACCAAACCAAACCCACTGTTTTGCTGCTCTGTCTCTGGAATCTGTTTCTTCACAAGAACATGGCCATATTTAGCATCTTTGGAGTAACCTACCTAAGCAAGGGAGGGAAAAAATCTTAGTCTCCATTAGTTTGAGGAAAAAGCAAGGGAATTGACATATTTTCTAAAATTCTTTGTTGACTTTTATCCCTATTGTTAACAATTTGGCTACTCTCATTACCAGGTGCCTGCTGTGCAGAATGACTTTATCTAAAGCAGCTGTTTTCTTCTTTGTTTTTTTTACTTGTGAGACAATAACAAGAGGGAAAAAAATATTAAAATAAATAAAACTCCCTTCCTAAATTCAATAGAACACTTTAGGCAGAGTATTTGAGACAGATGTTGGAGAAAGATGAAAACACAATCTCTTTATGATTTACTCCTTCCCTCCCACAAAATTGTCATTAACACCTAAAAATTGGGAGACAATAATAATTATTTCAGACTGCAAAACAGTGAATAAAACTTTATAGAAAACCTCCTGGTAGGATTAGTGCTTAGCTGGAAACTGGAGAATGCCACATGGAGAATGCCACAGCATGCCACAGATGAGTGAGGAACCATTGAGGAAACTAAACAGGTATCCAGCATGTGGGAAAAAAAGGGAGAGTTCTGGGACTGTGTCAGGTTGTCTTGCATGCTTTAGTTGGCTTCTGCTCATTCAGAAAGGGTTTGGAATAGGCAGATAATGGTGGAGAGCAGAATAGGAAGCTATTAAAACAGACAGTGCTGAAAGCTGATTACTTGAGGTCAAACCAGAAGACAAAAGATTAATAAAGTACAGAAGAAAGCTTTATTTATGGTGTTGTCTTTCTAAAGAATTTCTTCTTCATATTTAATGTGCCTGTGAAAGCCACCAAGCTGAGTCCTGGAAGTTAACATGTCTCTTTTCTGCAGAGCAGTTTTTCTTCTAAGCAACACCCTTGCTTGTTTGGGACTTTTTTCCTGGCTATTTAAATGATCAAGAACCTCAGAGGCACCTTGTTTTCTCTGCTGGCAGAAAACACAGTGGACCTCGGTGGAATTTGTGTGAGATGATAAATCCATCTTTGTGTTCCTATGCTCAATCAGCCCAGGGAGCCTTGGTGGAGACAGTGGTGCAATGTAGGAGTTTGTCTGCTAGGATTGGACTGTCCGTGCACTGATGTGTGAGCATGGAGTAAGCAATCCAATTACCTGTTGTGATTCTTTGCGGGTCAGATTTCCTTCTGTATGGAATAATGACTGTGCGCCACCATTTGCGAACAGTAGTGAAGTTTAAGTGATAGCAGCACTATAGGCAGGTAGCATGAAGTCCCCTAAGAACAGAGGATGTACAGATGGACTGGAAATTTTCAAGTCGAATGTCTGGAATTAATTTGATTTTTATGCTGTTGTTAGAGACAGCCTGGAGTTGCTCTAAAGAATAAGCAAAGATACTGTCCTTTTACACTCCCAGGAGTGTAATCTTAAAAAATGTCTTCACTGTTTTTTCAGTGGCTACAGCCTCCCATCACATTGTGTTACCCTGCATAGTGAGGACATCTGGGTGGGATTCAACCCTCTGGCTCCAAGAGAAATTGGTACTGGTTGTCTCTCACCTTCCACTCTTAAAAACACTTGACAATTTGACATTCTCACTGCTAAGTGGAACTGACAGAGGCTCATCAACAATAGGACATTGTTATCAGCCCTGGCAGAAATCATACCAACAGCCTTATGCGAAGTGATGACTAGCATTTACTTCCAGCAGGATGAATGCAATTGGGTGTCAAGTGTTCCCAGTGTATGACTAGGGAACAGTGAGGAAGTTACTTAAAGAACTTGTGTTCTTCCTGCTTCCATCTCAGTCATCTTGGAAGTAGATTGCAAATTGTTTAAACCTTAAAATGCCCTAGAATAAATGTCTCATTATTACACTGTAGTTTGATATGGCTTGGAAAAAGCCCTAATATGCTCCAATGATTGTTTTCAGATGTTGGTCTTTATCAGACCCAAGATGCTGGGCAAAAGATGAAGGCAAATTATTAGTACCACTCTGCTTGCCAATAACTGCTTGCTTTCTTTCTTTCTTTCTTTCTTTCTTTCTTTCTTTCTTTCTTTCTTTCTTTCTTTCTTTCTTTCTTTCTTTCTTTCTTTTTCTCTTTCTTTTTCTCTCCTTCCCCCTCCTTTTTTTTTTTAATTTGATTTTATTAATGAGACTGGTTTTGCAAAGCACACTGCGCTGACCTTTCACATCTAGGCCAGGAAAACAAATCCTCCCCACACCAGAGTGATGTAAAGCAATTCAGATCTGAAGGCTATAAAAGACAAAGCTGAAATAAATTCTGACAACTTGTAGTGGAATTCTTCTTACAGAGAAACAGCCATTCCTTTCCCCCTACCTCTGCTGCCTGGCTCATTTTAAATGGTCCAGAATTGGCTGTTTAATATCTGAGAGCTCCAGAGCTTGAGACTGTTCAGATTGGGAGGGTTTTATTGATGCCAGCTGAAGGTGCTCTCATCAGGTGAATGGAGGTGTGTTGACAGCCCTTGGGTGTGTGTATGAGTGACATTCAAGTCCCGCATCCAAGAGTGACCTTGGAGAAAAGTGTATGAAGAAATTAACGGAAGAATTCAAAAGGGTTAGGTTTCCATCCCTGTCATCTTATTTTGTGATACTCACTTAATAAATAAAGAGAGAGATTAAATATTTTCCTCTCATTGCCCTGTCACTTTGCAGACCTGTTGACAAAAATGAGTAATGTGACCTGACCAAAAAATACTGAATGAAAGTGGGGCCCACTTTACTTTAAAAGAATCATTATTGCATTGCATAAAATAAAATGCTGTAAAAACCTTGACTTAGCTAAGGAAGGATTTACCTCTTCCTCTTTCCTACTGGGAGGTTTTGTTGTTGCTGCTTTTAACTCCTCATTTACAATGCATTTCTCAAATAAGGGTAGATTAAAGGACATCTCAGTAAGAGGAAAATAAGAGCCAAGAGGACTCTCCTGAGGAAGAAGCCATCCAATTGTATATTTTTTTTCTAAATATCGAAATAGCAGTGAAGGCTGTGGGTAGGAAAGGCAGGATGAGGCCTCCAGATTTGCCTTTTGCCATGGTTGTAAGCCCCACTGGAGCCCACCAGGATGGGGATCTGCAACGGCCAACTCTAAGTCCCAGGAGACTCAGAAATGCAGAACCAGTAGGTTCTTCTTCATTTCCTCGGCATCCAGCAGGAGAAGCTCGAGCTATGCAAACCCAAATAAACAGCTGAGGGAGTGCCTAACTGTTAACCACATTATCCTTTATTTTCCCTTGTTTTTTAGCTGTGTGGTGCTGTAGGAAACACCTGCATGGGGCTCTGGTCTCTTTCTACCCAGCTGACTTTTTTCAACCATGCACTGGCTTGGGGTCAGCCCTTGTGAGCAGGTGTTTTCCCTCAGAATAGCTTTCTTGTCTGAATCCAAGTGGATCACAAGGGCCGAACTTCACTGCCGGAGGTCATGGGTCAAACACGGCAGCACGGGGTCCCCTGGGTACTGTGCTTACCAGGTGTTTAATATTATCAGAGGTTATTTGCTGAAACTGTGATAGAGTGTTCTCAGTGATTCAAAATAAATTTAACGAGAACAGTTTTAAAAGCCCCCACATTAGAGGATGTCTGTTCAATGGACAGAGAGGTTAAAGTTAATTCGATCAGGCATGTGTACTTTCTCCAAAAGGGAACATATGCACTCAGCGGCTTGGCCCCATTTGTTGCAATTTTGGGTCTCATTTCCATTTGCAAGAAAGATAACTACTTGCATATGGAAGCAATAAATAAGAGAAGTCATTAAAATTTCTCTAATTTAGGGGAAAAAAAAAAAAAGTCTTAACGAAGTAATATCTTTGCCAGGGCAGACAGAAATGTAAATTAGAGATTGGAAGGAAACCTATTAAAGGAATTGCTATGTTACTAGTCTTTTTTAATCTAATGAATTTATGAATTGCCACTTGTTAGGTCACAGACTTTGTTAATTTCCTATGTGTTTAGTTAAGCAGAGAAAGTGTGGGGCAGGAGGAGGGAGGGGTGAAAGGAAAATGCTTGTGAACAATGAACCTGAGCAAATATTTTCATATAATGTGTTAAGTCTATTAGGTTCAAAATTTTTGAATAAAACCAGCTATATGTAGAAAATCTGATAAAGACTGGTCTGCACATCTACTAAACAGGATGATATAAATTTCTAATTTTTCCTGTGTTTATTTTTTCACTTTCATCAACTTATGCCCTTTAAAGGTGTAAAAGGTTAAGAAGTCATTATATTTACTGAATAATTTTATTAAAAACAAGAAATTTTAAGAAAACACTGTCATCTTATGGTGCGAATTTACTAGTCACAAGTCCATCGGCAATGCTGTCAAAAGTTATAGCTAATCCAATACCTCTTTGGTCCAAAGCCTGAAGAAGAATTTTTATTCTCTCTTTTCCTGTAGATCACAGAAGTTTAAAAACGATGCAATGCCTTGGCTCCCCTTTTATTGCTGATGAGGATCTGAGTTGCTGTTGAAGTGCACTAGCGAATGTTCATGTGTGAACCTGCTTTGATGAATGTCAAAGTGGGATTCTCAAGTGTCTCAGTACCCCAAGGTGGAAATTTTTTCAAGGTTTTTTTGAAAAGCCAGTTTTTATTAGAGAGGATGTGACAGAGGAGAACAAATACTAGAAGTAAAAGAGCAAACAAAGAAACATAAAGCACTCTTATCTTTCACGTGAGTATTCAACAATGGTAGGCAAATTAGTCCATGCAGTGGATGGCATTTTGCAATCATGTGCTATCAAATAAACTGAAAAGGTAATGGACTGGCTTTGCTTCCATCATTCATCGCAGGCCTTCCCATGGTAGCCTGTCCTGACACACAAAGAGTGAGTGAATGATGCCAGTTCATTGGCTTTTTAAAACATATGGCTTAGGGATAACAATGCTAACAAACAACTGCATCAGCAATTGCTTCCCAAACGTTCAGCAGCATCCCCTCCCAGACAGGCAGGTAAGTGAGCAGCACACTGAACCTACCTACGTTGACCCTGGGTAGCTGCGATTTCCTTCATTTGTGGAGACAACCAGAGGTTGAAAGCAATGTCTAAATGGGGTGGATTCTGAGTGGTTAATGAAAAATGTTCAAACAGCAACCTGTTAGGGTACCAAATGGCTACTTTCTCATTTTTGGCAACTGGTGACAATTAACTGTAACATTATCCCCTCTGAATGGGCCAGCGAGTACGGACTGAAAAATAAGTTACACATATATGTGTGCATGCACAAGCACATACACACACTCAGAAATTCAAACCAAACCTTGATGAGTTTTGATAAGCTCCCCACTGCACGTTGCTTCAGTGTAAATTTGTGCTCCTGGGTGATGCTTCTGGCTCCATTTAGAGCTTTCAAGTAAAAAAAATACAACAACCCAAACCCAAAACAAAGGCAGTTTTTGTTGCATTTCTGGCATAAAAGGAAACAGAAATGAATGGAAATCTAACTAAAATGTCTGTTCTCAGGAGGCCCATGTCTGCATTCTTGAGGGTTCAGATCGTTTGGATAAACTTTGTACAAGTATCTGAGCTTTTTGGTAGGTCTCCAAATTGAACCTCTGAACCTTCTGAGGCTCACAGGCAGCTCACAGGCAGCCACTTTTGTGCTGCTGCAGGGTTGGACTCTGTTTGCTTTCTCAGGCCCTTGATACTGAAAATATTTACCAGGTAGTTAGTAGAGTCCAGTGAGAGAAGTCACAAGCCTGTCTTTCGTGTTTCATTGACCACTACAAGGGAAAAGTTTCTGCTAATGAATTAGTCATCAAGGGATGAAATAGGAGTTGTTTTGTGGTTCAGATACAAGTTTAGGCCTAAGAAGATCTAGCCTCTGTTCAAGGTCCTGCTACTGACTTCCTATGGGATTTAAACAAACCCCTATGAATCTCAACGATGTGTTTGCTAAAGGCAGAAGTCTGTGTTACAAGAATAAACTTGTTGTTTGTCAGATAGTATGGAAATGAACACATCAGAAAGCTTAGAAATCTACTAAGTAATTCCAGAAGGATGAGTAGACTAGTGTGGTTTTAGTTGGCTAGTCCCAGGTACAATACAAGAAGGAAATTCTTAGGAAGCCTAATGGACTTCAGTTACTAATTTGCTTGGTGCTCAGTAATATTTAAAACAGCTTGGATTTTAAACCACATGAAAAATATGCCACCCTGCTGTTCCCACAGGCGTGAGCCAACAACTCAAGAAACTACATCTAACTCCTGTGCCAGTAATACATTTATTATTTATGTTTTCAATTACATTTCCATACCAACCTCCATGTGTAAAACTGAAAAATTTAAGCATACACCCCCAAAGAATTATCTATGTTTTTCTTACAGCAGGAACTGTATCTTTGAAAAGGCACCATTTCCCTTGACCTAAGCGGCATAATTCCCACTGAAACTTGTGTGAGTCAGAGTGGGAGTCCTTTTCCCCTCCTCAAAATGAGCACTCTATGGAAAAAAAAAAATAATCTTCTGAAGCTGTATAAAGTCAGAGGCTCAGCTGGTGCTGCAGTGGTTATTGAGCAGCTTGGGACAGATGACTATTAGCAAGAGCATCAGAGCCAGTGTGATGCCATTTAAACAGAGTCATATTTAGTTCAGAAATGAACTATATATGACCGTGTTTAAATGAGAAAAGAAGTGAATCTTAGATTAGGTGCATTTATGGAAAATGTCCTGGGCTTTGATAACATTGGAAGATTTCAATGACTAAATACTGGAAACTTGAGAACCAGCTCATTCATGTACCTTAGAAGACACAATCAAGAATATCTAAATCTAAAGCCTTAACTTCAGTGCCTTACATGCTCTTACTTCAGATGATTTCTAAAGAAGCTGGGCCAAAGGCACAGTGGAAAAGCCTTTATGGTCTTTTATATCATGTCCTAAAAATATCTGTGGAACATTATAACAACTATCAGGATATTTTGGGGTTTTCCTCTCATTTCAACTTCAGGATGAGTGACCGTCCAACACTGTAGTCTTAAAGGTCAGATCTACCTATTGTAAGTAAACAGCATTTTGATGTATTAGTTAGATTTCAAGCACTGAACTGAGCAAAACCTGTCATTCGTCACCTAGCCTCCAACTCTGAAAGTAATGTATATTCCTTATATTTAATATAAGAAAACATCTGTTGCCCATATGCTAAAGTACATGTGACAATATGCAGATGCATTTAAAATATTGTAAAATTACTTTGTTTTTTTGTTATATTTTAAAGTATTTCACGTTATGGTGTCGATTATAAAACATAAGAATATATCACAATCCTAGTGTCATGCTGCATGTATTAAGTAACAGGAACATTGACAATTTTTGTAGTATTTTATGTGTGTATTCTAACTGATCATGTCTTTTCCATTTGTTGCCTCTCTATTACCCTACAAAAGATATGGGTGATATATATCTTTTTTTTTCCATTCTGAGGTTTGCTAATCTAATACTATGTTTCCGTGCTGTGATGCATTAACACTAAGAAATAGCTCAATATAGGGAAAAAAAAAACCCAAGCCCCTGGGAGGTTGATAGTGCAAAAAGACAGGAGAAATTAATTTTCACACTTTTCTGGAATATGAATACATGAAAATTTATTTGGCTTAAATCTGTTTACAGAGTACTAGACACCTGCTATCTGTTTGATTTCTTACTTAAGCATAATTTTATGAACAGAAGCATTGTATAGTTGCAAGAATCCAAGCAACAGTTAAAATAATTTCAAAAGCTTTTAAAATAGTTTACAAAGCCCTGCTTTCTCATATGAATTACAGTGTTTTGGCAAACACATTTACTGAAGAGTGTGCAGATACGGAGAGCATCTATTACAAGTTTGAAACAGACACTTTCACCAGTTTGAATCAAATTGGTCCTATCATATTTTAAGTCATCATCTTGAAATGACTGTTTTCTAAACAAGATCAAAACCAAGATACTAATTATTTGAGGTGAAAGGAACAGTTGTGGTTCAATACGAGACATTTCCTCTTTGATCCAAACTCAGTGCTCCACAGAAGATCCTTTATGCTTTTTGCTGCTTAATGCCTCCATCTATTGTGCTTTTTGTCTCTTAGCAGTGGTTTTCATTAGTTCAGTTGACTAAACGTAAGTGTCTGGTGCTACTTCCAGTGTTTTAATATATGCAAGAAATCCACATGACTTGCAGAAGCATCACAGGAACCTTGGGACACCCGTGCTCCCTGGAACTGCAGATGGAGGACAGGTGTGGTAAACTAGGGGGGGAAAGTTTTGCCATGAGATTCAATCCAGAAAATATTGGTACTTTGATCATCACAAAGATATTTTAACTATGGGGTTTAAGTGTCCAAAATCACCAGAATTGTTCAGCGCTTTGCAAGAATGAACCTGCAAAACTGGTTTTATCTTTTTTTCATTTAAAGTTCCTGGTCTATTTCTGATATCACATAAATGAGATGACAGAACAAAAATAATCTTGCATCAGCTGACAAGGTTCAGCGACTATGAAGAGCTGTGATTTGATGTGAGAAATCTTATTGTCCGACTTCAGTAACTGAAGGAGGATTTTCTAATAGTCTGAGACAAATCATTAGTAAATTGCCCCCAGCACAGCAAGAAACACAACCCAGTTGTTCATTTCTTTATACATACAACTTCCAGTGCTATTTTATATTTCAATAGTACATAACAACATTAACAGCCTTCTCTGTGGGGACATTTTTCTCCTCCCTGGTCATTCATTAGTGATTGTCCTCCATTCAGATTGTTGTATAGTATTTATGTCTGTTTCCATGGACCCATTTGCTGTCAATTGATTTCACATTCAGACCATATGTAATGACTCATTTATTAGCTCTAGAGTCTCTTTATTTGCATGGACTACTTGTATTGATATCATTAGCCTTGAACAACCTCGATAGTCCTGGTCATGGCCATGAGCTTTTAAGTTATAAGCTCAGTTCTTATCAATGTGCAACTGTCAAGTTTTCAGTCAGTTCTAATTAGTTCATGTTAAAAAAAAAAGACACAGCAACAAAAAACCCCCAACAATAGTGACACATTCTTAGTGGCCACGATTTCTTCTTTGTCACATGCTCAGACAATCATTTCTGTGTCATTGTAGTTGAGCATTTTACAATGTCTGAAATGCTTCTAAATATGAATTACATATCTGAAAATTATTAATGACATTCTTGGCATTCCGTTAATGTTATTTATTATTTATCATGTGTGAGACGGAACTGCCTAGAGGCCTTTGCAAAGGATCAAGGGCCTGTTGAGCTAATCTCTTTCTAAGCATATCAATCCAGATGGATGGGCAAATGCAGGAGCACATGGCAAACAGCAAAACCTGTTTGTCAGTTCACCATTCCAGCCTGCAAAATACAGCCGTAGCACAGAGGCAGTGGCACAGTTTGTACTAACTGGCACCATCAGCTGTCACAGCTGAAAGGACATGAACTGAACAAAATCAGGCTGGTTTTAGACTTATTTACCATGAGTCACCTCATCTGTTCTTTGGCCTGACTGATCATGTTTTCTAAAGCAGACTTTGAAGGTAAGAAGAAGTGTATGGTTCATTTCTGAACCTGTGACATGGAATCAGAGTGTGGCTGAGGAGCTCAGGCAGCCTGGGAAACAGGAAAGTAATCCTTTCTACTGTATTATTAAGCATCATCTTATAGACCTTTTCACTCTGGCAAATGATGAAACCAAAGTTAGTGCGCTGCCGTGCTCGTTTTGTGTATTGAATGGTCTCTGAAACAGGTGGCATTAAAAAAAACCCCTCAGGTCTCCACCAACAGAAAGTCCTTCAACCTGCCATTGATAAAGCATTCACTGATATTTCTACTTCTCCAACTCCTCCCCACCTCTGCAGTATCAGGAGGAAAAGGACCCAATGGTTAGGGCCTACTTCCAGGAAGAGCTAGGGTCCGTGAGTTGTTCTGTTGCAGGTCTCTGCTGTGAGCCTGGATCAGTCCTATGGGCTTTCTCAATCTTTTTTTCCCTGTGTATTTTATGGAGGATGATGTTGCCTTCCTGTGGGGCCATGAAGATTCATGAACTTGTTATTGATAGGCGGTCTCTGCTTTTCATCTCCTGGTCTCCCACATCACTTCTTTAGCTACCTTTGATTCATGATGTCAGGAAAAGAAGGGTTGGGAGGCTGGTGATGAAAGATGCCAGGAGTTCAAGGGTGACAGCAGGGCTGCTGTGTGAGGCTCGTGCTAACAGCCACAGTCCTTTATTAAACATCATAGTTTCTCCCTTTAGACTGCTCATGCTCAAAGACCTCTGAAAGCAGCCCAGAAAATACAACTGAAATCAGGAAATTTCAAAACGGCAACAAGGCCCAATAGCCAAATAAAATAAATGAGCTGGCCTAGGAAATCCTTGTAAATTGCCACCCAACAACAATAAACCAACCCTACAACACACAAACTAGAAAGGAAACAAAGAAGCCTTTTAATTATTTACAGTAGACTTATTGTGGCTAAGTAAACATTGGCCAAGGACTTATAAAGTTAACCTCAGTAAGTGGGCTTATGCAGTTGTATATAGCCTGTACATTTCACACAGCAGTTTTTTTTAACAAGGTCCAGCGCAGCATAAATAAAACATACCTCCTAGCAGAAGGGCAGTTAACTTGGGAGATGGTTTTCCACTTAGAAGTTTCAATGCAGTAATTTTAAAATTAGATAAACTTATTATCAATTTTGTCTTAAAGTGATCAGTCATGGAGCTTTAGAGACAGAAAATAGTGTGCTGGCAGAAGAAAGCTTCCCGGAGTTTAGACAAGGTAGTCCCACTGCACCCAGAAGTTTCTCTTAACTCCCTGGCCTATGCTCTGAAGTGGCTGCTTGTAACTTCTGTGCACAATTTTGGGTGTCTGCCTCCACCCAAGAATGCCTTAGACAGCATGACCATTCCAGGGGATGAGTGGCTGGAATGTTGTGAGAAGGTGAGCAAGGCAGGGTGCTTGGGCCTGGTGGAGAAGGGCAGGAAGGAGATGACAAGCTCAAGTTGATCCGGCTGTCCTGCCCACAACCTGTATCTAGTCTAAAAGCAAGTGAAGAAAATAGGAATTTCAAATGTATGTACTCATTTGTATATATATAAGAAAAACCAACCACAGTGAAACAAACTCTCAAACTGAGGAGATTTGTGTGTGGTGGAATTAATAAAATCAGTTTTTTTTTTCTCTGTGGACTTTAGCAGGAAGGTCCTTGAAACTCCTCAGCTTCATGTATGCCTTTACATCATTCCTCCTTTCTTTCTCATTCCCTGTCACCATCCCCCTCAGCTCACTCTGGCCCCTCCCAGCCCCAACCCAACATACATGGTGCTGTGGCCTCCCACCACCCACTCACCATCCTGTGGCAAGAGGCAACACATAACAGGCAGCGGTCGAGATCCTGTTCATGTCTTTTTTCAGTGATGCATTTCTTCAGCTTTCTCTCCCCTACCCAGCCCCCAGGTCTTATGACATTTTTCCATCCCTGAGACTCCACTGCTTCTTGAATTTGGTTGAAGTTGATTACAATTTACAAAAGATATTAGGAAAAGACCGGCAGATAGAAAGGCATAAACTTTTAGGGAATCAGGTTGCAAGACAAAGGAAGCTCACAAACAAAATGTATGCAGTCTACTGGTGACTGAGGTGATAATCAAGTTAAGTACTTTCAGTCAGCTAAGTACTTTTGAAATTAACACAGACAACTAAACCAGCAGCAAATCCCACCCGTTTTAAAAAAAAATCCTTCCCATCAGTGCTAACAACTGATTTTTATGTCAAGAATTTCAGAGCAGATTGCAAACAAGTTCCATAAAATGGTTGGCCAAGGCCTGATCATCCCCATCCTTCTTGGGCAAGATGAAGCTGTGATTGCAATGTTTCCCAATATTTGGTTCTGGCTTTGGCCAGAGTTTTAGAAGGGAGTAAAAGATGTTATAGTTCAACAAACTCCTTGTTATTTTAATGCATAAGGCAGAGGAGTTCCACTAGATCTGCCTACAAAAAGATTGATCTTCACTTTCCATAAATATGCTTTAATTTTTTATTGGAAATCGCATATTGTTTGGATCACACTAATCTTTCCCAACAGTCTATCAACAGACCGTGCCTTCTTTTGCATCAAAATCTTCAGCCTTAGATTTAAGGCTTTTTTCTAACTTCCTTCTCAGATGCTCACTGTTCTTCTCCTTAGTCTTCCACTTGTCCAGATCTCCTTCTAGTTGCATCTTCCGTGTTCCCTAAATAGCTGCAGGCTTCCTTTGGTGACTCTTAGTGAAATGTTTACCCAGTGTTCTATTCAGCTATCTTCCTCTCTCAGAACATGACTTTCTGCAGACCTAGTCCTGTTCTCCTGTTTCCTAGGTTTAAAGTTATAGTCTGCAATATAACAGGATGACAACGGCAGTATGTGTTCCCTTCCCTCCTGAGCTGAACAGTTAAAAAACTATGCAAAATGCAAGAAAAAACTAAGAAGTGCTGCTTCATCTTGCTGCTCATGGCTTTCATAGGTAGCATCTGGCCTGTTAAGAGGACAGAGTTATCACAGGAGACAAGGCATTATGCATTGTGAATCAGGAACTCAGTATTATGTAACAATCTAAAAAATATGCAAGTATGGTTTGAATGAAATACAACTGCTGGGCTACCAAACAGATAGGCAGCCAGGAAAGTAATTACAAATACAGATAGAAAGGAAAAAAGAGACACTAGGGAAATGTCATACAGTATTTTCTGATAATCAGTCACTAGTTTGTTGTCCTTAACATGGGTCAGAAAAAAAATTCCTACAGGTTAAATTCTGTTGGGCTTTATGTTATTTTTTAATAAAAAATAAATTATAGAAAGCCCCACAGGAAAAAAGTCAACAATGTAGTTACCTTTCAATATATTTAAATGATAATTGTTATTTGGAGCATAGGATATGCCAGATGGTATCACTTCAGTAGTTTATCTACTTTCCAGTAACAGGCTACATAAGATACAGATCACAGAGAGTTTTCCTAACACACAGCAGAGAGTTTATCATAAACACTTTTAGCTCTCTTAATAACCTTTCCCTTAACTAAAGTCTCATTTTCATTGGGTTCATTTAGCACTGTTGCTGCTTTGGCAAGGAGGGGAGGAGCAGTATTTAAAAAAATAATCTTCACACAGAGGGAAAAATTTCAAGTAAATTTTTGCAGAAATCATTGACTTTGTTGCAAGTAAATCTAATGTAGAAATACACTTTTGATCAAATGAATCTTATCATTGTCAATGTTTTGACAGACTTAATGAACTCTGGACAAGGGCCAAGATTATTTCAAGGAGAAAATAGTTGAAGTGATTTCATTTAATTAAGGCAACATTTAAATTTCAATGTAATTTATGAGTTTTCTTTTGAAACATTGTGGGTTTTGTCTCGTTTTCCCCAAGGTAACTTAGCAGCAGAAAAGATACTTTTCCACCCCAGTCATTCTATTTGTTCAAAGGTTTCTTACTCTGATAGCAAAAGCTATGGAAAGGAACTTTAATGAACAAACAAAAAACCAAGCACTGCATTATTCCATAACTCTTCTAATTTGATGTGGCCTACATTATGGTGTTTGTATAGTATATGTTTGGTTTGATTTGGGACAAAAAAACCCACTGATAATTTGGTAAAAGTTGGATCTGGCAAGTCTCACCTGATCTTTGGCTGTTAAGACGGGTCTCCATTAGTACTCTTACTCTGTATACTGATTTGCTTCCTGCACCAGGTAGAGGTTGGGAATTCAGAACCCCATTTTACAAAAACACTAAGTTTGGAGGGTAGAGAAAAACTTTTAAATCAGAGCTATTCTCTCTCTTGGGCATTTATTATTGGTTGAATTAGTTGCTCCATCTCATTCCTGCTACCTGTGAATCCCACTCAGAAATTTGGAGACCTATCCAGATAGCTTGCATGGCAGGAGAACAACTGGATATTATGAATTCTGCTCTCAGAGAGGGAGCCTAAAAGGCTCCCATTGTTGCTCAGTGTTGTTGCTCTAGGCTGTGTTGTGCATGTGTGTGACTCTACTAAGGTCACTGCCCAAACCCCTAATGAAACTTGGAAAACCAGTTCTTTCTTCTTGAAATATAAGACTCTGCTGTCTCCCCCTTTCTCTTTCTATCTTCATCTTCTTGTCTCTTGTATGGACTACTTGGAAAATTCTGTAACCAAAAAAAAGTTAAACACTACAAATGCTATATAACTTATCCTATGGATAGTTTTTCTTTCTCCTATCTACTTTATAGCAATGCCTGAGGCATATGACAATGGGCGCTCTTCTTTTCTGGTGATTTATGGACAGCGTTAGATCACTGGCCTAGTTTTAGTTCCTTTCTTCACTCTGTGCTTATGTAAACTTTTAAAGATTGGTTTCTCTTTCACTCTTTTGCCCAGTGAGAATTAAAAAAGCTGGAGATATAAGTCTTAGCACCAGAATGATGTGAACAGTTGTCTCTGTCCCAACTCCTTAAATTTGTACTACATATGAAAAGAAGAGGGGAAAGGAAGGGAAGGGAAGGGAAGGGAAGGGAAGGGAAGGGAAGGGACGGGAAGGGAAGGGAAGGGAAGGGAAGGGAAATACTTTTCACAATGGCCTGTTATTTTAAGTAAGCACATGCATTGTAAATGGTAATTGCCTAAATTGCCAAACACTAGTTGTTGTACTCATGGTTATTTTCATTCTTGTATGCCTTTCATCTAGTTCCATCATTTTAGAACAAACACAGGCTGAAATATACAGTGAGTTTGTAAAGACTTCCAGTTGGCTCCAGCTGTATTTCCTGACTGGAGTTATTTTTCTATAGCTTCTGGATCTCAGGCAAACATTTAAGCCTGGTTTTAGGTTTATGCCAGGAAAAGTATTGGCCCAGATATCAAGTTTAAAGACACATCACTTTCCTTCTTCCTCCCTTCTCTTCTTTTCCTAATACCAAACCAATAAACTCCTAATAAAATGGGGTGTTATTTTAGTTCTTCAGAAATAATATTGTTTAAGGAGGAAAAACAGTTTGCAGATGGGCATTAAATTTGACTGTAAAAAAACCCTCTCACTCCTAAAGCTGCTACCAGTATCTGCCTGACTGAAGAGAGGGCAGATAACACAAGGAAAATGATAGTAATAAAATCTCATATTCTCATGTGATGTAAGAGTTATTTATTCTCTTGGCTGAATCTTTACAGTTTGGTGAGATTTTCTGAGGTCAATGTTACTGTGAATACTACTGCGTCTGGAGATCACAAACAGTATTGTTCTTGAGCACTTTTTGCTGCAAAATCCTTGCCTTCCTTGCCCAATCAGACTTTCGCTGGGCTCAGTAATGAATTACTGAGACAGCATTTTTTAAAGAGATGTTAATTTTCTGCATTATTTATCACACAATAGTACAATTTTAAGGCTATAAGGAAAACATATTTTGAGTTAATGTATTAGACATCAGTGTTCTGTACAGAGGTTAGTACTAAAAGAGAAATTCAGCCTGTGATATTTCTTCCATTCTAAGGTGTTGATCTATCATAGAATGGGAATTCAACACAGAAAGAGCTGTTGGCCAACTTCTAAACAAGAGTAATTCTTGTTTACACTTTCCCACAGGATCAATTATATTTTTAATGAACATCATGTTGAATATCAATAGTGTAAGATACTGTCCTTCTATGCAAATCCATGGGTGTTCTGACCTTGCAAAACTGGGCCTTTACAGCTTGTTTTATTAGAGAGGAGTAGGCAAATCTTTGAGTGTTTCTTGATCTCTTACCTGAATGAAAACCCTGCATCATCTAAAGGAAACTGAAAGATACCCAAGTACAGTCATCTTCATGGGATTTCCATCTCGTCCTGATCTTGTTTCGGCTTGTTAAAGCTGCAGTATCACTTTAGTTTAGCACTTCTGTGTCCTGCTTTGGCTGCAGCTGCTGAGTGAAAGGAGAGGAAGCAGAATTAGGATATTTGTTTTGTAAAAGAGGGAATCAAAAACTGTAAAATTTGGAATATTTGTCTTTGATTTCTTCAGTGAAGTTTGTCTAAACAAATTTCCCGTTACCAATACTGTTTTGAAACGGAAGTGCCCTCAGCTGTATAGCCAGCAGTAATTATTTAGTATGAGTTGGATTTACCTCTGAGTGTATTGAATCAAATTCCCTTCTCAGAGATAATTGTAATCTAGGTGTGTTAGCGCAGTTTCTTCATGACTGTATTCATGACCGGCAGGACAACCATACAGCTGGCATTGAAAGCCCTTCACAGGAGATATTGTTCTTGCCATTTTTGCACTATTTCCTTGATTTCCTAGGAGGGCTGTGAATCTGATGTTGCCTTGTCAATGATTCTGGTTGCTCTTGCATTAAAAACTCCGACAACCATTTTGCAGATGTCTAGAAGGGTCATAACACAGTATTTGTTATTGCTATGGCAGTGATTTCAAGCTCAGTTCCATATGTGCTCTGAGTAGATTTGGGAATTAGATTCAATATTTGTGGTACAGAGCTACTGTCGGAGCTCAGAACTTTTTTTTTTTTTTTTTGGTCATCTTTTGCCATTTTGAATCTTCCATGCTGAAATTACAATAAAAGTCCAACCAAAAAGTCCAACTTACTTCCTACACCATGGAGACATTTGCTTGAGAGGGGAAAAGCACCCTCTTGATCATTTGTAAAATAAAGAAATATGCTATGAATGTTGCTAGGATGCAAGAAATTTGTGTTCTTCTGTTAGAGCTGTCAAAAAATTTCCAGTACTAGAAGGACATTACTGCTATGGTACAAAGCTTTGCTAGATCTCACCTAGAATGCCCAACTCCTGCCCCAGTATTCCAAAGCAATAAATTCAGTTTCAACAAGGTTAGCTAATATGGACAGGGGATGAAGAGTTTTATTAGGAGAGAAAAACTGTAACTTGCAGAGCTTAGTGGAAAGGAGGTGTAAAGAGGATGTGATTATTCCAAATAATAAAAATGAAAGAATGCGTATATGGAAATGTACAGTAGAGAGGGAGAAGAATTCTTTAGACTAATATTTTAGAATATTGAGTAAAAGAAAGTCCTGATACAGAAAAGTGAGTTTCTGGTATAGCTTGGAAAGGTTATTGCAGTAGAAAGGACAGAAAATCCTAAATAGACAGCTGGGAAGCAGATTTGATGATCCATGAAATCCCCTCTGATTCTCCATTCTTCTGCTTTTTGTAAGCTTTC
The DNA here is from genome assembly GCA_026546715.1 of Gallinago undulata. Lineage (NCBI taxonomy): Eukaryota > Metazoa > Chordata > Aves > Charadriiformes > Scolopacidae > Gallinago > Gallinago undulata. The sequence continues at coordinate 135,472,674 of JAOTQQ010000001.1, read as the reverse complement.
TGTCTAAAATACATGCATTTTAGGAGCTTTTTTCCCATGTGTTCAGTTTTACCTAGTAGTGAGCTACTCAGGACAGCATAAGGAAATTGCTTGACGCATGATGTTTGAGGTTTGTTTCATCCCCGTGTAGTAAAACCATTTTTTATTCCAGATCAATAATATTGTCTTCATCACATCAAAGACGAACTAAATCACAGCAAAGGAAAGGTCTATATTTTTTTTGCACATTTACTAGAAATCAGTGGTTGCCAACATGTATACTGCTTAAGTTCCTTACAAAAAGTTTTACATACATTCTTTGCTCCCCCAGTGTTGATTGTTGTTCACAATCCCTTGAATTATCCACTGAATGAGGAGGAGGTAATTTCCAGCAAGGACGTTAAGTTTCATTGGTACTGTCCTGCTGTTTTGAAACAGTGAACCAGCAGAGTATTCAGCTAAATCTGTGGTAATAATGACAGCTTAGTGTTGATAAGCTCTGTCTTTCCTTCTTTCCTTATAATTAGACAAACTGACATTGTCCCTTACTGTTTTGAAAAGAAGAATGGTCTGTGGTTTTTATCCTGTTTTGTTTGTGGTTTTTTCCTGATCATGCCTGACATTGCAACAGCCTTTACCTGCGTCTTAATAGGGACTAGAATTTACTTTTATATTTTGACTATTTAGATGCCTAGATCTCCAGGGCAGACTAGTACTTTTTATGTACAATACTTGACTATAAAAAAACATCATAGCCCATAATGATATACATGGTAATTCTGACGGAAATTTATTTCAGAACATTCACATTATTTAAAGTGAATTCACATTATTTCACTAAATCCATAGATGACTTTTTCTTAAATCTTCAGTACAAAAAGAAGAACTGTGCTCTTGAACTTTCTCTGCAGCTTAACGCCATCAGTATACATAAATTTAAACTAAAACCAAATTTAATCTCAATATTTATTTTATTACTAGTTGATGGGTCCATGGGCTGAAGTGCCATTCACAGCACAGGGGTGCTTCATAATAGACTAATTTGCATAAGTACTAAATAATTTACATATATAAATTATATATCAAAATGCTCTCTAGAATCTATTCAATTCAATGATATTGTTGTTTTGTAGCCTTTAATACTGTTGAGTCTTTAATATTTAAATCCAGCACCTCTTCCAAAGTAAACCCATAGGAATTCTTTAAATTTTTTTGAGAACTATACTGACTTTGTTATTAAGAAAACTTGAACTTGGTTTTGCTGCACTAAGAGAGATACAGAAGACTCCATCAGAAGTTTCGGCTCATGAAAAAGCCTAACGGGAAGATTAACTCAATATTAAAAAAAAATTAATCATCTAGAGAATTGTAGGTGCTCAGGAAGGTAATTAGGAGGGCATAGAGCTACTGCCTCAGTGATTCCAAGAACTTTCTTTGTTCAGTGAGCAACAAAAGCTTTATGCTAAGAAATGTAAGCAAGGAAAGAAAAGCAGGCATCCAGAAGGGCCAGAATATTATCCCATCTAGGTTTACAAAACCTATAAAATATCAGTAGAAAATCAAGTACAGATGAGTGGATTAGAGAAGATCTTCCAAGGTTTTTCCAGTGGCTTTTGGAGTTAAGGTTGAATGGGTCTCCACAATATGCAGTAAGAATCTTTCATTTGCCAATATAAATTGCCAAATAAAAATATTTATATCAGGTGATTAGGTACACTGCATATTAATGATGCATTGAACCTATATAGCAAATCCTGATTTTAAAACAGTGTTTAAAATTGTTCTATAGATATAGACAGTACTATTTCTCACCTCCAGAGTTAGTCTGTTAAAAAATTTAGCCAGAGCTGTCACAATGTTATTAGCAAATCTATTTATTAATACGTAAGGCAAGACTAGACCAAAAGAGTTGCTTAATCATGTGTTTTTTTTTTTTTAAATGTGAAATTATAGGGACTCATCTAACCATAGAGCTCATCTAGCCTTCACTGTGGATGTCCATGTATCTAATGGATGTATCCATTAGTCACCTTAAAGTTAGTGGGGGAAGATGTGCATTGCAATGGCATGATTTACCTTGCTATAATGGTGCACCTCCCTTATGAGGACAGGCTGAAAGGGCTGGGGTTGTTCAGCCTGGAGAAGAGAAGGCTTCAGAGAGACCTTATAACGGCATTTCAATATCTGAAGGGAGCCTACAGGAGAGCTGGAGAGGGACTCTTTACAAGGAAGTGTAGTGAAAGGACAAGGGGCAATGGTTTTAAATTGGAAGAGGGGACATGTAGATACTAGAGATACTAGAAAGAAATTCTTTACAGTGAGGGTGGTGAGGCACTGGAACAGGTTGCCCAGGGAAGTCGTGGATGCCC
>JAOTQQ010000001.1:135371914-135470226 GCA_026546715.1 Gallinago undulata | reverse complement strand
CCTGCCCATGGCAGGGGGGTTGGAACTAGATGATCTTTAAGGTCCCTTCCAACCCAAACCATTCTATGATTCTGTGATTCTATGATTCTATAATATGCACATCTCTAATGCTTGATTTTGTCCACTACTTGTTAGGGAAGCCTAGAGTGATTAGCCCATATGCAGTGATTTAGTACAGTTGACAGAACATGATGTCCGATGATTTTTAATGACTAGAGTTATCCAAAGTCACTTCCAGCCATGGGCTAATCCCAATGTCCTGTGTTGTGTCTTTCAACCCTTGTGGATGTCTGAGACCACAGGACACAAAAAATATTACTGGGTTCCTGTGAGTGATTCCAGCCTTAGGTGCCCTCTTCTGGTTGAACATACAGTTCTCTAGACTCCATATTCCATGGACTGGATAAGATATGAGTACCTAAACACAAATATCTACTGCAATCAGGGATATCTTAAAATGCATGAGACATTGTTCTTCAGATTCAACATGGGTCTGCAGAAGACCTGCACCATTTGGTGGGAGGTGGAATATGTTACTTCATGCTACATGTAAATTAAGCTGTACATCCCATCCACCACTGCGAGAGCTTTTACACCTGTCTCAGATGTGAGCACTGACCTATATTTGGTTCTTAGATATCTGCAGTCTGGTGCTGAATCTTTTTTCCAAAGCTATGGGGAATTAATTCCACTTCTAGTAAACTCGTAAATAAAATCTGTCGCAAGCTTTTGCTTTTACAGATGATAGTCTACCGCAGGGTTAGAAAGCTGAACTACCTGTTTGCTTTATTTTTGACCTACCGAGCTGCATAATATTTAATATTTTGCATAGCCCCCAGCACAGGCAAAACATTGCAAAAAACTCCTTTGCTTTAGAAATTTATCTTACTAAAAATGCTCCTAAATTCAAGTTTGCTAGCAAAGGTTCTTTAAAACAATAAAAGAAGCAGACATTAAATCAAGAGAAGCTGTGCAATACACATTATTTCTTCTATCCTTGCAGACCTTGGGAGGGATTCAGTAGCTTGAACACAAGTGTCTAGTGCTGTTTGATATGCCCCAGGATACCCGAGACATCTGCATGGGGCTGACAGGTATGTCACAGGACTTACAAGAGACCTGTGTCCTCCTAGACAGGCAGCTGGAGACCAGGTGGGGTCACCTGAGATGTCTCAAGTGGCAACAGATGCCAATGTTTAAGCAATTGAATCCTGCTCTTTGTGTACAATAGAAGCTGGACCACCGCATGTGTTGCCTTGTCAGACACAATGCAGCTAGCATGAAAGCTTTCTCTCTGACAGGAATCACCATCAATGATTTGTCTTTTAAACCATGCTTAATAAATTATTAAGAAATAAAACCACATGCATTAAAGAAGCTTAGGGCTGGGTTCTGAGTTAATATAAATTATTGCAGCTGCACTGACTTCAGTGAACTGACTCCTTTCTTTTAATCAGCTGAGGTTCCAACTCCTAATAGACCTTATGCATGTCTTTTACATTTCACATCCACTGACATGGGATTTCCTGGAGTCAAGAACATGTGCTGCTTGGCACAGTGTGTTGGGACATGGTTGCTCTCATTTGGGTGGCTTCAGATATCGTCCCTTCCCTAGGCAGCATTACTGTGACTTGCAGTTGCTCTTTTAGTGACAAAGAACAAAACTAAATAATTTTTTAAAATCCCCTTTTTTCCCCTGTGTTTGAGAACACACATCCTTCGGACATTGTATCATTTTTGGTAGCAGTTGGGTCAGATTCCTGAGGGCCTGGTCTTTCAAGAGGGTGTGGGTGGTGGCTGTACTCCTTATTCCTGTGAAAGGTTCCTGGCAGACCCAGGGAAAAGGTGGCTGGCTCCGATCCAGGGACCTTCCCATGGTGCAGCCTTCTCTTTGGAAATTAGTTCCTCCTGAGGTATATGGGGCCTGAATCCATCCTGCCTATTTTCCAGTGAATGACTGAAAATTTTGGGGTTAAAAATAACCACCTATTACAAGAGTATTGATTCTCCTGTTTCTAACTGCAAGATGCGCAGGATGTTGGGAATTTTTTCCCACTGCTTGATTTTAGCTTTTTGTTAAAATACTGACTTAGTCTTTGCCTTTATGACTCCCAATTAATTCCCCAAACAAGAACTGAGAAGGGCAGGTGGGATAATACAATGAAAAACCTAGGGATGTAAAATCCGTGAATCCGTGAAACCCACTCCATCTGATTTAGACTGATAGGATAGAAATTTACCTTTCAGAGGAATCTGCCTCTTTCTGATGAAGCTCTCACGAACTTGAGCATCAGGACAAAAAATTTGGGCATATTTTAGGTGCTAAATTTAGTTTCAGTGGATTCTGCCCTACCTGTTTAAAACCTTTAAATATCTCCTGTATTTCTTGTGAGACAGAGTTGCATGTGAGTGACTGGTTTCTACATTTTTCTGTAAAAACTGTCAGTATCTTTTGTAAAAAAACACACTTTGTAATAAGAGCTATTTTGTTCCTGTTATCTTTTTTATTAGCAGGCAAAATATTAGCGTTTTAACCTCCTTTATACGAGAGATGTATGCTTTTATTGTTATAAATGGAAAATGAAAGTATAGACTGTAAATGTAAAACATTATTGTTACCCGTAGGAGAAAAAAAATAACAATCATGTTTACTGAAATGACTGTCAGGCAATGGCAGCTGTCAGACCAAGCATGACAGTAGAGCAGAGATATAACATGGATTTGCCAAAAGCCCATTCACATCAGCATTTAGAATTACAATTTTCTGTAGTATTTAGCTGTTTATAAACTATTTCAAGCTGAACAGCAATTTCAGTTTTGACTTATTACACAGTTACCTGTTTCTCTGCTTTCCGCATAATATGTAGCTAGTTTTCTGAGGAGAGCTTTTGTCTGAGTAATTGGTTCTTGCTAATGGCTGAAGACTCAGACGTGAGCTCCCTGAAATTTATATGTGAGCTACAACTTAGGATGAGCTAAATGCCACTTGTCCATGAGTGATGCAAGGAAGATTTGGGTCTGCTGCTGTTATGAGGTCTCTAACGCAAGCTGTAAGTGATGTTTTGTGATGGAGGCTTCACACTGTGTTTCCAGCACATGGGCAAGATGGAGCCTCCTACATCCCTGTGATGTTTTTCAAAGTGTTTGGTACGCTTCACGTGTTGTTATGATTTTCAGCCAGCAAGGGAAAACAGTAGGCAAGTTGGTCAGGTACGCTATAGTCTGCTAACCCACGGGAGATACAAATGTGTCTTCATACTCGGTCTAGACTTATGCCAGAGCCTCTGAGCACACTACATTTTCCCTCCTTTGGTGTCCTACGCAAGGCTGGAGCTACCAGACCTCCTGGAGAGATTTTACAGATAGAAGATGCTTTCCTCACCGCACAATATACACATAATTTAGGCCACAATGTGAAAAAGGAAACAGAGTCAAGTCTAGCCAGTATTTCCATTTCCGTGTAGGTGGGTAAACCTGAGCTTGCTGCCACCTCAGTGGTCAGTACAACTGAGCAGAGTGGGGAAAGAAACTTGATTAACTTTCCGCTGTGAAGAAACAAAGGAGCAACTGAACTGTGACTTTTTGGTGTATTTTCTGTTAGTAAAGAAGTGACAAGGCCACAGCTGAAATACAACATTCAGAGTCCAGGAATTTTTTTAAAGTATATAATCCAATCTTTTTACTGGGTTTCAGAAGAGAAATGAGGAAATGAGTCTTGTTAATGTATTAGTAAAGTTGGACACTTTCAGTGTAAGAAAAATAGTGTCTTATCCTAGATCTACTTCTAAGCGTGCCAGTAATTGTTGAGAGAACAAGCCCTATCACAAGTCCTCTTACAAAAGGACGTTTGGACTTGATTCACCAAAAACTTTACTCAAGGTTTACAGAGTAAATTAGTTATTTTTGTTGGCATTGCACTGCTGTGAAAAATTGTGGTCGTGTGTGGGTGAAGCCAGATGGAAGTTCCCCTGCAATACTTGCATGGTTTAAGCAATTTATCCTTCCTCATTTCACTTCCCACATTGAATTATTTACCATCAAAAAGGGAGGTTATACAGAATTTGGATATGATTAGATTATAATTTACTCAGCCATGGCCTGATTCTACGTTAAGAAAGATTTTCCTGATCACATCATAAGCTGCTCAGTGTGATGTATATGTTTCTTTGTCCTGCATGTCAGATATTCTTCATTTCATAGCAAAGAATATATAAGGAAGGATAAGTTTACTCAGTGATAAGTGAAAACTAAAACTCAATGTGAGATGTTTTTGCAAGAATCAGAGCAATTATTTTAACTTGTTTGCCTCTCTTTCTTCATGACATACTCTAAATTTCATTTTTTTTCTATTTAAGAAGTTCTGTTCCTAATTTGAAGAACAATGGCTTATGTTTACATGAGTTTAGTCTGAGGAAGAGAAACAGCTTCTTTAAATTCAACTGCAAACTGTGTTTAAACATCTATCGTTCATATCAACTGAAAATTGAAAAAATATGAACTGAAAAGAGATTAAAAATACACCAGAGACTTCTTCAATGAAAAGCTGATAAATACATAAGAACTGTAAAGAACATGAACCAAATGTCCAAATATATGATACTAATCTGATTTTTAATTTATCTGATGAATTCTTGAAAAATGAGAAGCTCAAGCTTAATTCAGTGTTTACATCCTCAGCTTTATTTTCTAGATTCGTTGTAATAGGATGACAATAATGAAACCTAGAAACACATGAACTTCTGTATTACAATGATTGGCTAAAAAAGTAAAACACTGAAATGAGCTCAGATACGAATTTTTGTAAAATATGTTTGAAGTTATATATACCCAATGATGTCACTAGAAAATAATTTTAGAAGTTGAGTGTATTTTTTCCTTTTGCTAGACAAGCATTTGCAAGACAAGCATTTCCTTGTGCAAGACAAGTGTACTGTCTGCCTGCTGGGAGTCAATAAACTAAATGAAATACTTTTATAAAATATATCTAATTCTATTGATTTAGAGGGGAATTAGACTTATGTTAGGGCTAAACTTGGCCTTTTAAGACCCTATTGTGGCAATTGATCATCTTGTTCTTCCAGGAAACCAAGAATTTTTTTAGTATGTTAGAGAAATTATGAAGAATGTATTCATGTCAGCATTTGGATCTTATTCTGAACTGTCAGAAATAAAAAGTAATTTAAATTCTTTTATTTCTAATAATTTGTATAGGTCTTTGAATCCCGCAGGCCCCTTTTGATGTATTATACATAGCTTAAGTACCCCTTTTTCTCCATCATATAATCAACATATGCATATTCTTTTATACTATTACAGTGTTAAAATATGCAAGGACAGTGCTTGGAAACCAATGTATAATATGGTTCCAAATCCTTCCTCTCAAATAGAAATTAAGTAGATCAAATTCATCCCCACTGGTTTCCACATTGCCACGTAAAGAATTAATTTATCATCAGATACCTAAACAGAGTTATTAGTAGGCACTTAAAAAAAGTGTTTATCTATTTCAAAGTAAATAAACACTCCAGTCAAAATTCATGCTGAGTGTAATTTAACTAAAAGCAATTGGGCTCTGGTAGGCATGAATGCAGTCTCCTACTGTCAAAAATGTTCTCTAATTTAATTTGTGAGGTCAGTTTATGTCAATGATCAAAACTTTACACGGAAGTTCATGGGCTAAAACAAGTGATGAGATAAAGGGTTATATAAGTAGCTCATTTCACTCATAAAAAGCAACAAATTATTACACAGCTTTTATTTACAAAAATTTTGTAATTAATTGAACCTTAAAAAAATGAAGAATGTATGCAGGAAAAAGACAAGCTTGACATAAATGAGGTCCACAATATCTCAATCTTACATCCTCCCTGTCTGCAACATTTCCACTGATCTGTTTGGTTCTTTAATGGAAGTTTACATAAGGATAGCTTTTCTGGACAGCTTAGTATTTTTCCAACAGCAGTTACAAGAAGTTTATCAAAGAATTTCAGCAGATCATATGTACAGTAATCTCTCCTCAATACAGTTTTTCTGGCAATTAGCAATTTAGAGACTTCCTGAGATGGAGATCACACCATCTCCATGATGTTGATTGCCACCAATGAACGTACCCTCCAGGTACCTTTATAATATTTGAACACATATATACTTGGCCTCCCTAGTATCTTGTGCGAATGTCTTCCCTGACAGTCATGTTCTAAATGAAGACAAACTGTGAGCTTTTCAAATCTGCTGCCTGCTCATTGATGCCCCCTCAGTTGAGCACTGTGGTTACAAGTGCAACATGCCACTCTTTTTAAGGACAGAACATGGATTCAGGACAATGCTTATAGGCACCTTTTGCAAAGCAGGTAATTGCATTGTACTTTAGGTTCTTAGTAAAATCGTACTGAGTAATATTTGCTCGTCTTACTGAAACACTTTAAGATACACTGAGTAGTAAGGACGGCAGCTAAATACACATATTTTTACGCTGTATAGTTACACCTTTTAATTAAATGAAGGTTCAACGTATTTGTGAAATTCAGTGATGTCTTTGTGGAAGCAGAAGATGGTATAGTATACATAATGATTAGCATTTGTCATGATAGCACTGCACAAAACAACAATGAAAACGAGCAAGTCTCATCAGGAGAAAATAATTTTAAAACCATCAAACAACATGTTTGGAGCTAGCAAAATGTTGAAAAGCTTTTGTTTCTCATAAATTTTTGAGGTGCAGTGCTTGTAAGTGGAGTTTGCTGGCAAAGAGACTGGTTACTGAGCTCTGGCTAGGCGTGGATTGAGCATGCAATATGTTGATGTAAGTGCATAAGTGGCTTTCATTTACTAAACTGACACACAGTTTTCAGACTTTGGATACTTCTCTAAAATCCCGTGTAAGATGGATGACTTGCTTTCAGATTCACTTAAGGAAAGATGTTTGGCCACATTTAATTTGCTAAAGTAATTTCCAGATGAGTAGTTTCCTCCAATTGTCCATTAACATTAAGTGAGATTAAGGGAGCTATTAAATACTGATTCTTTTACTCAGGAGATCTCTATGCCTAGACAGCTTTCCTGCTGATATTTATGAGAACTCTTCTGATATACTTATACCTCATATGCTAAATATTTTAAATTCCTCCAAAGAGACAAAGCAGGTGGCTTTGTACTCATTACAAGGAAATCTCATTTTGCTGCCCAAATTAGCTGTGGAACCAAAACAACATAAAATGTATGCCCATCTCCCTGATAAATGTTGACAGAACCCTCTTGCCAAAAACCATCCATTTAAATCCAAAGTATTATAACTAGTTGTGTTCATAAAGCTTTTATTTACAGTGGGGAATTCTTTGCAATGATCTCTGACAAGCTATCAGACTATGATTAGTGATGGGTGAACTTCGAAAATATAGTTTAGTAAGGCAACTAAAACACTGCATGTTCATCCAGACTTCGCTAAACCTTTTTAGTGACAACATCTGATAAAATCTGGCATTCTCCTGAGATGATCAGTACTTGAAAATTCTGGCTGAGCTGTGGATGGGATATATTAAAGAGGTTTTTCTAGTATAGGTGAGATAGGTTTGGGTGAAGGAAATTCGGGCTGGTGCCCAATTTATGACACTTGTGTTATATATGATGTGTCTAGATTTTGTCAAAGATCATCTGAAACCAAATAAGCAATGATAATAATTGTTTGAATATAAAGAGTTAAGAATACTGATGAAATTATTAAAAATATTTTTCAGCCTCTGGGCATTTTGGAACACCTCTGCAGACTGATTTTAGTTAATTACCGTGCAATATTTACTTCTACCTGCAATTCATTACATTTCTACAATGATGTGACTAAAAATATATTTCCCTTCTTTTCTTTCTCTGCACTACCGTTATAGTAAATGTGCCTGCTTTGTAATGTTCTTGATTTTTCAGCCCTGTGGTTCTGACATCTTGAGTGAAAGGACTGTAAGGGGGCAGGGCCAGGCCTGAAACGGGTAGGAAACAATAACTTTTCCCTCTTTAGAACAAGAGGGAATGGCTTAGAACAAGAGGGAATGGTTTCAAGCTGCAACAGGGTAGGTTTAGACCGGACATTAAGAAAAAATTCTTCACAGAAAGACACTGGAATAGGCTGCCCAGGGAGGTGGTTGAGTCACCATCCCTGGATATGTTTAAGAGTCATTTAGATGTGGTGTTGGGGGATATGGTGTAGGGGAGAACTTTGCAGAGTAGCATTGATTGTTGAACTCAATGATCCCAAGGGTCTTTTCCAACCTGAATGATTCTATGATTCTATAGGAAGGAGGGCCATAAATACACTTGCACCCTCAGTAGCAGGTGCAGAGGAAGTATCCATGGGTGGCTGGGTGTGTGGTGTCCTAATATGCCCAGAGGACACTACCTGCAGTACGGAACGTACCTGTCTTGAAACAGGTATGCTGTTTCAAGAGCACTGTGGAGGGGCCAGAAAGCAGAGAAAGGTCCCAAGGTGGGCAGAAGGTTTTCTTTTGTGTATGGCTTGCCTAGGGGTTGTGATGCTGAGCCTCTCTTTGCAAACTGCAGTGAGAGGCACCATAACACTTTCCATGTTCTCTGCCTGGCAGAAGGATAGGAGAGGCAGGTAGTGGAGGGTTACTGGGAGTCCTATTCTTCCCACCTCAACTGAAAGGCTTACAGGTCTGTAGGATCCCCTTTCCTTCATTTTGCTACTCTTCTGCGTAGGGTGTGTGTCTTTCCAGGAGGAAAGTCAAATACAAGACTTCTATAAGAAACCTGGGAACTTAAAATTGCTATGAGTAGTTGATTCTGGGCTTTTTAAGTACTAATTGCTGATATCACATTGTTGCTCCCAATCTTAAAAAAATGGACCTCCTCCTCTTTTTTTGTGTTGAATTTTTATAAGAATTACAGAACTTTTTCTTCTTTCATGTGTATGAAATGTAAGCATTTGAACTTGTTTCATTCTGGAATGGACTTCCTGAATAACTGTCAGCTTGGGGTATGAACATGCTGGTGATGTTTCTACCTTGTGGCCAGCAAATCATTAATGCTTAGATCCTTCTGCTAATGTTGGCTATATAAATATAAATATATTTATCCTCAACTTTCTTTTGATATATTAGATATTTGGATCTCAGAACTGGAAGAAAATCTCACTAATTAGTCTTTTAAATTCTGCTGTAGCAAAATGTTTTTCCTTTCACAGCTTACACTAGTAAGCGATCCATCAAGTATTCAGTTTATCTTATCATACTCACTTGTATCAATTATAAATATGGAGCTAAAAAAGTAAAGACAGCTATTCATAAAACCAAAGGGGAAATGACGTTCCCTTCCCATAAAAAATCCAAGACATTAAGAAATTTCCTGTTCCCTTTCCAAAACTTTTCAAATGTTTCTGTGAGGAATGAGAACAAATCACACCAGAACAGCTACTCTTTGGATAGTCCGGGTGATTCCTAAGGACACCTATGGCTGAGCTCCTGGTTCTGCCTTGCAAGAGTTATTCTTTATGTTGCATCTGCTGCAGCTTGGATAAAGCTGAATCTCTAAAACTGGCTTTGAACACTCATCTATGAGTGTATCCTCAGTGAGTACTTCTTTTTTTTTAGTGGACTTTGAAGCTGAATTACCTCTGTATGTTCCTATATGCAGTTTTCAAGACAGAGTGTATAAGCTTTACAACCTATAGTGAAAAATCTGCTAAATAACAAAAAATTAACAGTAGGTATAATTAGGTGTACAGGAGGTATCAGAAAATGTTGGAGACTAGAGCACTGGCATCTGGGGCATGATTCGGTTCCCTTTTCTGCCAGTGCAAATGTATTGGCTTCAGGGAGATAAACGTGCATACATTATATCTATATCAGGGTCTTTGTCTTTAGTTCCAGTTTTCCTAAGGCATAGATTGTATCAGATAAATTCAGATGAATTATTACAAGCTATCTCAAAGTTATGGGTCATTAGCTCTCCTGTTCTTCAGACAAAATTCTTACTATTCCAAAAGATAAAGAGAAGCTGAAGGCAAGGTAACCTGCAGGATGGCTTATTTGAAAAGAAAAAGAAGAGCATTGGATACTAAAGAAAACTCATTTTGTAATGTTCATTAAAGATTTTGAAAGAATGACAATGTCTAAAGAGGTAGGCCATCTTACCTATACATTTTACTCAGATAAACATATATGGATGAAAATTCAGCTCTGGGGAATGCGGTTAGAACAGTGAAACTCTAAGAGCTACGTTTTCTTATGCTCCATTGTGAAATAGAGAGGAATAGTCACTCTGAGGTCAATGCTTTTCTCACCCATTTCAGACATTTTTTGGAAAATAATGAAGTGCCTGCTTCTTTCTGTTGACTATAATAGGAGCCTGGAGTAACTACCTGAGATGAAGGCATCTACATTGGTTTTATTTGTTAAGGTAAACCTTCGTCCTCAGAAAAATCTTTACCTAAGTGTTAGTTGTTCAGGTTAAAATGTTCTCTCATGATTCAGAAGTGTTAGAAAATACAGCAAGGCCATAATTATTAATCTAAAACATGCTGGTTTCTGTAACATGATGCTCTAATTACCGTGGAATTTGAATTATCTTTAAATGTCTTTTCATGCTTAACTTGAATTCATTAAGATTACTTCTCTGAGTTATGTTTGTTACTGGTGTGTAAGAAGGGAGCTGTGGAAAGATTTGATCTTAAAAACCATCTCTTCTTCAGATATGTATTGACCAAATTCTGTTGACTGTTGTAAGAGTACAGGAATTGACATTCCGTTGCTGTCAGCTCAACCAACAAATGTGTATCCTAAATTACTATGGAAATTAACTAAGAAACTTCAGTGTTGCTCATCTTTTTTTTTTTTTTTTTTTCTGGAAAAAATAATGATTCAAAATTAAATAATTGAACTATTACAGTAATTTTACAAAAAAAAAAATCCTGATATTTACCATTCTATGAGATGCACTACTTTCCCATGCAAAATAACAGTACCAATATTAAGGGTATGACCTTTCAGAGGATCTAAGCTCAATCCTGTGAACACTTATGCACATCAAACTTGATTGCTCTTGCTGACAGAATTATATAATGAGTAGATGAAAGGAATGCAGCAGAGGTCATATGTTTGGAATTCAGCATAACATATGTTCTTGTGCCTCGTGACATATTACAATGAAAAGTTATTTACAGTTTGGCTATAAAAGAAATTGTAGTATATATGAATTAGATACCATTCCTTTAAATAGTCTTTCGCCTGCCTCATGGGATTCCCTCTTTTCTATTGTTTGCGTTTGTACATTTGCACAAATTCCTGACCGTGGTTTCTGGAGTTTAAACGTCATACTTTGATATATCCCAAATAGTATGTTGTGTAGAGAGCAAGGGCACAAACCCCAACATTTTCCTATTGTCTAAGAAGATTTATGAGACTCTCAGGATTCCCAAAGATCCAGTCACTCTATAGATTGAAAGTGCCAATATTGCCAACTGTTGTGCAAATGCCAGGGTTCTGTGGGAAAAAGGATATTTCTTATTCTGTTTCAACTGATCTGTAAGTGATTTTTTCACTCTTGAAAATGGTTAGTTCTTCAGAATTTGAAATTTCTTTTAAAAATATTTAGTGTGAAAAGTTGCAATTTTTCTATCCTATTGAAAAATTAAAAAAAAAAAAGCGGTAAACATTTGTGATTGTTGTCAAATGTACTGTTTTCTTTTTCTTACTTTCTTGTCTTTCATTTCTTTGGATTACTTTGAAAATGTCATTGAAAAATCAGAGAATTTAATCACTATGAACTTTATCGAAATTACTTGAAGTAAAAGTTTTTAATCAATTTACTATCCTATTTCAATAGTATTTTTGAGGTTTGAATTTGTTCACAGCCTATGAGGTCACACATTGTTCGGTTGTCTTTAGTTGAACAGAAGAGGACAATCATAACTTTACTGGATCAGACCAAGGTTCACTAAGCCCACCATTCTTATCAACATGTAAGCCTATAACAAATGCCTAGGAACAAAACTGATACATTGTTACAATTTTTCCAAGTATCCTCTCATCCTTCCTGAGTGATTCATGGTTCTGGGACCTCCTTAATGAGTGGTAATGTCTTCGTATTCAAAATTGTATCTCCAACTTTTATCACAGTGTTATCATAGATAGAAATATAGGGAGATGACTAATTATGTAGTGAAAGTTTAAAGAGTCAGGCTCTTATTTTTCAGTGTTTCCTATGATTACATCAGATAATTCAGATAATAGTCTAAAAAATGTTTATCAACTTTTTAAAAGAGCTAATGTGTTTTCATCAGAACTAATATTTCTATTCCAATGTGTAGTTATCTTCATGTCTTTTACTGAGTAGGGAATGAATATGTGAGCCTTCTGTATAGTAAGATGTCACTGCTTTCAGGTGTATGTCAACTGACAGTTTGATCTGGCTATTGGTCAGAGTTCTTCTTTTTTTTTTTTAATTATCACATAAATATCTTACTCAGGGATTGTAACACTTTGCCTTTTTTTTTTTTTTTAAATGCTGAGGCACAATCATAGAATTGTAGAATAGTTTGGGTTGGAAGGGACCTTTAAAGGTCCTCTAGTCCAAACCTCCTGCAATGAGCAGGGACATCTTCAATAAATAAATACTAAGAAAAATTTTGTCTTATGCCAAAAGTCAAACAAGTAAATGTAGAACTTGATTAAAACCTCTGTAAGTGTCAGGTAAAATGTGAGGGCCTTTCAGATTTTTATTAGATACTGGACTCTTTTGTCAGCTGGTGTAAATCAGTCAGCTTCAATTTATGTTAATAGAACTAGTCTGACTTGTACCAGTTGAGGAACTGGCTCTTTCAGCTCCAGCATATGTGTGTTAACTGTCCATGTTAAGTCAATCAAAAAATTTTCTATGACAAATGATGAAGGTATGATAGGAACTAGGTGGCAGGGAGTTGTGTTATATAGTGTATTTTAAAATTCAAGGTCAAAGGTGTATATCCTGTTTAAATCACTGTAACTGAGTTTTGAACATCCAGACATTTTCTTTAGAACAGGTGATAAAAGATACAGGGCAAAAAAAGAGTAGGATTTTTTTTGTAAATTAAAATTATTTGAACCTGTCTGACCATCTATACACTGTTTGATTGCTTACCTGAACTGTCACAAAGAAGTAATAGCTCATTACATTTTAAGTGAAAAAGTTGTCACATAAAAATGTCATTCCAATCTCTAGTCCTGTCATCACTACCAGTGAAGAGACCAAGGTCTAAATGGATCACATCTTTGGAACCTGTTCTTCCAAGCCAGAGTGAAAATGCATTGGTCTCATGAATGCAGGTAGTCTCACAGATTTTTATTTATCTATTTAACTATTTAACACAGGATACATTGCACTTAACTGTGGTTTGTATGATGGGTTGAATCTCTCTCTAGTGGATTTTTTGTTTCTCCTTGAGTACAGAAGAGTCTGAAAGCTTAGCCAGCCCACCCACTTTTTGTACAATAGGTGGTTAAAACCTGAGAGTTCTAACATAGAGAGTAGAAGATGGGGTTTGTAGGCAATACTCATCATGGTAGTGAACAGAACATACCTTCTTGCCACAAGGGTGTTGTAACAACCTTTTTGGGTAAAGCTAATCACTACCACCCTTTTGCAGATCAGCCACAGCACACACAGCAAAAGCCAGTGGGCAAAGGGTACTTTGACTGAGCTTTATGGAGAGCATATCCAGCCACGGCAGTTGTAGCATTTGGGTCCAGGTTCAGGTCCCAGACTTCAGAGCACATTCTTGTGTCAGATCAAGAAAAACAGACCCTTGGGGAAAACAAACACAATCCCAGTCACTGGCACCGACAGTCCCACGGTTCTACATTCCTGGATGGATGTGTTGTGGAACTAGATCCTCTCTGAGCTCAAATAATTTCTAATGCAATTACTTACTGCAACGAAGGAAACTGACATATTTCTACTCAACTGGCAAAAAAAAATTAAAAAAATATTAGGTAAATCTCTTTTTAAAATATATCTGTAAGTGGAAATAAAAAGATATAGTGATTGCACTGTGGAAAGTGGGAGAGCAGTTCATTAGCAAAAGTTGTTATGAGGAGCATGTGGAAATTTTTTAATGCTGTTTTCTTCTCCTGGGCAAAAGGATCTACTAGCACCTCCCACGACCTTCCCCCTTCTCTGTTACCAGCATTCCAAATGGGCTTAATGTTTATGTGGATGGTAATAGTTTATTGCTAGATTCTAAATATGTTCCATAAAACATGTGTTCTGATTTTCAGTTGATCATGCTGTACCAGAGGGGAGGAAATGCAATTAAAATAAAAACGACACACTAACTGGTATTTCTGAAGGCAGTTTTTAGAATTTAAATTGTGACCTCAGTGTAGACCATAAATATAAAATTCATATGTGCTCTGCTTCCTGCATATAATTACCTATCATAAGGTTCATAGTTTAAATGAAATTCTTTATGAAGCAAGAAATAGTATAATAGTGTTTTCTGGCTTAGTGCCCTACAGGATACATCAAGCAAAGATACTTTTTCTAATTTTAAAGAGAAATAAAAACATGTGGAACACATGCACTTTTGATGCTGTAATCCTATCAGAATATGTTTGTTTTTATTAAATTTTCCTCATTGAATGCTTCCTTTTCTCAGTGCATTCAGGGGGTGACACTACATTCCACGAGTTTAATAGTTATGTGAGCAGTCTGAAGGATCTTTCAGATTCTTCTCTTTCTCACTGTTTATAAATACTCAAAACCTGCAGTCTGCCTATCGGTAATACTTCCTCTCATCTTGGCACGAAGCCTGAAAAAACAGGATTTGGGTAGGTGAATTGTACTAGGGCTGAGGGTGGACAGGGAAAAAGGATTAATCCTGCCAGGCTGTAGGCGGGCCACATAATTTTGCCTAATGCAACATTTTGGCTCATTTAATTGACCTGTCCCACAGTCCAGGAGGTGTGCAGAGGCATGGATTCATGTCTCCATCCCAAGAATAACTGTCTTTCAGGCTGCTCACCTCTGCACATCTGTGGCTCTGCATCCTTGAAAGCTGTCTTTGGGGACACTCTACTGTTTTACTCTGGTGCAGAATCTCAAAGAGGTCCATGTACCAACTAATCACCCCTGGGATTTAAAAACTATGGCTGAACTTCGGGTTTATCTTTCTTTCTTTCTTTTTTTTTTTTTTTTTTAACAAATGGATTAAGCTGATTAATGTGGGTTTTTTGTTCAGATGCCATACCTCTATCACTTCTGTCCTGAAGAGCTCCTCTATATTTTCACACTCCAAGACTTCCCACAAGGCATCAAATCACTGATGGACAGGCGACATAAATGTCCTCGGTGATCTCGGTCACTAAGGAGGTTTATTTCTTGTTATATTATTTGCTCTTGCTAGATTGGCCCTTGCTGCCAAGCTTCCAAAACTTCTCTCACTTAAGCACAGGGAAGTGCTTTGTTGGCTCCTTCATTCTGAAAGTAGAGAACTCAAATTTAAAATATTTACAGGTCGTAAGGAGCTTTTCTTTCAAATAGTTTTTGCATTCTATCACAGCTTTCTGTTTAAATTGTGCTCTAGGTGTACAAACATAGTGGAAAAAAAATACATGTTGAAAGTAATTTCTCTACATCTTCATCATGACAGTAGGTCTTTAAACTCTTTAAATGTATATGAAAAGAACTGCAGGTATTTTTTTTATAAAAATACTGATTTGAATAGATGCACATGGCTACATTATAAACATTAAAGAATTAGCAAAACAATGGTGTGTGGTAAGAAACAAAATCATATTTACATATATATAAATATAAATATTACTTATGCTCTCATAATGATGATTCCACACATTTTCTTAAAATTTCCTTCAGTTACAATAGCATCTTGCTCAATGCAATCTTGTTCTCATATACTTTAAAGCTATGGTGATATGTTTTGTGGTGCATCCTCAAGGATGTCTATGGGTATTATGTGCACATGACCACGCAAGAAAATGTGGCAGGTAAAGAGAAACGTATGAAATGTTTGTAGAGATGGCAGCCTACAAAGATGGCAGTGACAGATGTTCTTGTTGCAGTAATCTGATCATGGCAGAATGACGACAGTAAAAAAAACAGGAAGAAAAATGTTTAGGGAGCACAGAAATGCTAGCAGTTCTGCTATCAGTAGAACAAATAAAGTTTAAGATAGGTTTCAGTGCTCAGTTCAGTTGCCTAAATATATTTGTCTAATGTCACTGAAGACTCCTGTTATTATAGCCTATGAAGATCTAGTTAATAAAGCCAAAGGAGTCTGAAGATGTGCTCAGCTCAGCCAAAAGTAGACACCAGTGAAGGTCAGCTGTATAACTCTCCAGACAGTGGAGGGGATTCACTCAGTCTTCATCGACTGCCTTCATTGACAGGAGTATAGAAATATTCCTTATATATAGGTATCTACATCTGGACATAAAGTTCTCAGACTCTTCAGTTTGGAGTTGTTTTTCTGGGGTTTTTTTATTGTTGTTTTTACTTTTTGTTTTGTTTTGGTTTAGTTTTTGGGTTTGGGGTTTTGTTTTTTGTTTTTGTTTGTTTGTTGGGTTTTTAAAATGAATTCGCTCCTAGTGGTTGCATTCTCTAATATCCAATAAGGTACAGTCTCTTCATCAAATTACAACGGTTTTAACATTGTAATAGCTTTCTTCTGTGTGATTTCAGTTCTCTGACTCATCCTATAATTTTTACCCGAGCAAGGATACCTCTAAGGGATCTCTGTTATCTGAACACTCATTTTAAGAATGTGTGTCGATACGTAATACCTTTAAAAATATTACTGCCTGTCAAGGAGGCTGAAACTGAGCAATAGATTTAATACATACTGGTAGAGTAGGTGGGAAGGACAAACAGAGAAATAGTGTGATAACATAAAAATGAAAAATACATTCTCACTTATTTTTTCAGCCTCATAACTCTTATATTTGGACAGAGAAACAGTTTTGTGAGTTAAGCCATCCTTTCCTTTTCCTACACAGATTTTGGCAGCACTGTATGCAGGTAGAGGGAGGATCTCACCTCTGAGTGGTGTTTCCCTCTTACACTGCCCTACATTTTGCACTTCTGGAAGGAAAATGTTTTCGAGTTTTTTGATGCTTGTACCTTTCAGATGCTGTGGTTGTTGACAATAGCTGCACAATGGTTTTATTTGTTTGGTTGTTCTAATTTGTCCTTGTAAGACTTAGCATCTCTGTGGCCATCTGTTGTACATTTTGTAGATTTACCTAAATTTCTTCCAGTTTGTCACTAATGTGAACAGTGTATTACCATCGTTCAACTAAGATGCATGTGGTATAAGAGTGTTACATTAATTCCACTTGTTTCCACGTGTAGATCTTGCATCTTTTAGTAATGCCAATGAGATGTTTCATTCTCATTTTCCAGAAGCAGATGCAGGCACTATCCTGTTCATGTATGCCGGTATAACGTGTAACAAAGATTGCCAGTCAAAGTTAGAACATTGTGAATAGATAACTACCTCAAATCAGAGCATCTTCTGACTAGAACAACAGCATCTGACCATATACTCCTTACTTTTCATGTTTTTATTGGTAGCCTTTATCATATTTGAACAGAAGAGTTGTGTTAATCTCCTTCAATGCTCAATGAAATCATGTTGCTTGCTACTTATTGAAGAAGTAAATCTTTCTTTTACCTTTGCCGCTCTGCTTGATGGATTGTTTAGAGAAATAAAGCTGTTCTCTTCACTAAAATAAGCTTGCCTGAGTCTCAGCTTATTATTTTTATATATTAGATATGTGTCTTTTTCTTTTCAAATGTGAGAACTAAAGGAAGGTGCTGCTTCTGTTATTCTTCAGCTCTAGGGTCCTTTTAAAGTTTTTATTTGTGTTAAGCACATTTGAGATTAATCAGTCCACAGAAAACAGGCCAGGTACCCATCATGTCAGACTGTTGCCATTACTTTTCATTTCAGCCATTCAGATACCTGTTTAAAACACTCCAGCAAAAATCCAGCTCAACTATATGGCACCAAATTTTTGCTGTTTGGCTCAGATTTTTTGTCCTGGACCTTTCCACTATTTTCAAGCGTTTGAGTGATGCAAAGTTGCTTACATTTGGGTAACTTCTGTCCAGAGGGGACATTAATAAAGACAAACATTCTTCATTCAGCAAATGTAATAATGTCTGGAACTCTCCACGTGTTGTGGAGTGATCCCAGGCTTTCCAGTCATGGAGGTATCAGTTGAAAAATCCCTTATCTCCCCCAGGGAGGAAACCTGGGATCCATTTACGTGTTCTTTGTAGTTGATAAAAAGATTACAAATGGCCAGTTAATATTTCAAGATTATTCTAAATTACTGATTAGCATGGTAAATTTCAAAACATTAAAACAAATGAAGACATGCTTTTTAAATATATTTCCTTTAATACTCAAAGCTTCTAGGGCAGTTAGTTATAAAAGGCCAAAGGTCAACCGATTGGTTCCAGTCTGGAAACTTAGAAGAGGGAAGTTCTTTAGGGCTCCTGCTTTGAAAGAGCAACAAGCTTTTTTTTTTTTTTTTTTTTTTAACCTGGAAATGGATTAATTTCTTGCTCAAAGAAGTGGCAATAATAATACAGGAGGTCCTCATTCCCTACCATGTGTTAATTTGCATCCATAATGTTTTGATTTGTCTTTTCCTATTTCTCAGAAAAGATATAATAGCAGGGTGTCATACTGAGATTCAGAATCGTTAAGACTTCATTAAAAATATACTAAAGTACATTTACTAGTATGTGATATAATTCCATCATAAATAATGAAAAACTAAATGACAGCTGTCAAAAATATTTCTTAGTATGTTCATTTTATTTTTTTAATTAAGGGTCTAAAATCTCAGAAAACTACAGAGGCATTTCTGTGTAATTCTACAACATACATATGAAATAAATAGTCCTGGTTAACCCTAATGGTAAGTAATGTGGAGGTTCTTCCAATACTGAGTGTTCGTATCCCAAGTTCATATATGAATAGTTTTCATTCACATAAATAACTGAATATTTTTTTTGGTATTTTGCTAAGCAGTTTATTGTCTGTTGAGTTCATTAAAATGAGCACTTTAGATGTGAAATGGGATCAAGAAGAACGAACCTGACCATCCTATTTAGATTTTCATTCAATAAAGAATTAGCCTATCCTCTTTAGAGCAATTGCTGACCCTTTCACCTCCTTTATTCTGTTGCCTCTCCAGCCTTCCAGGACAATATTCCAGCTGACAAGGAAATAACACATCATGTTGCTGAAGCTCCTATTTAATCTTTATCTGTTGACCCTGTTGGCAAGCAATATCATCCATCTCCACCCTAAATCTAAATTATTTCTAACTAATTGCTCCCTTTATATCTTCTCTTAATCTCGCCCAGTTCTCTGGCAAAGGTCTGTTTGAATGTATTCACCACTTTGTCTCATCCGTGGGGTGGAGGCCATGCCACAGGCACTAACTTACTTAACCCCCAGCAACAAGAGCACTTAACATCGTGAGGAGACAGGTTCTTCCCCCCCTCTCTTCTGTTCCTCCAAACTCAAACTGAAATGCAGCGATACAGCTTCTTTGTCCTGGTTCTCTACCTATCTATCTCCTCCGTGGTTTTCAAAGGATTTTATTATTATTACAGTGCTTGTTGTCAGAGCCCCTTCTTCTGTCTCTTGAAGTGCCTCCCACGGTCATTGCTGACTCCAGGGCCCCTTCTTGTCAGTTTTTACATTAATGACATTCCCAGAGTACCTGAAATCTGAAATATTTATGTTTGCAGATGACAATGTTCCTCTGTTTGCTGCTAATGCTTCCTTCTCTCCTTTGAAAAGACATATGTGATCAAGTAGCTTAATAATATGCAGTACCTTTTTTCCTTTCTGCCCCTCTCTCTTGACAGAAATGTGGTTATACTCTTTTCCCACTCACAAATTAGTTAGTCTTTCATGCTGCACAAACTTTACAGTTCTAGAAAAGTAGCTTATCTGCTTCCTTAATAAGATACAAATGTTTTGTGTCTACAGAAGTGATCTCTGCAGGTCAGGGCTGAGGACTGTTAGCTCAGCAGTACAGGAGACCTGCGCTGCTTTGTCTCTCTGGCATGTTTGGCTTTTCAGAATGGCTATATATATGTGCTCGTGCAAACATATGTAAATCTGTGTTTGTACCTATGTATACCCACAGATGTCTTCCTCCCTCCCTCTAGACTGAACTGGATCATCCAGACCTTTCTAAGGGTATTGCATTCATTTGGGGAGAGGAGGGTAGGGGGAGAAGAGAAAGCTTCTTGTCAAATATTATGACTACTTCAAAGGAATGGAGTCCTAATCTATTTAAAATATGAAGTACATTTGGATAAGCCATGTAAATTAACGTTATCTTGGGGAATACTATGAGTAGACAGCTAAAAGGGGGGGGGAGATTGTTGAGGAAAAAGAATTAGAGGGGGAAAAGGAAGTCAAGAATTTTTCAGCTGGCAACAAAGAAGGGAACTTTAAGCACTAGAATATGTATTTTCCCTGTAAAAATAAAAAAGGCAACTAGCCAAATTGGGGACAAAACTATATCTGTTAAAAATGAAAGGGAGTATACGATATCTCAGGTGAATGATAAGTCATCTCTAGGTCACTAGTTCAAATGAAATCCAGAACAAGACACCGTTCCCAGCAGTCACCGGAATATTGAACAGAGACCTGAATGGAAGTTAACACAGTGTTAGTATCTCCAAAGTTCATTTGATGACTGCATCTGGGTAGCTGCAAGGAAACATACACAATAGTCATAAGGTAAATAGAATCAAAAGGATAAAACCAAGAAATGCATCTGTGATGCTGAGAGAAGGCTCCTTTTGCTGGTGTGAAAATGAAATAGCCCTGAAGACCAACCATGAAATGGGCAGGAGCGAGGTCTCACAACACCTTCTACTCTGTCATTGCCCAACTCCTGGAGTTTTTGGAGAGGTGAGAAAAAACACAGAGAAGCTTCAGCCCTGTCTGTATGCTTAGTTTTTATTTTCTGTGATGCTGTTTCCGTAAAATGTCTCAAGACTGCACATAAAAGCTGTTTGGCAATGCAAGCTGGAAAGAGCTCATCAAGCAACTTGGAAGGTCTACCTGGAAGAGTGCAGTGATGTGCACAGACACCCAAGTTATCTTAAATACCAGGAGCTGTCTCACCACATGAGTGCAGCAGACTCTCAGTGGATACATCCTTCTCCCCTCTTTGGCCTGGACAGAGCACTACGCTGATATGAAGGCTGCTCCCACTTCTCTGCAGATGTGCTCAGAATCAAAGCTGAGGGTGCAATATTAACTCCAGACTCAGAATTACAGTCCCTGAGCTGACAAGAAATAAAACATTGGAGGAGCAATGGAGAGTGGGTGGATGACTCAACCTTAGAAGCAGGTAGAAAAATGGAGTTGATATGGGCAGTCCTTCTGCCTGAAGAGAATAGTTTCACCTACAAAGGCATCTGTGCTCTTCCCACTGTGTCATTTCTTGAATGAACTGCTCCTGTACCTCTGAAGTCCCCTTGCCCATGCCAGTTACTGTGTACAGGAAATCACTAACCAGGCAGATAGAAAATTCAGGCTTAAGTGCCCAGGCAAGGCAAGTAATTTCTTTATGCACCTTCTTTATGGTGGCAAATTGTTTAGGAAGATAGACCACATGCAGGAACATACTTACTCCACAATATCCTAGGTGGCACATACATCTCAGATTTATACAGGTGTTTGCTGTTCTTTTTAGCTCTTCCATGTTTTTGGATTCAAATGTCCACAAAATAAAAATAAATCAAATCAAATCAAATCCCACACAATTCCATCTGTAACTCACTAGAAGACTGGGCTCCATCCAGTTAATCACAAATCTTACCATAAAGGTCAATGAATGCAGTTGTGAAGTTAAAGCAGGATTCTTGAACTCGTCTAAACTTGGATGGGGAAGACAAACCGGCCTAGTTTAATCCATACTTTTTTGGGGGTTGAAGGGGATAGACTCTTCCTGATGGGAATTAGCCTTTCAGTTACACAGAGCTTTTGTCTTGGGGAAGATGGTGCATCCCTAAATAATCAGAGAGTGACCTAACAACTAAGTGATGTGTAAGGTGAGAATCAGACTGCTCTCTGAGAGTAGTTTCATCCTTGGTCCTCAGCAGGATCAGATGAGTAATTTTAATCTTTCACCTTCAGTTGACTAAATTATGGAAATCTTGCTGGATATGGAAGATTACAGGCAATAGGTTTCCGTCAAATTAAAAGAATTCTCATGTCCACTCATGTATCAGAGGGATTGCTCATACCTAAATATAGAATGAGTTTAATTCAAATGTGAACATGTGCTATTTTGATGTTTGTAAGGCAGATATCCCAAGCATGACGACATCTTTGCAAACATCATGATTTGAGATTGCTGTAATGTGTAAAGAGTAGGAAAGAATTAAGCAAGAAAAAACAGAGATAAATATTCAATTATTTTCAGACTTTTGAAATACTGGCAGTCAAAAATATGAGAAAAAAAAAAGTACATTTCAACAACAAAGATTCCAAGCATTAGCTGAAAAACAAAATTTTGTCTAAAATTGGTTCATTTTTACATATAATGTGTATTGTAGGACTCTATCCTTGCATAGAACCTTTGAAATGATATCATCCTGTACTGTGCCCATCAAACATCTCACCCTATATCCAATTTGGCAAAACCCTGTATCAGAAAAACTGACTTGGGCCAGTTTTGTGTAAGAGCATATAAGGAATACCTACTCAGTAGATCTCTAGCTAGATATAAGTCTAATGAATCACAGCCCAGAAGTTCCTGTTTCCACTGAAACTCAGAGGGCCTGCTGAGGCATAGCTCAGATGTACATATATACACTACCAAGTAGAGTTAGACAAGATGGATTATATGCTCCATGTACAACTCCACGCTACTAACACAGGAAGCAAAGACATTGAAATGGTAGGCAGAGTTTGGGGAAACATATAAAACCTGTGCACTACCCCTTTGTAGGTATGAAAATTTCCAGCCTAGCTGAAGTCACATTACATTTTTGAACTTTTTTTTTTACTACTGGCATCTGCGGCATCTTGTCCAAAAGCCATTGTTATAATTTTCAACAGTCTCTGAAATAAAAGCTTGCTATATATTTCTTTCTCTCTTTCCTTACTCTCATTTCATAACCTGTTGAAAAATATTATTTTCAAGTGTTAAACAGTCATTGAACTTGAGAAAATGCTTTAGTGGTAGATGTAGGGTATATGGCTTTTTAATCACTTCAGGACAGGCAATATTACTGTGCATCCTCTGTGGAAGAAACTGTTAAATAATTGCTAGGCTACCTGCTGCACCTTATCATAATTGCAATTCTTTTTTCCTAAATGTTTGTTTTGAACTAGTTTCAGCCTCTGCTACATAGAAGGTTTTTAATCTTGGTTCTCACCCATACGTATTTACCTGAGACTGTCAAAGAGTAAGCACATTGGTTTATTAGCTGCTCTGCTAACCCAATCAGGCTGATAAATGTAGTCTTCAAACAGTAACAATAAATCAGAAAGCATTTTGGGTAAGATATGACTTTGTCCTGTTCAATCAGGTATGTTTGTAATCATTACATTTGAATATAAGCACTGCTGCTGATACTAGAAGAAATGCTTAAAATGAAGGTCAGTGAAGTTTTCAAAGAGCTGACAAGCAACAGGAGATGAGAGCAGCATAAGCTTAGGTTCAATATTGCTGGGGTTACACTATGGTACAATATATTGAAAGATAATTTCACTAAGGAAGAAGGAGCAAGAGAAAGCAGGACAATAAAATATGGAAGTCTTGAAATAATGAAATGGAAAACCTTGAAAATTCCTTTTTCCATTGAATCGGAGATAATTTCCTCAAAAGTCAAAGCGTGTTTGGCTTTGATCACTGGTTAAATTCACGCTGCAAAGCTTAGTGGCAAAAAGGCATGTGTTACACATGCATGTCTGGATTTGATAGGTAATTGCTGTATGGAAGAAAAGCATGAAGATGCACTCTAGGGGTGGTGGTGAGTTGGAGAGCATTACATTCCTAGGATGTTAAAAGTCCATCCCAGCTCAAGTGGTACCTTATTTGCTCAAGTAAATGCAACACCAGAATAATGGCTACGGTTCTCAGTTTCACCCTCCAGTATAGGACTTTTATATATCCACATAAAATCTGGACCTATTGTCTTTTTTTTTACGTGAGATTCATAATAAATCTACTAAATCTTTTGCTCACATTGCTATTTCTTTATGCCTACTGTTTTAGAATAACTACCTCTGACCTGGAGGTGCTGTACTGATGTTAATATAGTTCACCCAACCAAGAACACTATGTTGTGCATTAACAACATCCAGAGCTTTTGAGTGGCCTCCAGTGAGCCTGGAGCATGAGAGCTCCAGTCCATCCTGCTGTTGCTGACTTTGTACAATAAAATAATAAGAAAAGGGGAATTGAGATTTAAAAAAAAGGGGGTAGTATGGAAGAGGAATGTAAAAGATGCTTGGAGAACCTTACTGTACCCAGCACAGATAGATGGCTGGTGACTGTAATGAGTTCAGCTACTGCTTGAACCTCTGGGCTGGAAAGAAAAAATCTGAGGAAAACAGTGGACCCTTTTTGAGTAAATACAGTATCAAATTTAAATCTGGACCTGGAAGCATTTAAGACTGCAGGATGCACAATTTTTTTAACAAACAGTGCTTGTTTCTACCTTGTAAGACATAATACTGATAGGCTGGAACACAGTATGAGTTTGTATTTTCCCTATAACTTCCCCATAAAACAATTACATATGTAGCTCCAATTGCAAAATGCACAGTCAGGTTTTTCTGAAGAGTGACATTTCAGGAAGCTTGTATTAACAACTTCAAGCAGTGTTAGTCTAACATAAAACATTCTGTTTCCAAGATAAAAAACCTGGACACCTGGCCACGAGAAGATGAAGACCATAGTGGCATCTGATTAGCTTAGCAAAAGAGAAAACACACAGTCCTGTGGCGAGAGCCAGGCAATAAATATACCCAATATTGCAGTCTAGTCTAACATGGGTTAATGCTTGTATCTTTATAATCTTGCAAAACACATTTAGAGATGTACCCTTGTGTTGTTTCAAATTATTTCCTCATTGTTTCTCTGTGAGAAATGCACACACAGAAATTGTTTATGAAAGCTCGTCTCAGACACCATTTATCCACTTTCCTTGAGATATCTGATTTGCCAAAACCGAAACCTTCCTTTATGGTATATGAGATGCTTCCTGACAAAATCCCCATTTAAGGGCTAGAGACGGGGTGTCTCTTGGGGACTGGTAATGAGATACAGAGCAGAGTTCTGCAAAAGTTCAAAACAAAAGTATAAGCCATGTGAATCACGCCTGGTTTCATGCCTTGCTGGAAAGAAACATTTCATGTTTCTGTGCAGAAATCAGACACAGCTTGTCATGTGGTCTGGTTTGGATATGAAATCAGATGAAAACTTGGGTTTTAGCAACATTTCCCTTTCAGAATGTAATTGCATGAAACTCAGACTGTAACCAAAGAGATATCCTAGCTATGTATAAGGGGTATACATTGAGTTGCTGCAGAGCAATGCGTAACGACATGTATAAGCTGTCCTAACATGATTCGCAGTGTCTCTCAGATGCAAGTACTAACTCAGGGCACTTGTGCAGCAGCGTGTGCAACAGCATCTCAGGGCCTTGTGCAAAAGTTGTGTGATATCCAAACCAAATTTCAGCTCTGGGTGACTCACACACTATGAATGGCCCACAGGCTCTGAATGTGCCACCTGAGGACCCATTAGTACTATGCTGGTTTTGGCTGGGATAGAGTTAATTTTCTTCAGCTCGTGTGGTGTCATGGTGTTAATAACACAGGGATGTTTTAGTTATTGCTGAACAGTACTTGCACACTGTAGATGCCTTATCTGCTTCCCACCCCATGTCACCAGTGGGCAGGCTGGGGGTGCACAAAAAATTGGGAGAGGACACAGCTGAGACAGCTGACCCAAACTAACCAAAGGGACATCCCATGCCATATGACATCACATGCAGCAATGAAAGATGGGGTAAGAAGGAGGAAGAGGGGAGAGCAATGTCGCTTGTCTTCCCAAGTAACTACTAGGCATGATAAAGCCCTAATTCTGGAAATGGTCAAACGTCTTGTTAATGGAAAGTGGTGAATGAAATCCTTATTTTGCTTTGCTTGTGTGGAAATCCTTAGTTTGCTTTGCTTCATCTATTAAAATGTCTTCATCTCATACTACGAGTTTTTGTACTTTTACTCATCCAATTCTCTCCCCCATCTCACCAGGGGGAAGGAGTGAGCAAGCGGCTGTATCGTGCTTAGGTGCTTACAGGGGTTAAATTACCTCAAGTACATAAGGGCTGTAGGCTTCAGGATGTAGAGATGGAGAGTGGGCTGGTCTGAAGCAGCCCTGCAGTCCTCCTGTAGGGCATTAAATGCTAGTCCTATCTTCTTTGCATTTCCTACTCTAGTAATCTGGCATTTGCTGTATTTTGGGGCTCAGACATTGGTTCATACCCAGCCCAGGTATATACTAGCTAGCACTCTTGAATCCTTAAACTGAAATGACTTCACAATCCTGTTCCCAGGAGTAATTAGCTTTGCTACATGCATTGATTTTGATAGGCTTGATGGGCTAGAAGTTACTCAGATGCTCATCTTGTGCACCTGAAAGGCCTGATAAACATGTTCTTTCTTAGAAAAGACATTAATGGATGTTCCTTGAGTGTTTCTTCAGAGCCATTCCTCTCCAATGTTATATAGGAGACATAATACTTTTTCATGTGGCTTCCTGTAATAAGATATCACATATGGAAGTCAAATTTACTTTTGCAGTTTCATGGCCTCCATTTATAAGAGCCTACTTGCTCTTATAACTCCAGATCTCTCCCTTGCAGATTTAGTTCAATTTCAACAGAAAAGAAAAGAAAAAGAGAGATTTTGGGTTTAGGGAAAAGCAAACAAATTGAGAATAAAGACTTTGGATAGAAGCAACAAAGCTGAAAGCAACAATAACAAAAAATCACATCTTCTTCCAAAAGAGACCCAGACAATGCAACAGACCTAAACACATGACTAGAAAAAATAAACCTCGCAGTTGGCTTGCAGTCAGACACCTGCTCTGAAATCCATGACTCAATGGATCATAGTTCATTAACCCACTCAAACTATTTTCTAATTATTGTCACATTTTATTATTCAAAAACTTGGCCACTTCACAAGGAAAAGGATCATCCTCCAAAAATATTCTTGAATTCTATCGAGAGGAAAAGAAAAGAGGAACTTGGGGTAAAACCAAATTATGTTATACTATTGACAGTAAAATCCTCAAACCTGGACATGTCTGTATTAATTATGAGATTCATCCTGAATGTGTAGTTCAGTGGGGAATGTTGTTTGTGACCAGAGAAAACCAAAAATCTCTTGACAGTTTTTCATCTCATGTTGTTCTTCGGGTATCTTAAGATAATTAGAGATTTTTTGGTAACCAAAACAAACAGTCCAAGCTTTTTCTTGTGTTTTTCCAGGAAATGATGTACCTCCTATAGTCACCTACATCTCTTGTATTTTTGGCATGAGGTATGATGGATCTAGCTGTTAGTTTTAGAACACAATTGCTCAAGAATTCCCTCCTCTCTTTCTCTGGTGGAACAGACCTATTAAATTCCATACAGACTCTAAGATGTAAGTGCAATGTCTACAGACAGAAAAAAATCTTAGATCAGGAGAGACATATCACTGTCTTTCATTGTTTAAAATGAAATGTCAGAGAAATCTAAAACCTTATCCTGAGGTAGTTTTGCTTAGATTTTGCTCTAGAGATACCAAAATTCAAAATGATCACCTACTTTTAGTTTTATATTACAATGGGCACAAAGTACTTTGACATGGGGAAGTAAGGATCTCACTGATCTTGTTGTCTGTAGGCTCCATCACCTATCAAAACTGTCTAGAAATCTGAAACGTTGCTCAAATCTCTGAAGTAGTCTGACACGTTCATTGTAGTCCATTCACCCTGAAACTGTACTGGCAGCAGTGAACCAAGTCAAAAGCACAAGAGAAGGGATAATTTCTATCAAAAACACCACAAAAAGAAGGGCCGTCAGTCTTTCATTCATTGGCCCAGCATTTTAAACACTCAGCAGGGATTTGGGAGACACGGGCTCTTTTCTTCCTGCTGAAGTAGACAATTGTTTAGAGGGAGAAATCACAAAATGAGGAAGGAAAGTGCAAGGCTGACTCTGTAATAGAGAGGGCACGGAAATCAAATGGGTAGAACTGGACCTTGCTCCATGGAATAGCTATGAATTTTGCTTGATGCAGCAATGGGATAAAAGCAGTTAATCCACCTCTGAGAGTGCATCCCAACCACTAGGAGGCAAACCTCTTCTCTTTGATTTTTGACCACCCAAAGAAAAGCTTTTTCTTTGTGTGCTATGTACTGGTACAGTTTGAAGAGGAAGCACGGGAGGCAGGCTAGGTGCTCTTTAAATCCCTAATTAAGGCACTTTCCAGGGAAGACAGAAATAGGAGTTTGGAACCCCCTAGGCCAAGGTAGAAATGAAATTCATGTTACCTGCTTTCTGTGCTGTGGCTCTAAATGCCAGATTAGTTTTCAGTACTGCTCAGTGTCTCCAAACTAGCAAGATGCCTGCTCTCTGGACAGAGACTGTCCTCCCGGACCTTGAGGTGGCAGGAACACTTTCACTCTGGAGGGAGATAGGTGCTGAGATGTGGCTGTGCTGCACTGCCAGACTGATGTAAGTAGCCTCATGCTCACTGTGTGGTACCACAGCGCTGGCTCTCTGTGATGCTGCTCAGTCAGATGATTCAGGTTCCTTGATGTTGCCAGGAGCTCAGTTTCGAGACAGAATGATGTCTGTATTAGGAGCTCAAAGTAGATAACTAGGTTCAGAATCTGGCCATTGTCCTCTTAGGAAAAAAGATTTTACTCCAGAGAACCTGCCAGTTTATTGTAACCCATAGCACTGATTCTGTCCTCTTTGATTAAACTAAAGACATATAAATCCCATATAAATACTATTATCATAAACTCTCTTTCAATAAGATAGCATGGCACTTTAAAAAATGATCTGGTAATGAACAGTGCATAGCTTACATTTTCTTATCATGAAGTTAATCTATGCTCAAGTAGCAAAAAATAATATTGAACTGGCTGAGTCCTCTAGAACTGCTAATCTTCAGACATATGAATAGTTCTTGAGTCAAGAGAAAACATCAGCTTAGTGACAGGAAACCCTTCCCTGCAACTTCTAATTTAAAACGACAGAAGTCTATGCAATTTTTGATTGTCTGACTGTGTCAGCATGCTTCAACAGCTGTGATAATTTTAGATTTCCATGTGGCCCAAAGTCTTATTAGTAGACCTAAAGATGACTGTTGAGAATCTCTCAGGACAAAGAAGGAAATTAATCAGAAAGTTAACTTTTTTTTTTTTTTTTTTTAATACTAGGCCTGTTCTAAAACAAAGTTAGAATAGAATAAAAAGCTCCTAGTTGTAAATAAATCAATTTGTTCTTTTTTCATAGTAGACTTTTTCAAAACAATTCTTTTTAAAAAATTATATCTGAGATTTGCCACTAAAAAGGAGAGAGATAAAATATAAGTGTAGGATTGTTTAAAGAGGAAAAACAAAGTAGGCCAAATCTCACTGGGACTTATAACCATGAATTCTAGAAGCAGGACAGTGTCTAGCCCCGTGATGGAGGAAGAACTCCATTTCAGATCTGGTCCATTTTCATTTCATGGCAACTTTTAAGGTACTGGCAGACTAACTTTCTTTTATTACTTTCCAGAGAAAAGAACCCGTTCCCTACTAGTGGAATTAATCGCCTTTCTGGAATCTCCAGATTTGAGATGGGAGGATTTTTGCAATTACTTTTGTTCATCCTCAAAAGCTAGGCAGTATGTAAGTATTCTTATTTCAAGCTAAGCTTCCCCTTATATAATATTGATCTTTATTCTGTAAAGTTTTGGTCATCCTTTTTTTTTTTTTTTTTTCTCCCATTCAGATAATTTCTCTGCCTGAGTGAGCAAAACCCAGCCTATCAGATACTGCAGAGTATTTTTAGATTTGTTGATAAAGATTTGTAGTGTTTGGAAGGGAAGAACTTATCAACTGACCTTACTAAGTGTGTCATTATTTCTGGAGTGTGGTTTACTTTGAGGTGAGACAAATGGAAATGATTAAAGTCATATTTTATTGAATTTAGTAGAGGGGTGATATGGGAGAAGATAGTATGGAGATGATTAAATGAAAATCAGTCACATCATGTATCAGAAATGACTGGAATAATAAAAAAATCCACAAAACCTCTCTTACAATAAAAGAGAAAAAAAAATTCTTACCATCAAAGAGCACTACATATTACCTGTTAGTATCTTTTACTAAGGTTTTTGGCACAAGAGCTTACTTACTGGGACTGGAGTTGTTGCAGGCTCTAGAAAAGGACAAAAGAACCCCCAACCAAAACGTTCTGAGCCATCAGTCAAAATAAGCCAGGTGACACAAGTTTTCTGGCAAGGCATAATGCAGCATTATGCATCTGCCCTGATTTTGGATGCAGTGTGCATCCCCAAGGACATCACAGCTCCAACGTTCTTCATGTGTATTCTTTCCCCTTCCCTGGTGTAGCCAGGTGGGCTGGTTCAAGAGGGAGAAGGAGGAATCAGAAAGGCTCACAAGAGAACACAAACAATCCTTGTGTAGGATACCCTGTGGTAATTAAAAGAAAAACACAGAACAACCTCTTTGCCTTAACGATACAGACCAATTTGTAAATAAAACCAAAGCTGTCTCTTGAGACATATAAGAAAAAGAGGTTAGTCTCTGAAAAGACCCTAAGTAGAACAAACTTGATCTGATCTTTATAAAGCCACCCAGTGAATATTGTGCATAAATGACTGGACAGGTCAATTCACTGAGGGTGAATCCTTATGTTACTTAGCTACTTGTCAAAACACTAGCCTCTTGGGAAAAGATTTATTCAATATGGTTGAGGATACATAGTCATATGAAGCATATTTACCTAGAAAAGCAATTGGATGTTGCAAGAAACAGTTAGTATAAATGAAGAATTCGGCCAGAGAAGTTCTGCTATTGGTGAAGAAGTGAGAGTTCAACTTAGGGAAAATAATTCCTTTGAGTTTAATATGATTACTGGAAAGGAAATGGAAATTTAGGGTTGGATGTAGGTGAATGTAGGTCTTCTATGTTAGAAAATTCACAATCTAGCAAAAATTTATGATAAACCTGTCTGGAAACTGAGTATTAAGCATTACTGCAATATTATTAACTATTAAATGATGTTTAGAGTATTATTTAAACAATAAGAAATTGATTTTAGGAAAAGTATGAGTCAGAATCACTGTACAACTTGAAAAGTTAGTTTCCTTTATAACTTGAGGGTTTTATTGAAAAGAACTTTAAGGCAAGCTTTTAAAGATTATACTAGCGATTGTTACTGAGAAGTATATTTCACTCAGGTTCAGAACTAAAGGAAAATATAAGGACTGACATCAGTCCTTTTAAGTAATGGCAGTGGATAAGAGCTTTGTTTCATCTCAGCTTGGTAAAAAAGATGCAGCAGTTTCCCCTAGGTATAGAGCCTGAAACCATTGTTTTACTATTATTTGTTTTTTTGTGCTATTATTTTGTGACCTTGCTTCTTGTACTGCTAGCTTGGAAACTTGTACCTTGAAACCAAGAGGAAAGAAATGAGGTTAATTCCTTTTGAGCTCTCCTTGGACATTCATTTCTCATTAATGCTGCTCACAGTTACACCAAAACTTATAAGTAGAACTTCCTGGAGTGAATGCATAAACCAAAAATCTAGGAAACAACAGTTCTGTACTAGTTTGTGCAGTTAAGTTTTAGTCTTTAAATTGTTTAGGATACCTTTTTGCAAGAATTGGAATAACCAGAAATGGTGCAAATACTCAAGCCAGAATTTGATGTTATATCCCGCAAAAAGCAGCCAGTTTTACTGTCTCAGCAATTAACTTTCCTTCCTCAGTGCAGTGATTTGTGAACATGTTTTGTGAACAATTTTTGTGAACAATTGTGAACAATTTTGTGAACAGTGATTTGTGAACATGTTTTGTGAACAATCATGTGAACATGTTACAAAGCTCACCTCTAGTTTTGTAGGCAGTCTGAGAAACAGATGATGGACGTGGAGGACAGCAGAAAGAGTCTACGCTTTATGCTTTTGTTTAAGTGATAGATGATGTCTATTTGATTAAATTCTTTTTACATGTGTTTGATGTGAAAAATTTTGATGTATTCTACAGATGTATGGAGCAATAGATGGATGCTTGCCATTGTTATAAATCAAAGATAAAATATATAATTATGTTTATGAATTGTAAGAGAAGCTACAATAAAAATGGAATTTGTTCAAATAAATTGGATCTTGAGGACAGTGCATGTCATGAAATCAATAAACAGCATTTGTTAAGCAACTCTACTGCCGCAGAGACTTTTACAGAATTTCGGCTTCATCAAGCTCTCAGTGGAAGTGTGGGCAAATGGATGAGGTGGAAGAGAGTAAATGTTAAACCTGCTAACGGGAAAAGATAATGTTACTTAAGTGTATCTATAAGAATTGAAATTTAATCAAGATGTCTTTTGTCCTCAATTATGTGAAGATACCTATAAAAATACCTGTGCTATGTCCAGTACAAGTTTATTACTTTTTAATATGAACTCAATTGGCAGTCATATCCAGTTAAAGCATAAAAAGATGCAAGATGGAAAGTCCTATTGAGAATATTAAGGTGTGTAGATCTGCACTTTTACATTTTTTACCATCCAAATCGCAGTGGAATGCAAGTCTTTGATGCCTGTTAGATCCACTTTTTATGAGACAGAATTTTTAATATTAAAAGTTGGATAACAGTACAGTAACTTCTGAATCCCAGTTGGTTGAGGGAAATAAAAAAGTAAAGAAGAAAAAAAAAAAGAAAAAAAAAAAGAAAAAAAGAAAAATATTCGAGGAATTTAGTAATGAAAATTATTGGAGCATACATTGAATTCTCATCTCAGAGAGAGATGTGTGGACCCATTTTAGAGTGTTTGCATGTGTTGGAAGTGAATTTGTCTTTAATGAATGTCAACAGTTGAAAAAGAGCTTTATATGAAACTAGTAGTTGCAGTGGGCTGGTGTTTATTTCCATGCCATTTTGGCACATCTTAAAAATAAAATTATTGGCATTCGATCTTTTTGTGCAAATTACCTTCAGGTTGTAATAGATTACATATTGGGACTTCTGTATTCTTTATTTAGCACTGTACCTAAATACAAGTGCAAGTACACACATGATCTTTGTGAGACCACAGGGACATCTCTGGACAGCTGGAAGCTAAGGAAGATACCCTGTAGTACATCCACGTGCCAGGCAACAGAATCTCATACCAATCTCATAACAAGAATGGATTTCAAGTTTTCAATTCAGCAGCCTAAATTTAGGTTTTGACAGTGTAGGCATCCACGTGTGGGTTAGGTGTTTATGCTTGCACTGGAGTGCATTTAGACTTAATCTATTTTAAGGGCTATTCAGAGCAGCTGGAAATAGACAATTAGTGTTCAGTTTATTCAACCACACTGAAGTGTCTGGTGCTTTTGGTAATATCTCATAACATTTTGACAGGCCTCCAGCTTTCAGTTCAGAAAGGCAAGGTGTCTCATAGGTTCTACAATATGTCCAAGAAGCCTGTATGGATCATGCAGGACATTAGATGATCATGTGTGGACAATCAAGTCCTCATATTTAACCGGCTTAATAGCTGTCTGGATCCCACTCATTATAGTGTTTGAACCCCATTGACTATATGGGTGTTTAGACACTTGGCTCACATGTTGACATCTGGAACTGCATCCCATCCCAGATTGTTTTTAAAACCATCACAGAACTGTGGTGCCCATGGCAGGCTTAGCTGCCAATCAAGTAGGGCGCATTTTTTTTTGCATGGCACTACAATCCAAGTTGTTTACATGGGAGTGAACTCCAAAACAGTCACTAAATAGTGGATTTAACATGCCTATTTTATCTAAATAACATGTCCTGAGAGCTCAGCTGAATGGGCTTTTTGCCTGGAACGTAGCACAGTACTAACTGCAGCTATATGGTTTCGTTCTGGAATTAATTTGCATCCATATAGCCTGGAGTCTAGGCAGAGGAGTCTTGTGTTTGCCAGTAAAAGGTATGTGCATCCTTGGAAGAGCTATATCTGCAGCTCTCCCCTTTGGGATTTACCAACAGAGGTGAACAGAATAACCAAACAACTTTCTTCTGGCAAGATACTGTTTACTCTGCATAATAGCAATGAAGCTCTGCAAAATAGAAAGGACTGGAAAATAGTCTGTGTTCTACTTCTCTGTCTCTAGGTTTGCTACCTCCTCTTGAAAAAGCTGAAAAGGCCCAACTTTCCTACTACTCAGGTATCAGTGCCTGCCTGTAATTCAGTTTCTGAATTACAATTTCTCAGGTACTAGAAAAATTTTTTATCGCACCTGATTTCATTTCCTGTACTTTAGGCTGGTTCAGCAGGGTAACCCAATCTCCCCCTGAGGGAATGACTCCCTAGAAGACATTGCTTTGGTTTCTGCTTCTATTCCATCTGTTTTACCTGGTGATGTGGACATCTGGAATGAACACAAGCGACCCCCGCTGCCACCATGACTGCTCACATATGTAGCCTTCCTTAAGTTCTGCACAGCAGAAGATATAGGCTGTCACCTCCCTCAATGATGGCTTTTTTTGTTAGTCCTCAGCATAATGATCCTGACTGAAAATTCTGAGTATTAACATAAATTACTAGTAATAGTACTGTTAAAATTGCCATTGCTGCTAATTGCAACTGTTACTAACTGAACTTCATTTTACTAAGCTAAACTAACTAAAATATTTTTAATTATAACAAAATCAGCTTTAGATTGACAGATGTTTTATCTAAAACCCAAAGTTTTTTAAGAAAATTGCTATTTTGGGGGATATGCCCTGTAGTAAGAAAAGTTTTTTTTTCCTTTTAAAAACATTCAAACTGAAATTTTTCATTGGGTGTACCATGCATTATTGTCAAATAAGGGAGGCAGGGTGGAAGGTCAGTGTAGAACATAAGAGTTACTATTCTCATTCACAGTCACCAAATAAGCTACCGCGTTATCCTGGTGAACTGTTCCATGGATGACGATGAAAAATATACCTTAGCATGCTGAAACTCACCGGAGCTGTCTGCTGACTCATAATTACTGAAGCAAATGCTGAAATAGCTAAACAAACTCACATTGAACAAAACGACTGTGAGACACAGACTTGCATACAAATGTTCAACTTCATTAAGGCTGAGGTGAAAATGGGCAACATGCCAGCTTAATACATGGGTATTAAGGTCAGACCACAATCTTTTCCAATGACAGCTACAGGTACCTTAATTAATTGTAAAATTACAGTGGGATTCCTGCGATGGTGCATATCACATTTTCATGAATACCACATTCATTCTTGTTGGTTTATCAAAATAATAGCTGCATTAATAAGGACTGGTCATTTGTTTCAAAGTGATCCTGTCAGCTAACACATGGAAAATACTCATTCATTCCTTCCCTCTTCATTGTATTAACATTATTCATGCTTAACCCTGCTGGCATGCATGTGACAGAGTATGGAATTTGAGAATGCTTTGGCATTGAGCAGCACCCAATTATCGGAAATTATTAACATTAACAGAAATAGCTTTAATCCTTGCTTTCTCAGCAAAGAATACGTTGCCTCGGTTCTAGCCACATGATCTCTCTTTTAGCCTCCCCATTCTCTTTGTTGATTAAAACCAAAGCACAAGTGGGTGAATTTTTTCTCTCTCCCCCTCCCACCCCAGTATCCTGATAGCTGACTAAATTAACACTGCCCTCTGATCACCAAACGAATGGTCTTTGTGGGACCAAAACATAGGTGATCAAACGGAGCGTCCGCCTGGTTTGACAGGTACGGAGCTGAGTTGCACATGTGCCTCTTCTGTGCCTGACATCAGCAGCAGGAGGGGTGGAGCAGTCCGAGGAGTTAGTGCATTTACAGTTGTTACCAGGGAAACAAGAAAAATTGCAGACGTTCTGTATTATATATAATATGATCTGAACCTGGCTGTATCACAGCCACATTTGGCTAATACAGCCACATTTGGCTAATACTTGTGCAGCAGTAGCAAAAATATTCCAATATTTTTATGACTGTATCAGGGGCCTCTCTTATGTAAAACATTAGTCATTAGAATTTAAATTAGACTTAATAGAGAGGATATATGGAAATACCATGTTCAGCTATCTCCTCAGGAAAAAAAAATGACTCTACACTGAATTTCCATTGCAACTTCATTCATCTTCCCAGCTTTGAATGGGCAGCAATGCAGATGGTGCTTGAAATTTCTACTTGGTATTACACAATTCTCAACAATTTTTTACCAATTTAGACCCTCCCCTTCCCTCTGATACAGCTCAGAAGCACAAATAGCTTGCAAAGAAAATAATAAATTAGGCTATAAAAAATGGGATTTAATTTAAAATGTGGTAGAATAAAAGCAACTAACGCAACATCAGTCCTGGCTTGTGTGGTGTTACAGTGCTACCTGGTATCACTCAAGCAGCAGATAGTAAAGAAGGAGCAGGTCTAAAGAGTGAAGCAATTGGTGCTGAAGGACTGAGGTCCAGGCTGCATGAAGTTTGGAAAGCTTTAACTTGGACTAAGTCTGTAAACTAAGTCAGCCTTGTGAACTGAGTTCCTGTTAATGGTTAGACCGCATTAGATATGTTCCTGGACTGCATCCATCACTTTGGTTTCATGTCATGCTGTTTTAGGACTCTGAGGCATTCTACGGTAGGAACCAAAGTACAAGTGAGGAAACTGAAGATCTGTGGTTGAAAGACAGACTCCAAACCTGAACTGAAATGCTAACGCAGATGCACCCAAAGAAACGCACAGTCTTAGTAAGCCAGTGAAAAGGCACAAAAAGATATCCTGACAGTTCTCACATTCATCTGTCCTTGCTGCTGTCCCTTCTCCTCAGCAAAAGTGGTGTAGATGATGGTATATTTGAATAGTGTATCTTGTGCTCAAAAGAGCTAAAGCAACATATTTCTTATTCCTAACTGCAAGATGTCTCTTCATTTTTAAGCTTTGTTTTATCTTGGTTATTTTTTTAATGCATAGGGTTTGTTTGTTTGGGGTTTTTTCATCAAAATTGTTTTAGGCTGAAGGACAGAATTGTTTTTCAGCTGTCTGAAGCAGACATCTTTTTAGATCCATCATAAGTATCTCTATAATTTAAGGTAAAGCAATAACTGGTGAAAATACAAAGCTGCTACTCTCTCTGAGTTATAACTACTTTCCTAGTGCCTTACGCCAAGCCTTTGTTACATGTCAAAGGAACATGAAAAACCATGAATCTCAGCTTTATTTTTGTTGCCTCTTTGCTGTAGAGAGCAATCAAGTATGTACACTTATTTGATACATTCTTCCTGAGCGGGAGACACAGGGACACCAAAGTAACCACCAGAAAAGAGACCCTTAGCAGTTCCACAGCTGCCTTATCTTGTAACGTAAGTTACCATGGGGCAATAACAGGATCTGCACTTCAGAGGTGTGAAACAATGAAGCACCTACACTTATCCCTGACCAGAAAGAAAGCAGGGTCAATGAGCTCACTTTCCATTTCACTGGTTTTGAAGCAATAAAATGACCACTCCTGATGTGACTTGTGATTTATTTTATTTTTTTAGGTGGGTGCTGTGTAGTCAAGTGAAGGCTCAGACACAAGGATCTGGGGCTGGAGCATGCTCAGTACGGGTTTAGAGATAAGTCTCTAACAAGCCTTACTGCAGGTATACAGCTGCAGTATATAAACTGATATATATCAGTTTTAAAAGTCTATAATCTAATCAAATCCAGCTGGCTTTCAAGGTGACAACAGAAGAAAATGTTTTCTGCAATATTTATGCTAACTTTCATCTTCCAACTAGCGCTCTCCAGAAAAAGAGATGGAAAATGAATTTAACATCAGCAAAACTATCGGTAATTCCCTACCTTTGTTCTCATAAATGGTTTTCACTTGTTCCTCATGTTCCAGGGTAACTCAAACTTCATGAGATGAAATCAAGTAAAACTGTAACCAGTTACTTTTGAGGAACTAATTTGCGAGAGAAAGCAGACTAGAACTAAAAAGTGATCGGCCTGCTCTGTGCCCAAGTTTCTATTGAAATAGAAACTGGAGTTTCTATTTCTGCCCAGTGAGTTGAGGGTGGCTTAAAAACGCTAAGGCATTAAACTTCAGCACCAACCCAGCAGCGGCTCGGGGAGGGGGGTGGGAGGGTGAGGGGGTTGTGGTGGGCACTGAAGGGACAGGCCGGGAAGTGGGGGGAGAAGAGTAAACAGGTGAAAAATGTAGAACTGTGACAGATCTACATAATTAATTGGGGTCCCGATGAGGCTGCCACTGGGTTGCTGGCAGTCACTGGTCTTAATAGCAATTTGAGGATGAGGAGAGCGAAAGAGAGAAGGAAAAAGGCACCCAAAACCTGGGATTATGTCTTAATTGAGAGCGGATTAAAAACATCTCTACCACGCTTGGTCGCCTCACCAAGCTGCATGTTTATTTAAAAATATAAATAAAAAAATAAAACCATTTAATTATTTTCTTTTAGAATTGAAGTAATAAAGAACTCCTCTAAAAGATTTTTTAATCAGCTTCCAAAAAAGCCTCAGAAAAGCTACCCCCCCCTCCCTCCCCATTTTAAATGGAATTTGTAATCTAACGAGGAAATTATTTATGAAGTATTTGCTCTGCACCTGAAAATACCTCCAGTGAAATTATGTTTGGCAACCTGAAGCACTTTGAAGTCGATGGAGTGGCAATAAAAATTAGGCCTTCATTAAAGAGCAATGCCTTTTCTCCAGCAAACTGGCACTGCCTCAAGAGGTCAAACTCTGGGAAGGCCACAGATCTCTGCCCAAGCCTCGCCTGTGCGCCACACATGGAAGCAATTTTGCCCATATTCTCTGCTGCTCTTTATGAATTTCTCCTTCCCCCCTCCCCACCCTTTTTTCAGGCTTCCTTCTACAGCTTTCATGTTACATTTAGGAAATTAACAGTAACTGTCAAATTACTCTGCAAATAGGAGAATATAAGTTTGGAAGGAGTAGAACTTGCCTTTTGCCCTAAGGCCAACTGAGTGGAAAAGCAACAAAGGGATCCTTGAGAAGTGTTTGGATAGACTGTTTTAGCAAGCCAGGCTCTTATTTTATCAAGTGCACACAATTTTTCCATTGGCAATTTTTCCCCCCTTCCTGTAAATTATTCTTTCCCCTTGTGCACCCCCACTTGCTGCATGAACTGGGAAAGGTACTGGGAACGATTATGGCCACTAAGAACTGGCAGGGTGGGTATTAACCCTTGGAGAGAGATGGAAGAGGTTTGGAAGTGGGGGTCCCTTGTGGGATTATGTACAAAAGGTGCAGTTTGGTTTGAAAAAAAAAGCATCCCACTTCTCACATGTGCGTACAAAGACGACATAAAGGAGGGAGTAGTTACTTTAATTAAATAGTGAAATCTTTTGGAAAAAAGTGAGAGAAGAAAGCTCAGAGGAATTGTAATCTATGGAGATGTAAGCTAATTACTTAATCACTTGCATTTGTAAATCTTATTATTGGAAAAGAAATTACTGTAGTGATTAAATTACAGATATTTATCTGCTAATAGCCCTGATTAA
The DNA here is from genome assembly GCA_026546715.1 of Gallinago undulata. Classification (NCBI taxonomy): domain Eukaryota; kingdom Metazoa; phylum Chordata; class Aves; order Charadriiformes; family Scolopacidae; genus Gallinago; species Gallinago undulata. The sequence continues at coordinate 135,430,416 of JAOTQQ010000001.1, read as the reverse complement.
CTGGTGATGCTAATCTGTCATTCTGAAAGCCAATATTAACGGCATCAATCTCACAGAACAATAAACAGTTTATATGAAAGAAAACTTTGTCCGAGCAGAGGCCAGATGTGCAAGGGGAATGTGGGATGTGTGAGATTCTGGAACCAGTTTGCTGGGCCAAAACAGCCGACGCTCTCAAAATGAGTTGTTTTGGCCCATTAACCCGTTGTCAGGCACAAAGCGCTACTTAGTTATGAACAAGTGCTGTCTTATACTGCAAAAGCAATTTAGTTAGCAGAACTTCTAGAGTAAATAAATAAATCCCAGGCTTAATTTATTACCAGAAAGTTATTAGGGCTAAGGCAGGTAGGCCAGAGAGAGTTGTTACTAAGTCTTGCTTGAAGGTCCTGCAAAGAAAAGGTAGCCGATAAAAACCAAAGAGAGGTATAATTTATTTATTTTTAACAGATACCTGACTGATGCTATTGATTTTCACTTTGGCTAAATAAACTTTTTCTTTTTAATCAGCGTTTCTTACCACAAGCGAAAGTGATGAAGAGGAAAAGTGGAAAGACCAGTACCTTAATTTCCTCTCCATGTTGCAGGGCAGGTTTTACAGGGAAATGAAACTCCAGCAAATAAACCCACGTTAGAGCTTCAGAGGAAATTTGCTGTGAAGCGGACAATGGCAAAGTACCCAGAGAAGATCAAGTTTCCTATTTAAGCCGTTCAAGAAGGACTGCAGGAAAAAAAAAAAAAAAAATGAAAAAAGAAAGAAATGAAACAATTGCTGTAAGTGCTCGCCTTACAGAGCTCCTATCTCAAATATAACTGGAATCTACCAATGTAATCTTTATGATGACCAGATGTTACTATTTCTGGGAATGTCCTGAGTTTTCAAGGGCTGCTCCAGTTCCTGGCTGATTATATTGAAAACGGTGTTTGCCTCAGTTACAATAAAATCTGCCAGCTGGCTCATCTCATTCTATCAGTGCCTCCCACTGCAATCTCCTTTATCCCAACAGCAACCTTTCTTTGTGCAGAAACCACTACAATAGTCTTTAAAGCAAGACTTGAGACCTTTTGCTTAAATTGTGTTGGGGATTATTGGTGAAAGAGAGTGTGGAAGGCAAGAAAGGACTATGGCATGGTGTTCCTGGTGCTGGATGCAAAGATAAGGATGTACTGTTAGTATCAGACCAGAAGGGGCAGGAAAATGCACTAACTTTGGCACAACACCGAACAGGTCTTTTCTTTTCCCCCAAAGATTTTATGTGGTTGGATCTAGAAGACTTTATTTTTTTTATTATTATTATCTTTTCCCCCTAAGAATGACAGATTTTGCTAGAACTACCAAGTCAGATGCATCTGAGCACTTCCAATAGCTCTGAGAGGCTGCCACACATCCAGAAGTCCCAGACGAGTCTACACCACACGTGCAATGTAGTTCTGCATTTGTATGAGCTCAGTGAATCCTTCCAGAAACCACCAGACTCATGGCATGTGTTAGGTCCGTCTTTGAAGATCTGGGTATGAAGTTGCCCATAGAGCAGTCCCAGACAGCACCTGACATGCTGAAAATGCTCCCTGCAATGTATCTGTGCCTGTGCAGTAAGTCTGAACCGTATTAAACAGCTCTGGCTTTACGGTCTAAGTGTAGCCAACCCAGCAATACTGGTAGGCACCAGGAGAAATTTAGTGTATGGGTAGGATTTAAAGGTTTTGCTCTCAGTAGCAAAAACAAACAAACAAAAAAGAAGGAAGAGCAATATTCAATCGCTCAAATACAAGACATCCCACATTCAGAGACAGACTTTTCAAGGAGCAGAACATTGCCAGTTTTCTAATGTGCTCAATAACAGAGAATGCTTCAGTGGATAAATACAGATTACTGTGCGTTTGGTCCCTCTGCACTTTTGAACTAAGTGTGATATGCACTTATCTGGTTAGGAACATGGGAGCAGAAAATACACAGCTGCTTGCTTCCATAGCTCCAGGAGTACCTGAGAGTGATAGTCTTGAGATCTAGAAACCCTAGATGTTATGTAAATTGGTTTGGTTTAATAAAGGTGCCTATTCAGCACGCTTGGGCAGCTTAAGATGTTCTGGATGCCACCAGGAGCCTGAGACAAGCTCAGGGGTCAAATGGTCAAATCCCATTACCTGAAAAACACTTGTTCTGGGGACATCACAACAGGAAATCTCCTCAGGAAGAGGAGACCACATCTTCATGTAATGTAGAAATGCTCTCAATTTCTGTCTGTGCAGGCTGGGAAGTGGAATAGAGTGGGCCCTCGAGTTTCCTGTCAGCTTTTTCTTCCAGAAAGCTAGACACTTTCCAGAAAGCAGAAAACCCTGTGACAAAGGATTTATATTCAGTTGCTATTGAGAAGTGTTTGCTTGTTTTTCTTTTTTTCTTCTTTTTTTTGGGGGGTGTGGTCAGACTGGTGAGTCTGACCACACCAAACAAATGGGGTGTCTTGTATGTAGAGATTCTTACCATGAGGAAAAGAATCCCAAACCCGGGATCGAGTGACTGGCTGCAATAGCAAATAATTTACCCTTTGCAGTGGCACCTTGATTATAGAAAAACATTGAAATGAAAGGGACCTTCTATTTTTCTCCTCTTACTGGAATGAATATATGTAATTCATTGGGAAGGAACCACCACAGGCAAACTCAAAAGAAAGTAGAGGAATGAAAGCTCAGTGAAGCTCAGGGAGAAGAATGTGAGTTCAGAAGACATTTTCCTTCGTTTCAGTAAGCTATAGGTGAAGCTCAGAAAAACACCTTTCCAGTGAAGAATTTAAAACAATAATGGAATATTTACCCCTTTCTGGTAACCACCCTGACTTCTTGTGATCCAACAGATGATAAAGGGAGCTGGAAACTTTCAGTCAGTCTCTGGAAGCAGTCACATACCTAAAAAATGAAAAGATATAATTCACATAACATTTCTGAAGTCTGATGTGCTCTGAAAGAGAAACAACATGTTTTCTTAAAAAATAAGTGCACATATTCAATAGTTAGAATAGAAAGCCTTGTTTCTTGCCAGACTTGGTGTCTAATATAAGTTATCGGGGAACAAAACTCAACACTCTGAACCTGAGTTCTGGTATGGAAACACAGGGAGTTCTAATATCTAATTTTCCACCCACTTAAAGAAATCATTTTAGGCATTTTGAGCCAAGATCTTTTGAAGTTCCCTTAACTGAATTATTGTTGGTTTTCACTCTGATTTCATTCATGTAAGGGAAGAGAAAGGCAAATTCATCTTTTTTTTCCGAAATATTTTAAATGAAATGTCTATTTTTATAAAGCATTAGTGGTGAATGGTTAAAATAAAAAAATAAATAAATTCTTTTATAGCTTACTTAAGCCCTTCATTTTCCTTTCCAAGTGTTTTGTCTGCATATTTTCTTTTCTGTGGTTGTACTAATTATGGTATAGTTATAAGCAGTATTATCCTTTTGGTAGTAAAAATGGCAATTATGACAAAGCAAAAAAGCTTTGTCCGGCTTTCGGTTTGTCTTGTCTCTTTTGACTGAGAGCTCTGCAACGCACTTTCTTACTTTGTGTTTACTGAGTAGGGATACAATATAATCCTGCTGTCATTGGAAGCTGCGGGAATTCTGTAATTACCTCTAATGTTCCCATTTTACTGGTAAGAGAGCAGGAAAAATCTGTTAGGGCCAGACACACATCTTGAGTCTCTTCTGAACACTAGGAAACTGTGAATGCTTCATCCTTCTACAGTCCTCTTTAAACAAAGTTATAGTTTTTAAAAGAAATAAATTTTTCAGCTTTAGGGGCGATAATACTGCATCGCCAGTAGAGACGACAGACAAGTATTGTGGAAAGGGATGAAAGCCTGGTCTTCTAATTGATATGGTATGTGCAGCAGGAACTCTTCTTAGAGTTGAAGTATTTGGGCATAAAAAAGGCACATCAGTTTTTATCTAAGCCTAATGGCAGTTCCCCAGTTTTGATTCCTTTCTGAAAGAAGTATGTCTTTCTACCAATAGGACACAAATTCCAAGGAGCTTTACAAAACATTATCAATATTTATAATGATGCTTAAATGCAAATCTGCAGTCAATCTGTTTGGACAACAGAGTTTTGTAATCAGAAGCTCCATAAGGAAACTTGCATGAGTTGATATTTGGTAGAAAGTCAGTCTGGAAAACTTACTCTGGAATTTGAGTAAGAGATGACCTTCTCAGAAGTCAGAAATAGGACCCTCAGCTCCCAGAACAGTTATGAATTGTGTTTTCCCTGGGTGTGACTTGAGACAGAGGCTCGTGATCAAGGTCACAGATAGCTGTACAAACAACCTCTTCTGTAAGTGTTGACAGGGTCATTCACATGGTTCCTGGATACCTTGGAGCTTGGTCTGTGCTCTAGAGCAGTCAGGTGGTTTGGGGGATATAAGGTAACCACAGGTTATCCACAAACAGTGACTGGCTATATTGGTCCACTTCTGTGGGCAGGCTATCTGTCAGTGCTTGATATCAGATATCTGTCAGTGCTTGATGGCATTATCTTTCAGGGTTTGTAGAACACACACACTTTTTCTGATCATTAGCATCCAACATCAAGGAGAAAAAGCATATCTTCTTTTTAGCCTCTCTTTTAAGAGCTTATCCATTCCCATCTCTAGAAATGGTAGCACATGATTTGAAGTAACCATGTGGCATGTACCAAGGTGAGTACTTGGGGCAGTCCCATGGCCTTGAGATTCAGAAGGCTTCTTTCACCTTACTGAGGAAGTCAGTCAGATAGACTAATCTCTGGGCTTTGCCTGTCAAAGGACTCTGGTGTGAGGTAGGGTAGAAGACATGGTTATTGACCTGAGATGGGGCACACGGTTTTTCCAAACTTATTTTTGAGCTGTCCAGAGAATTCTTCCCAGTGGCCAATTCGTCTCACTTCCTCATGTCTTTAGCAGCAGGAGATGACAAAGCATGTAATGCACTGTGTTTTACTTCTGCTGTTGTTCAACAAGCAATTAATTTATTCACATTCATCTGTGTCAAAAGCCTTTTCTATAGATGGAGAAATAACGGAATGTTATGCAGTCACATATGCCTGAACTTTTCCACGTTGGTCATATCTTTCATTTATGCTGTCTTTAATGCGGGTACAACTGTGGTACAGTGAGAAAAACAATGTAAACACCTTCAGGAAAAATACAGAATATAAATAGTAAATTTCGGCTGCAAGATCTACAAATGATAAAAAGTATTCTGTGTTTAACAGAGCATTTCATTAACACTCAGATCTTGTTTACCTCTCAATGACTTGCAAAATTTCAGTGGCGTATAGCTTACTGGTCTAAGCAGTCACATAGACGCAGTTTAGGTCAGGGATTTGAAATTCTTATCTTTTTTAAAAATGTTGCAATCACTAGAGCAGAGGGGATTCTGGTATGGGGAACAGGCTTTTTTATCTTTTTATAAACAATAAAATAATTGTTTAGCTATTAGAGAATGTATAATGTAAGCTGAAAATCTGAAACAAACTTAAGGTGAAAAGTGGCTGCTGAGAAGCTTGAAGATAAAGTGTGTAAATTCAAACACCTTTCATGCCTGATTTGGAGGAGGTTTCAGCTCTCTCATGTAGGTGTCCTACATGCGCATGATGGGGTATCCGCCTTCCTTTATCTAGTGAAAAGGGGGCTAGACCTGTTCTGAAGTTAATTCCCAAATGCTCTTTTCAGCCAGATATATTAGTCAAATTTAATTTGCATACAAAACAAATTACAGCTATTGTGAGAAATAATTTTTGTCAGGTAGACTACCCCCCCCCTAAAAAATAATCAATAAATAAAAATAGGTACATCTTGTAGCATAAGCATAGTTACTACTGCACAAAGATGTACCAAATCAATAATATGTTATTCCCCTCCTTATCAAGAATTATTTTTATTCACCTAAAATCTTGTTTCATCTATAAATAACTGTGTCCCAGGTAGGACGTGTGAATTGCATAGTTTTAACCAGATCAGTATATATTTTGTGAGCAATATAAGAACTTATCAACAATCTCTCTTCCTCTCCTGTAGCAGTTTCACCTTCAGAATGGCTGGTCTGAAGTGAATTAAGAGTTTCATGAAGAAAAAGGCATACAATTTTTCTATCTGAAAAAAAAAATAAAAATGAAAAAAAAGGAGGTGTATTCCTGTGGGTAAATTGTTAACCAAAGAAAATCTGCTTTCCTGTATTTACCAAATACCTCTATTTACCAGAATTTTACCAAATTTTTACAAATTTCAAATAGTTATGTCAAGGCTAAATTTTTTCCACTTTGTCACATTTTCTAACTGCTTTTCAAATGGAATATAATGTAATTTTTACTTCTTTTGATTGTTCAGAAGTGAAAACTAAAACTATCACAAACCAATACTTTAAAATAATTAACATTATAAGAAAAACTGCATTTTTCCATAATGATTTTTAAACAACACATAAAAGTAAAAAATTTTGGTTTGTTGTGAAATAACTTCTCAATGTTATGAAACAGAATATCTAAAAGACCCTCCTAAGAGACTACAGAAATGCTATTGATTTAAAGTACAAATTAACCTCTTACCTAAAATACATGAAAGGAAATTTAAAAGTTAGTAAAGAAAATAAGTAATGTACATTTTTTAAAAAGTCAGAAATATGTACATTTTTCTTCAGTTTAGCTCATTTTTGCTGTTCTTGATGAAGGGGATAAATAAATATCACTGTATGCTTCCTTACTATGCTGACAGATTTTTGTAAGTAAAACCAGCAAAACCAAAAGTAATTTTTCATAAAAGCCACGTCTCAGTTTGTGTAGGTGCGTGCACTCCACGTGGGTTATATAGCAAGTGATATGTCTGCCATCCACAAATAGATGCAAAGTCCTCAAGTATGTAAATATATACATATGTGTACAGTATAATGGGAAAGCAAAGGTGCAGAAGTTGCACAACTAAAGAGGGCACAGTTTTCCCATGGTATAATTCATTATTATTGTGAGTTTAGTTAAGTGGGAGGTCTATTTATGTGGTGGTTAAGGTGCCTGTCAAAAGGGTGCTTGGCACTTGCTCCTCCGTTGCGCTTTGAAGTTCACTTCCTACAGTAACATTTTCCAGTCATAACACCTCCTTCTTCACAGCTAAAAGTCAAGGCTGCTAGCCATCCTCCCGTGCTTCAACATATAAAAACCGTAATTCAGCCCTAAGGAAATGAACCAATTACAAGGAACTTGGTTTAACTTCCTGCTGTGGTAGACGAATGGAGATCTGCTGTGAAAGTAAGCCTGCAAGCTTAAGAAATATGTGTAGGTATTGAGCGATTACAGTCAACTGGAACATGCTAAGCAACAAACCCAATCCCTTTCTGTAAGGACCAGTCGCTGCAACTAGCATCTGAGGATAACGAAACCATTATGGTTGCTCTACTCTAGACAGAGAGGTGTGTGTGAAATTTCCTGTTCTGGTTGCAGATTTTGGTGTTTTCAGGGTGGTGGAAAAAAAGGACTAGTCTATAAACTGAAAAGAATGTGGGTCAAAAATATGTTTTCATTTCTGCCAACAGAAAAACAGAGATATCCTGCAGAGCTTCATGCACATAAATGCTATGGATATATTCACAGTTAAAGATTTAGCCTAATAAGGAGTAAAGGCCTGTAGTAGAAGTTTAGGACACCTTGCATCACCTCCCATTGCTTAATGCCTGCAAAGTTAATACTTGCCCTAGAAACTGGGAAATATTGTAAATTCTATCAGTTAACAATGTCAAAAATTAATTGCCTTCATTATTTCGTGTTCATGTTTCAGTGCTGGTTTAGGAGTAGAACTCCAAGAATACAAAGCTGACAAACCTGGTATCACTTCTCCCTGCAAATGCTTCTCATTTTTCCCAATGAGTAATCCCAATACTGTTCATATATTTTTTTAACATTTAAGAATTTTTCTTTGAAATTATGGGTTACCTTTATCCCAATAAATAAATAAGATATACTGTGAGTATTCAAGACAACTGAAAAATATGAACCATCACTATGTCATACTATCTTACAAATCAGTTTAAAAAAATGTTTTGAAAATTATTACAGTCAGCTTTTGATACACAGTATATACAGCAAATATTTACAAAACAGCTAATGATATTATCTAAAATACTTTGCTAATGCTGCTTTATTGTGAAAAACATTGTTTTAGGTATGACCAACTAGTGGCCCATAAACATTTTTGAAAACACTCTTAAGTTAATAGACTGTTTTACTTATTTCACTGGTACCTTTTCAGATGTCATTAATACAGTGTACTGAACAATGCAGCAAATAATATAAGCAGTGTGTAACAAAATGCAATATAATGCTCCGGAAAAGAATTAATATGCTTTTATGATTACCATTTATTGGGATTGATTTTCATACTAAAGCACAGAAAAAAATAAACAATTAAATGTCAGAATATGTCAGAATAAGGTGAGGTGGAAATTCCAAGCTTTGAGACATTCTACAAATACTGCAGAAAACAGGTAGACATTCAACCAAATATCTATAACAGAGGATTCCTGGTTTCTTGATTACTGGATCCACACCAAGCATTCTTTCTTCCATTGCTATTTATGCAAATTCCTTTAAGCTGAAACTATGCTATATAGGGCAATTGTACAATCCTTTGCCAGCTCTCACGAGTTAAATGAAGTCAGGGTCAGGCTGGGTTAGAGTTGCCCACGAGGTGTCCAAAGAGAGCTCAGGATACAGCAGGAGGTGGTCATGGTCACAAATCAGTGGGACGGCCTCGGACTTTCCCTGGCCCAGCTGTGAAGCAGCATCTCGTGTTAGGACCAGCCTGCAAATAGACCCGCTGTCTCCACTTGGAGGGAAAGCCAATGTCCTGCCCCTTTGATGGTCGTATCCAGTTGCATACCTAGCAAGCTTAAAAATATTAGCACTACCATTCTGGCCAAAAACTCATTTGGGAATATAGTTACCCCAGCCAAGTTAATTATCTGCTTTGACTAATTTAGGTAATTAGTTCAGTCTGTTTATTTGTTTGCTTACCTTTTCTAGACAAAACACGAACAAATGCCTATTTTTTTTAAGAAGGATTCTAGTGAAAAGCTTTTGGGAACAATTTCCTTATTTTGCAGTTGCACTATGAGCCAGATTACGATGAGCTGTCCAATTTCCGAAAGAGCTCAGTGTTTAATAACCTACAATGAGCCCATGCAGTGGGGACTTTCAGTATCAAGTACGCATGACAGAAAAACTTAACAGAAATATATTTTTAGTTAAAAAAAACAACCATGCCCAAACTGATATTTTTCAGTCTGCAAAACTGTAAACTTAGGGGACTGTGATGTTTACCCATCTCACTTGTCAGTCTCCCTAAATAATTTCTCACCGTACTGGGCAGATTTTATTAAACTGAAAAAAAAAACCCCAAACCAGTAGATGTCTATAAGTTAATTACATTCTATAATTTTCAGGCACACTAGCGTCTTGTCAGAGGAGATGGATCCAGAGCAGTACCTCCACTGCCAGTTATGACTTAATAGGCACATAAGGACTGCTCAGCTGAATATCAGAGGTTTATCTTCAGACTAGCCATATTGGGGTTGCCTCATAACCAGGGAGCACACAGAAAGAAATGGAGATTATTGTAACCATCAAATGGCTGATGGCTCAAAGAACATAAAACCACAGGAAAAGAGGCTGCATTAATTCCAGTGGTCATGGATTAACTTTATTTTTTTGTATGGAAGAATAATACACCAAAATCTGGATTTGTTTCGGAAAATGTTGATATGCCATATATGTAAATAAAAACTAAATTTATACATTGGTTTTTTTTCCTCATTTTATATTGTCTGTATTATGCATATGTTATTTTATTACCTGCTGTGCCTGCCCACATCAAAACAGGTTTCAAAACATTTTTGGCTTAGTGAGAATGCTGAGTACCTTACGCTATTTCATTTCTTCCATGTGCATTCATAGGGAAATAAAAACTTTTTGAAATGTATGTGCTCCTGGTTTGTACATTTCTTGCCAGATTCACACCCTCTGACCTTGTTTATTGCAGCAGTCTCCTTGTCCATCCAGCTGTGCACTCTTACTTCAAGCCTCCAAAGACTTTTATCTCTGCATCCCATCAACTTTGTGACCACAGGAAGCTACCTCCAGCACTGCACGTGGACAAAGCCTCAAGCCAGGACCTGTGGTTTACCCAGTTCCTCACCAACCTAGTTCCCTTCTGCAGCCAGCAGTTTGTCTTGCTTTTCCACCCTCACAAGACTCCTGGGAGACCAGATGGAGCTGCTCCTCCAGCATGAAAACTGCCACAGAAGTCCTCCTTTGCTAAATAGTATCTTCATGACCATGAAATGACAATGAAAGTAGCAACTGGAGCAATGTTGGAATAATATCCATACAGAGTGGAGGGACAGGACCTCAAATTTAGCCTGTTGTCTCAGAAGCTGTAGAGCTCCCCATAGTGGGACACCGTTCTCCACACTTAGTTAATGGTTTGGTAATGTAGCAGCAAAGTTAGATGCTGGTAAAAAGGACATAATCAGCCATGTCTTGGCTTCACAAAATGTCTTATGGTACCATGGTATATCACTCTGAGAAAGCAATTTTTGTCCCATGAAGGAGGAAGGGCCTACTGAGGAAATATGTACAATATGGCTGACGAGCTTGTGATAATAGGGCAGTAACTGTTGCTAGAGGTAAACATGAATAAATCTAGCCAATGATTTCAGTCTGTAAAAACTTTCCCCACTCAGATGGCTCTATCAGCACAGCTCCTCCTGGGTTCTGAAATATTTTTAAAGTAGATTGCTGTCATTTTTTTTAATTTTCAGGTTTTTTTTCCACCCAAACTTTGCATGTCCCCCAGCTCCCATTAAACACAATCCATCTGACCAGTAACACTACACATGTGGTGAAAAAAAAAAAGTCAAGAAAAAAGGGGGTCAGGGAAAGGTTGGTTGAATAGGCAATTAGTGGGAAATTTCATAAACAAAAAGGGAAATGTGTTACAGAGCAGCCTTTTTTTTTTTTTCTTCCCTACATAAGTCTCCATTTCATCTCCAGGAATATTCTTTTCATGCATATTTAGTTTAAGAAAAAATCCACCACACATCTTTCAGGATATTTTTCATTCTTAATTTATGATACTATAAATGTTTAGGTAATAATGCTGGTATTGGAAACAAGTCAAATGAGTGCAATTCAAATTAGTGGGCAAGCTAGAGGAGAGTCTTTCATTTACAGTCCGCTTGATCAGACCACATTAAAATCAGCAAGACTTAAGCCTACTCTGTTTACAGCCCACAGGTTGTTATCTAGTTTGAAACCTTTCTGTTCAGAATTGTTAAGCTGTACTGCATGCAGCTCACCATTAATTGGAAGCTTGGATTCTAATGGGTGTTTTTTGGGGCGGCAGCTGGAAATCCTGAAACCAGTACCATGCCCTAAAATGTATTAATTTAATTTAAAACCTTTACATAAAATTACCGGTTATTTGAAAGTTAAACACTTAGTCACAGCGTTCTCTATCAGATGCGATGAATTTATTCACATCTAGATTTTAAATTACCTCCTTTCTGCTTAAGACACCAATTTCACTAGGCTACCTGAAACATCATTTACATAGAGTTATTACATCAGGAAAGAAAAAATCCTCCCTTGTGTTCAGTGCCTTGTTTCTCTAATCCCCACAGACAGCAAGGAAGAAAGGCTGGCTTTATACTGTCAATTTCTTTTACTGCACCCATTGGCACTTGTCAATATTCCTTACCAGACAAAATGCGCAAATATTCTAGGACATGTAACAGCTTCAGAAGTTTGCTGCCATTTATATGTGGATGTAATATAAATGTCTACACATTAATTAATAGAAAAACAGGAATATTTTGATGTTTCAAACCCACAAGTGGAGCTGTACTAGCTGAGCTAATGAATCAGTTCCATTAAATGTTCATACTTCTAAATCACTATCAAATTTAATAACAAAAAAAAAATATATATAGGCAGCAGAGTACCTTCTTGTACTATTTAGTAGGAAAAAGCCACTGTATAGCTAATGGAATCTTGTAAACATACACAGTTCCTTAGGGCATTTTCTGGGAGATGGAATAAGATATGCTTCCAATGTACACTCTCCTGTTATTTTTAAACATGGGTTCAAACTGAACATACACAAGATCTGGGGCCATTCAGCACTGGACCTGTAGCTTTTCCTGTAGGTCAATGCCCTAAATTATACACATTCTGCAGGCACTTGGTAATGGTATTCATTTTTATGCAGTTGTGTAAACATATTCCCTTTCAGTCAGGCAGGACTCAGTCACACCTACTTGCAGTCATTCTCTTGTCACACTGAGTTAGAGTGACCACTAACAAATAAGAAACAATTGAGAATCATGCCAGTATTTTCTTTTCTTACCTGACACTTTCTCCTGAGGAGCCCTAAGTGTTAGACCTGGCTAAATGTAATTTGATTAACTGAGCTCTGCCTAGTCAGTTCTCCCTGCAGTGATAACTCACTGATGCATGCTTCTCTACTCCTTTCCCTCAACTCTGAGCTGGACTTGTTTTGTGTATCACTTCTCAAAGTAAACAAAACAGTTCAGCGCTGTTCTAGGAGGGCATTGAGAGTACTCTTCCCACCATAACCTGCTCAAGCTTTTAATCATGAAATCAAGTGTAGAAGATGTATGTTGTGGAGCATCTTAAAAATTTAGTCCATCAGATGTCTCAGTTGAGTACTAAACTGGACTGCGTCAGGCCCCCATCTAGCTTACACACATGAGCTTCCACCTTTACAGAAAAAAAACAAGGCAGGAATAGTTGAGACTGGAAAGAAAAGGATTGTTCTCTCTCTACACCCAGGATTCAGTTGAGACATTGCAGGTGTGTGCATATGGACTCATGAGATCAGAAATAGTTCCATGGCTCACAATTTAAAAAAAAGTCTTAGAGATCAAGTACTTGTACATATGTTGAAACCCAGAATAGAGTGATACATCCTTTGCGTGTATAGTGTATTTGATTTAATCTGAAAATTGAGTTCTTAGTTTGCAAGAATGGTGCAATAAAATAAAGGAAATGAGAGTGCTTTTATAAAAATAAAGGAAACAAGTAGAGAATTTCCCAAATCAGATGAAGACAGGGGTTTTCTTTAACCTGTAGGCTAACAGTAAGGTTTTAAGTCTGGGGAGCTCTGGTAATGAAACACCCACATATATTCCAGAACCACCATCCCATAATCTTCCTGATGCTTGTATTTTTACCTGCTAGTACTCCAGTCCAATATGAGGCAAAAGGACAGCAAAACTATGAAAGGCAGCGCAGTCTTTTATTCAACAATTTTATGTTTTATAATTTAGGAGTCCCTGTTTCCAATTTACACACCATTTATTATCAAGGTGTATCTTACAATTTGGAACAGCAGGTACTGAGAGTAAGCCACATGATAATAATTGACATTTAAGTCATATGCACAGAGGATGAACAAGGAAATATTTTCTCCCCTGACTTTAGATGTCTACATAGGACAGCGGTTGTCTACATATGACGTAATAATCCTGAACTCCTTCTACAATAATGAGAGAAACATTCTTTCCAGGGGTGGCAATTTTCACTAAATGTAGATGTCTACTTTCAGACAAGATGCATCACATTCTAGAAATGTCTGATTCTTTCTATTAACTATAAAGAGACCTATATTGATTAACAGACATGTAGACATCTATGCTATAGATCCTGACATGCAGTCAGTTGAATCCCATCCAAACACTTTTGAGATGCTTACAAATAAAAGAAATATATTACACAAGTTACTGACAGTGAATATTACCACTTATCATCACAAAAACCCTTAACCTTTCTTTTTTCCTGCAATATAAAGGAATCTTGTCTTTCTGTATTGTTTTTATGTGCTAGAATTTTAATGTTAGACCAGTGGATAAATTTGTCTATATTTAAACATGCTCTTCCTTCAAGACCTTTTAAACTGAGACAAGAAACAATCAAAACATCACAAAATTTAAAAAAAATCTAATGGCGTATTTTATGCTTGTATAATAATACTACCTAATTACTATCTAATTTTTAATAGTAAAAATGCAGACTTTAAATAATTTCTTCTCTGCACAAGAGTAGTGATGTATTTGCATAATTCTCATACACTGCATGCAAGACAGGATTTCCCCTCTACCACTCTTGTTCCTCTCATTCATGTCTTACAGGACATGGAAATCTACCTGGTCATACAAAATAAAGAAAGGCTTTAAGTTGAGTGAGAAAGCTGGGAAAAACTATGTATGGTATGTTTGCTAGCTTTTTATAATGGTCTTTACCAAAAACTCAGCCAAACTAAGGATAATTCATTTGCTCTTTACAGCATATAAAACTGTCACAAAATGTGACATATGTATGTTGTACGGGGCTTGACTGCAATTTCTATGTGACTTGTGACTGGAAATCTTTTTTGTGACCAGAATTTATTCTCATAGACAGTTATGCACTTTGATACTCATTCCCCAAAACTACTGCATTGACTATGATTGTTTCAGAGCTGATGCCCTGAGAATCCTAGATGGAAGAAATAATTTCCATGAAAAACTTCTAGTGCCAGAAAGACTCTAAGATTGATATGTAAAAACCAATAGCACAGTATTTGAACTCTTTTCATTTTGACTGCCGAAATCCTGATCTTAAGTCATTAAGAATTATGTCATTAAGTTATTAGGAATAATCTACTGTATAATAACAGACTGGAAAGCTTTCTTATAATTTCCTCTGTCATGAACAGAGGATAATATTTCCTTAGAAAATTGTATTTAGCTCTTGTGTGTCCCATAAGCTCTCTTTTCCACAGACTACTATAATAAACAATAAACTTACCCATTCTGTCTCACTTTCCATTTTTTCTATTTTCTTTGGAAACTAGTTTTTCATCGTTGACACACTAGGCATTAGTAGGCATTAACATGATATACTATATTGTCAGTAGTGAATCTCATATGAATTTGTATGCTAATGTACATAGCATGGGGAATAAACAGGAATTAGAGAAGAATTGCAGGACTATGGTCTCGTTGGGATCATGGAGTTGTGGTGAGATGGTTTACATGACTGGAAGACTGCAACAGAGGGAGAGAGGCTTCATGGGAAAGACAGATGAGGAAGATGAGAAGGGACAGTTGTGCTTTATGTGAGAGAACAGCTGGAATGCATAGACCTCTGGCTGGGGATAGACAGTAAGCCAACTGAAACCTTATAAGGAGTAAAGAGAAGAGAAGTAAGGGTGACATTGCAGTAGGCATCTGCTACCAGAGATTTTTGCCTGGTCATTGCCTGACCAGAAAGAACAAGTGCATGAGTCATGACAATGAACCAGAAGTAGCCTCAGGTTCACAAGCCCTGGTCTTCATGGGCTTTATTCGACCACACTGATATCTGAGGGAGGAATAATACAGTACAGCATAAGAAATCCAGCAGGTTCCTGGAGGACATCTGTTACAGCTTTCTGATATAAGTCACAGAGAAGCCAACAAGGAGAGGTGCTCTGTTGAACCTCATACTCACTAACACAGAGATACTCACTGGAGCTGTGAAGGTCAAAGGCAGCCATAGCTTAAGTGATGACGCGATAATGGAGTTCAGGATCCTGAGGGCAGGAAGGAATGGCTGATATGACAGAGAGTTGTGCTGCCACCCAGAGAGACCACAATAGGTTGGAGAAAGGGGCTGACAGGTACCTCATGAAGTTCAACAAAAGGAAGTGCAAAGTCCTGCAACAGAGGAGGAACAACACTGTGCACTAATGTATGCTGGGGGCAAACCATCTGGAAGACATCTTGGCAGAAAATCCTGTGTGGATCCTGGTGGACACCAAGCTGAACACGAGTCAACAATGTGACTTTGCTGCAAAAAACGCTAATTGTATCCTGGGGTGCATTAGGTAAAGTACTGCTAGCAGGTTGAGGGAGGTCATCCTTCCCCTCAGCTCTGGTGAGGCCACATGAGGAGTGCTGGGTCCGGTTCTGGACTTCCCAGTACAAGAGAGACATGAACATACTGGAAAGAGTCCAGCAAAGTGCCATGAAGATGATTAAGTGACTGGAGCATCTCTCCTACAAGAGGCTGAGAGAGCTATGACTGTTTAGCCTGGGAGGAGAAAGTAATTTCAGGGGGAAATGCATTGATGTGTACAAATATCTGATGGGAGGGTGTAAAGAAGATAGGATCTTTTCAGTGGTGCCAAGTGACAGGAGCAGAGGCAATGGGCACAAACTAAAATACAGGAGGTTCCCTCTGAACATCAGGAAACACCAAGTACAGGGACAGGTTGCCCAGAGAGGTTATTGAGCCTTCATCCTTGAAGGTACACAAAATCATCTGGATGTGGTTCTGGGCATCTTGTTGTAGATGGTCCTGCTTGAGCAGGGGAGTTGGACCAGATGACCCCTTGAGAGGTCGCTTCCAACCTCACCCATCCAATCCATGTTTTAAATTCAATGGCAATATTATCAGTAACTTTTGTAATATGGGCATTTTCCCAAGAAAAGGTTTCCTAATAGGAACCACAGAATCATAGAATCATAGTATCACAGAGTGGTTTAGGTTGGAAGGGACCTGAAAGATTATCTAGTTTTTCAAACTAGTTCCCCAATGTTACTATTGAATCATAGTCTTTATCACTGAGCACAAAATGGTTGTGGTCCTCATGAAAGATTTTATTTTCCATAATATGGCAAATAACCAGTGTCTCTTCAGAAAGCTGCAACAGGTAGATGAGGAACTTTTCATGCTGCCATGTTATAGAATCATAGAATGGTTTGGGTTGGAAGGGACCTTAAAGATCATCGAGTTCCAACGTCCTTGCCATGGGTAGGGACACCTCCCACCAGACCAGGTTGTTCAAAGCCCTATCCAACCAGGCCTTAAACACCTCCAGGGATAGGGCATCCACAACTTCTCTAGGCAACCTGTTCCAGTGCCTCACCACCCTCCCACTAAAGAATTTCTTTCTAATCTAAATCTACACTCTTTCTCTTTAAAAATGTTACCCCTTGTCTTATCGCTACAATATCTGACAGAGTTCCTCCCCATTTTTCTTGTAGGTCCCCTCTAAGTACTGGAAGGCTGCAATAAGGTCTCCCCAAAGCCTTCTCCAGACTCAACAACCCCAACTCTCTCAGCCTGTCCTTGTAGGACAGGTTCTCCAGCCCTCTGATCATCTTCATGGCCTTCCTCTGGACCCGTTCCAACAGGTCCATATCCATCTTGTGTTCAGGACTCCAAAACTGGACACAGTACTCCAGGTGGGGTCTCACAAGAGCAGAGTAGAGGGGCAGAACCATCTCTCTCGATGTGCTGGCCATGCTTCTTTTGATGCAGCCCAGAGTATGGGCTTAAATGCATTAAATCAGACAGCTTTCTGGGCACATTGCCGGCTTACGTTGAGCTCCTCATTAACCAACACCTGGAAGACCTTCTCCTCAGGGCTTCTCTCAATCCATTCTTCTCCCAGCCTGTATTTGTGCTTTGGGTTGCCCCGACACAGGTGCAGGACGTTGTATTTGGCCTGGGTGAACTTCATGAGACTTGCACAGATCTGTGTCTCAAGCCTATTGAGGTCCCTCTCTATGGCACCCCTTCCCTCCAGCGTGTTGACCGCACCACTCAGCTTAGTGTCATTAGCAAACTTGTTGATGGTGCACTCAATCTCACAGTCCCTGTCACCAACAAATATGTTAAACAGTGCCAGTCCCAGTGCAGGGCTCAACCCCTGAGGAACACCGCTCTCCACTGGTCTCTACTTGGACACTGAGTTGTTGACAGCAACTCTTGTGCAACCATTCACCCAATTCCTTATCCACTGATTGGTCCATCTACACATTTCACTTATTTTAAATGCTTATTTTAGAATGACAAGAATCATTGTAATTCCCAAGAAGTGAAGAAAGATTAGGGAAAAGTAGAAGATGCTAATTGCAAAGCCCAGCCACAATTGACATAGACATGTTGTAGCCAAAGACTTGATCAGAGACAAGCCAAGACAATGAACTTGACCAAATGGAGGACTTAATAAAAATGAAATAGTCCTAACTGAGGAATCAGAAACAGTACAATGAAACAGCCGCCTTCTTCCACCACAAAGTGAAGAAGTTACATTCTTCTAATCCTTTTGTGATCTAGCACTCTTTCAGAGAGTCTCTGTTAATTTGCTTTTTCTTCTCTCCTTCCAGTCTTACACTCAAAACATACATTATTTGTCTAGCCTGCACTCTATTCTTAAGTATCGAGCTCTGTTGACCTCTTAGATATAATTAGAATTCCCTCACAGGATAATAATTTACATTTGTCTTTCCCATCGCCAGTTTTCTATCTTAGCTTTAAAATATTAGTCAGATTTAATTCCATGCCAGTTTTACTGGAGAACCACCTGTAGCTTCCATTGGTCTTGGGTCCGGCCTGGTGTGCTTCTTTAGCTTTAGAATATATTAGTAGTTACAGTGAATGCTATCTCACCAAATCATGAATTGACTCAACAAACGACAAGGGAATTTTTATTTCTTTTGAGTTTTGTTTTTCCTTTTTTTTTTCCCCAGATGGGTTTCCATTTACTAAAACAAACTATTGACTATCTACTGTAGACAATAAATGAAAGCAATCCCATTGTGTTGTATCCAACTTGCTTATCTACTATTCCAACTAACAACAGAAAGTATCACATTAGGGAAATCTATTGCCTCATCTGTGGAACCTATCCTGAAATTAAAAAATGATCTGTTGCTGCCTAAATTAAATAACAAAACCTAAACTTGCAAATTTTTGTGATACAGGAAAAATGCAATGAAGGAACTCATCTATAAAACCGAGGAAATAGCTTGAAGCCATCTCCTAAGTGGATTTGGACTTTTTAATTTTTGAGGGCAAGCCCAGAATCTTCAGAAGTCCCATAGATCTACTCCTACAATAGATTATGAGTTTTGGTATGCATATTATTACATTGTTTAGGAGCAATAAAAGAACAAATAGATATCTGAGACTATTTAAAACTTGTTTAGATTGCTAGTGAGGCTTGTGAGCCAATGAATTTAACCTCTGTGGACTAAGATGGGTTGTTCAAAGTTTTTTCCTCTACTTTCTAGTTCTCTTAGCAAAGTCTTAATAGTGGCCTTTGGGCACCCTCCCTTGCAACAAAAGTGGAAACCAGAAGGACAGCTCAATTCACCAGAAGCTGGACTTTGCAAAGGAAATGAGGTGAGCGTAGAATGTGCCGGAAGAGAAATTAACTGGCAAAATTAATCACAAATAAGGTGATGGGGAAGAAAAAAGAGACTGAGGTAAGATTTACCTTCTAACAGGTTACCAGTTAGTTTTAAAGCATAGAAGCACTTGGGATTACAAGACAACTTTCAAAAATGACGTTGAAAGATTGCGACAAGTAAAAGGAAGAACAACAAAGATGTTTTGATGACTGAAGAAGGGGACCTTGAAAAACTTAAAGCATATGCTTTTAAATAAGTAACCAGGGGGAAGGCCAGGTGTGAACTTGTGGAGGAGTAATCAGGGGTTCATATACTAACTTATCTTGCTGTGAATTATTTATATGTCCACACTAACGAATGTTTCCAGTTTGTTTATTTGCTTTCCATCAAAGAATATTTTACATAATTCCTTAGAATATACTGATACTTCTATGGGAAGAAATTACTGAGGGTTGCAATGAGAAAGCAACATAAGGGGAGCATCTGGCACTGAAGTTTCAGTTCGTATCAGAAGACCTAGTGCTTCAGGAGAGAATCACCCAATTGTCATTGCTTGCTCTGCTGCAGTGCATATCATGGTGAGGCCTTGGACAGCCCAAGCTGTTTCTTCTTTTTAATGAAATTAAGTCAAAAAGGCTAATGGATGCCAGCAAGCTGGAACTAGACCAGTTTGAAATGCTTGTAGAGTGGACATTGTCTAATCATAATTGCTCACTGATAGCTGGTGGAAACACAGTCAAACACCAACATTTGTTCTAGGTTCAGTGAGACTCATTCAGTTAGCAAATATTTTGTTACTGCTGTAGGCCAGATAGATACGTTGCAAATTAGACTGTTTGCATACTTCTATATCATCTTGATGATTCTTGATGTCATTGTCCTTTCCCTTCTAGTTTCTCTGCAATTATGCCACTGCAGTCTGGTGTTTCATTTTATTTGTTGTGGCTTATGGAGTAATTTTCTGAGGACTCCTCCATTGCTATAGTGACATCTGTCTTCCTTTCTCTGTAAACTAATCACCACCTAGCTGTTCAGTGCACTTGCTCTGCTCTTTATTGCATCAAATAAAAGGACGAGCAGCAATTACTTCTCTGGAACATGACTAGAACCCTCAAGGAGAACGGGAAGACTGCTAGAAATCTACAGTCTTTGACTATTTATTATTTTGATATTTATTATTTATTATTTTATATATGTTCTGATGACCAAATCTTATGTATCAGTTCTGCCCAGTTGCCTCACAGAGATGTAAAATCATACTTAAAATGCTGACTACTAAGGCACAAAATTTGTGCAGGATGCTTGTCCCTTTCCACCAAAAGGCTTTTCAAAGATCATATTTTTTCATCACATATTTCATAGTCCTGTAGGCCACTAAGAAGACTTGGTCAAAACTGTGTACCAGTACTAATTTCTCACATATATTTTTTTTCCTTAAAACAAAGTGTTTCAGCAAGTTGTTTTGATGACTATTTATTAACCATGAAATTGTTTGAAACCCTTAACTGTATTAAAAATTGGAATTTCAAAATATGAAATATCTTATGCCTCCATACTACAAAAACCATATGTGCACAGTGTGAACTCTTTGGCATTGCACAAACCTGTAGAGTTAAGGAGTAATCTGGTTTGGCCTGAATGTACAGGTGTAGCATTATTTCTTGTAGCTGATTAGCTAAATATAATTGCTCTAATCAGGTGTCTAATGCTATTATTTGGTTTAAGTTCCAAATTCTCAGTCTCTCCATTTCTACTGGATTTACTAAAAAATAACTTTTGCTGCAAACATTTCTCCTGGATAACTGGTAGTGGAATATCTGAGATGAAACTATCATGGAAAATGTGTCCATTAATTTTAGAGGCTAGAAACAACCTCCAGATGATACCATGTTCTTTCAAAAGCACTAATGCTCCTTATATTTTCCATTGATTTTTCCTTAAATGACAAGAATGAGCCTGAAGATGTTAAATGTCCTTATATTTCTGACTGATTTTTTCAGTATAACAGAAAAAAGCTCACAGATATATTTTTCTCATGTTGTTTTTAGCAATTATTTTACCTTGTCACAATACATATATCACCATTTAAATATTATTAAGAGGGTTAAACAAGCTGTAAAACATCTTTTCCTTTTATTGTACTACTGTTGGAAACATGGTCCCACTAATAGCACTGGGACTATATTTACTTTAAGGAAAATATCATCAGACAATATTATCCATGTGACAAAGACATTACAAGTGCTGCATCAGATAATGAGAATAGTAATCTCCATATACCTAAAATAACTCTTTTTTCCTATTCTTATTCTTCTTGTAAGCTTTGTATTTTAAAAAAACAGAGCTGATAAAGCTCATTGATCCATCCAGGCTTCTGTTGCTGTCTGTGCATATGGCTTCTTAATATTCACATAGCTCATACACTTGCTTTGGGGTAAAATTCCTGTTTAACTACTCCAGGATGTTTAACTCCATGACTGAAATCTTTATAGTAATCTTTTATCATTCAGGAAAAAAAGTGGCATGCTTGTTCTACTTGTATATTTAAATTATATGTCTGCTTTTTCCATAAGTGCTGATATTTTATAGTGCCATATGACTCAACAATGTACTGTACAGATCAAAATAGATTTTGCAGCAACATATGAAAGAAATACAGCAAATAAGATGTACAGGGGGTTTTATTTTATTTTATTTTATTTTATTTTATTTTATTTTATTTTATTTTATTTTATTTTCATAAGTACTTCTGCAGTACTTCCTTTCATACATACTAGCTGGACCATCTTTCATACAACTACCATTGCATACCACTACATAAGCAGTTACATTTCCAGGGGGAGATATTCGGGCCATATTTCAGTAAAACATTTAAGATTTTGTTTAACTAACTCAAAAATGGGAACTGTTCATGGACAGCTTCCTGAGTGCCTTATATGTCAAGGCCCCATAGATATGAAGAAATCAACAGTAATGCCAAGAAGCCATCCCAGATAAGATAAAGAATGGGAACTATATGGTAACATGTAAGTCAAACATTTAAAAATGCAGCAACTTGGCAGATTTTTATTTACTTGATAGAAATAGGTAAAGAACTGTCCGGTTAGCTGTGTTCTGTAAACTTGAAGACAAGAAGAAATAATTTAAAAATATAATAGCAACAAATAAATTCAAAGATCAGGAATAAATTTATTGTTGCATGCAGACAGAAAAATGTGAAGTGACATGGAAGAGGTAGAAGTGTTCACAAGGAACTTTGTTTCCATGTTTAAGATTAAAATGTTTGGAGTGAAATATGTGTCTTCGGAAGCATCTGAGGCACCACTTGACACTAAAATTAAATCCATTCTGGTGAACACATCCATAAAATCCATTCCATTTAGCCTTTAGGAACTAGATAAGGAGCTCTCTAAACCGAAGAAGGGCTCAAATAGGCAATTTGGAGAAGGGCTGAAGGGCATCTGTTGATCTCTCACACCTGAATGAAGGGTTAATCATGTGCTGAATCACAGTGACACTTCTATAAAGTGTAGTTGGAACTAAGCAGACTTGTATTTTGTAAACTCATTCCTAGACAGATTGCATTATGTAAGCAACATAGTTTCCAAATTATGAATGAGGCATAATTTTGCTCTTAAAACCAATGAGAGCTCAAGTTAGAAGAAAAAGTGGCAGTACTGATGGATCAAAACTCAAGCTAGAAAAAAAAGGGATCAGGATTTGAATGACTACTGGCTTCATCTTTTCGAAATCACACCAGTAACAAATGTTTACAAAGTCACTTTATTTACCCTTGCTCCTGGCTTATAAATAACAACATATAAAATAAACATTTTACTTCTTAATTAGGATTCTTAGCTAGTTTTGCAGTGACAGGGGTAGTAATTTTGGACCTGTGCCTGCATCCAAACACATCCAATTTTAGCAGATGCTTTGAAGCCCATGTCCAACATTCTCTTGCAGTTGTTTTTACCAGATCATAACATTTAACATATTTAACACTTTAATTAGTTGTAAACACATAGCACTAACATTTACTGGCCTACTTCACCACATGCTTCCTAAGAATCATGGACTATATAGCCCATGAAAATACAGTCACAGTGTATATTCTGGCAGCTTGATGAGTCTGGGAGCTCAAGAAGACCAGGATTTGGTTCCAGATGCAAGCACTGGCATTAGACTTAATATAGATTAATAAAGCTGGGAAGTTATTCAGCTGCTCAAAGATGCTTATCTATTTTAGCAGAGTGAAACAGCCCCCTCAGGCTCTGTAGGATAGTTTGATACCCATTAACGATAATGGGAGATAAGCTGCCTAGATCACACATAGACACTTCCTCTGATGACTTCAGTGTTCAAGTGTGTGAATCTTGAGCTGCTACAGGCTGGGCAGCATCTTGTTGCATAAGCAGTAGGCAACCCAGACCACCTGAGATGCCTTAAGATTATCAGAGAAATCTGCACAGATTGGTAGATACCATGCAAGACAGGGAGACCTGTACCTTTCTGGAGATACAGATACTCTATAGCACTTTTTTAGCTGACACTCTTTGTGTTCAACAAGTTGGTTTAGCTTACACGCTCATCTTGGCTTTGTTACAGCACTAATTTGGATCTCAATTCTCTGTCAGGCTGCCTCTCTCAAGGACTGTTGCAATTCACAGCAGGGGTCATTGCATCTAGCTTTAGCTGTATCCTCAAAGACATCCTTGTAGCCATTCAGAAATCGACTGGATGGATGAGGCCCTGAGTAACCTTATCTAACTTGGTGGTGCTTTGAGCAGGAGGCTGAACCAGGTGACCCACACAGGCCTTTTCCAACCTGTGGTACCCTGTGGTTCAGCTTATATCTGAACTGACTACCTGGGGCTGCTCCGAGAGCCCACGAACAGGTGCCTGAAAGGAGCACACCTGACAAATGTAGGTACCATCTTCGGGATGGGGTGAATTGCACCCTGCACGTAACTGTTTCTTGCCACTGACCTTAAAGAGAGTATAGAGCGACAGATTCATATGCAGACACCTGCACTGAAGATTTCTACAGCTTGTCAGGTAAATACCTCCCTCAATAACTGTGAGATCTCCATCTTCTCAAATTTGTTTGCTCTTGTCAATAAGAGAAAAAATCCAATCTATTTCTACAGTAGAAGTATTTTAAATGCATTATTATTATGTCCACATTAATTTAGTTATATCATTTATAATACCTTTATTATAGCTAACACACAAGTAGACTGTGGTCACATAAAACTTGTTTCCCCTAGAAATTAAGTTTAATAATGTAATGGGGTAGCAAAGCCTAAGAGAATAGTGACTGGAAGCATATTTAATGGTTAGTGAGATGACAGACTTTTTTTCCCAGCTTTTATCCCCATTTGCTGTGTGACCATAGGCAAGGTGCTGTGCCTCAGTTTATTCAAATGTCAAATGGTTATAATTAATATTCAGCATAATTAATGATGAAGTGCCTTGAGAACATGTGATGAAACAAGCTCTAGAAGAGCAGGGTATTTTTGCTTCAACCTCTTTAAAACTGTATCCCCTTGCCACATATTTTCAAAAAGTCTACAACTCCTTACTAGAGCTAAATGACTAATTCAAATGAATAATTTATCTAAAGAATTTTGCTTTGTT
This sequence comes from Gallinago undulata, assembly GCA_026546715.1. Lineage (NCBI taxonomy): Eukaryota > Metazoa > Chordata > Aves > Charadriiformes > Scolopacidae > Gallinago > Gallinago undulata. Next base: position 135,405,526 of record JAOTQQ010000001.1, on the reverse strand, counting down.
TTCTCTTTGCAAATTGTTCTCAAATAGACTGCAAAATTCTTGGGCTTATTAGTTATTGCCAAATTATGCACAGATCTCTTCAGTGACTAATTCTGTGTCTGAAGATCACTGCATTTTTTCCAGAAAATGTTAGTAATTTGCTGTTCGCACTGTGCTGGTAGTCCTTTCCTATTATTGAAAAGCATATGTAATTAATCAATGCAGTTGTACCTATGTGTAATGATATTTTATAAATAAATACCTATATATGAAAAATTCCTGATTCATGGATTTTACAGGTCAGAGAGCACCAGGAGACCACCTACTTAGAACATCTGTAGAGTCAGTTTCCCCTGAATTGAGCCTAATAATTTGTGCTTGCCTCAAAGTGGCAGACTCCTTTTAAGAGGATCTGCAAAAGATTATTGAAAAAAGGAAGCATATTTTCAATAGACTTAAATTCACTATATGGGGATTGATTCTTTCTTCTCCTTCCACTATGAATCAAAGCTGACTAGAAACAATTGGATTAAATTACATCCTCCATTCATTCTTGATTGGATGACTTTAAGAGGCAGAAGACAATGCACTTCTGTTGGTAGGTTCTTCCAATACTTAATTACCCTTTGTGTTAGAAATATTTCTTGCTCATAATATGAATTTTTCAGGCTTTAATTTTCCATTATCAGTTCTTGCTAATAACTTCCTATGACAGTACTCCCAAAGAAAGTACTTACATGTCACAATCAAGCCACCTCTTGATCTTTCTCATGAGCTAAACAGATCGAGTTTCTTGAGTTGTTTACTGTAAGACCGTTTTAAGCCCTCAAACAATAGTTTCTTCTGAACACTGTCTTGAATTTGTTGACATGCTTTAATATTCTACTGCCAGTCTCAGCAGTGCCATTTATATAGCTAAAGTTCATGACATATTGATTAAGAACATCCATTTCCTGCTCAGAGATCAGGAGAAACATCGTTGTGACTGTTGCCAGACAAATGATGAATCATACATACTTTAAAAAAAAAAAAAGTTGCAGTTACACACACACAATACACACACAAATTCATTTTTGGTCAATGCAAATATTTAATTTGACTTAACTTTTTTATTTAGTATGTGTTTGTGTCTATTCAATCTATGTAAAATTCTTTGGTTAAAATTGGCGTATTTTTAAATCTAAGGTTCAGAATTAAAAGTAATTTTTACCAAACACTTTATTTCAGTCTACAGGAAAGCAAGCAAGAAAGAAGGTGACCCACATCAAATTGAAACAAAATTTACCTTAAAATCAGAAAACACAGTCCAACCCTCATAGAAATATATTCACTACATACACATCAGGAAAACAGGTTACAGCAAAGTTGTGCTCTGTGGTGTCCTCCAGACCCCTGTTGTTCAATAGGTATGCTCGTACTGGATTCAGTAGAGCTTGGATCAGACTCTGAACACAAGAGTTTCTTGGCATCATGTAGCAGGTTATATGAATGGATCTTTCCTTTACTTTGCGCCTTCACCATCTGTTCTGCCCTCTAATTACAAATGCAAAATGAACATAATTAAATATTGGCATCACACAAAGATAAGCTAGAAGTTATTTCAATGCATATGCATGTTCTTTATTAAATGCAACAAGCATCTGTTTTGTTTTCTTATGTTTTGAGACACAGATAGAGGGAAATTGCTTTTTCCTGACAGAAAGAATATTTCTTATTAGTAAATTGGAATTAAATACAAGAGGTAACACTTTACAAGAATTGGTAAACCTCAGATTCTGTAAACAGAGATTCAGGCCTGAGTTCTTTTAGGAGGAAGAGTGAAAAAAAGGAAGGAAAGCTATTACTCAATGTTGTTCTGACTGACTACTGAAGTCAAGCTCTTGGTCCAGGTGCCATTAGAGCTGTGTGATAGTAGAATAGCTATGGAGACATGTTTGTTTTAAAATAAACTGTGTGATGACAGTTAATTTCTGAAATCCAGGCTTCATCTTGAATTCACAAATATGAATCCATTTCAGTACTATTATGCTGAAACTGTTCCTTCATCACATATTTCATAGTGATCATTGGGTCATAGACTAGAAATGAAGGGTCCCCGTTCCCAGGCTATGCTGTACCACAAAGATAAAAATGTCTCTTCTCTTTTTCTCTGTCCCTCTTCTACACAACCGGGACAGAAGCTGCTTGATATTAAAAAAAAAAAGAATCCATGAGAGTTAGTTGACTATCTTGGGAGGCAGCAAGTAGACACACACTCCGACTGCTTGGGTAATGCTACTGCAGCCCATGTTTGCTACACTGCTCACGTTGCCAATGCCTGAATGCATGAAAAACCCAGGAAAAGAACTTAATGTTTATAGCCCAGTGGGATTCCAACATAATTTAGAGATCATCAGTATGAAACTTTCTCTTTTGGAAGCAGAGGGCTGCACCCTGTTGTAATTCTGATTTGGTTTTGTCTTTACTCCACCGTTCTTCCACATGCACCAGCAATGCCTTGTTGTCAGCTGAACTGAATGACTTTTTGGAGAGTGTGGGGATGCGATACACTATAATGTAGGCTAGGTGATAACACATTTCAGGACTGGTATCTAAACTGCCACCAACAAATATGGGCTAAGTCCTGTGTTGCCAGTAAGCTTCCACAAGTTGTTCTCTTCTGGGATGGTAACAAGCAGCTCAGCACTGTCAAGACTTCATCGATTTGGGCCTTGTCCAAAAGCAGGTCATTAGGCACTCTCAGTTGGATTTTCTCTACCCTAACTCCAACTCTAAAACGTGGATGTGTAGTCCAATTTTGTCATTTGGGCTCCCTCTAGAGCCAGCTGAGGAAGACCAATGTTCCACCACATCATTTCTTCAGTTACAAATTATGTGTCTAAGACAAATAGGGTGACTCACACAACAAGCATAGAGACAATCCTGGTGATTAGCTCAGTTTAGATGCCTCAAATTAGGAAAGAGGAAAACCATCGATATAGTTTTCCTAGTGAAAATTGAGGAATGTCTCAAGTTAGTTTGGGGATTTAATTTTTCAGCTAGAGTACAACTCTGTATCTGCGGCTATTGGTGCTAAACCAAGAAGTGCTAGATCTTTTTTTGAATTTTCTGCTGCTATAAAGTCAGTAGTAGATTGATTATATAAACCAGTACCCATGGGTTACTGAATGGGATTCTTCTCTTCCTTGTTCACTTGTTTAAAATTTATAGTAGTTATTATACTACTGTAGCTCTCTCTGGCAGGTTGATCAACTTTGTTAATATAAATGTCTAATTTAAGAATTCCATTAGAAACAAACAAACAAACCCTAACTCGAGGTTTAATATTTGACCATAAATTAAAGTTATAGTAGTGGACAGGTATAAATTACTCATATCTCCCAGACAAGTTTTTTCAAGGAAATCTCTTCCACATCTGCTGACCAGAGCCTGTAGAAGCCCTATAGAAAGGTTAAGCAATATTTGCTTCAGAAGGTTCATATGGCTGATGTATATCTGATAGAAGGAGAAAGGGAGTGTAATAGAGCTATGAAATATGTTTTTAGAAGGAGGTGTGAGATGCAAAATTCATATCCAAGACACTCCACACCATAATGATATTCAGAATCACAGTCGCCATTTCAGGCACTTCAAAAATTTCTCAGTAAATGCCTTTCAATGTTGTTTTTTAAACATAGAGGTTGTCTTGGGGAGGATAATATCGGCTTGGTACTGTACCTCACACAGTGTGTGGAGGAAAGAGTTTGTTTTTCCTAGAGTCCTGTTGAAGTGTTAATTTAAAGAAGTAATAATGTAAATCTTATTTCAAACATTCTTTCCCCCTTGGCAGACTTCTATATTAAGACATTTGGATAATTGACCAATGTTACTGTAGCTCAGCAGGCATTATTTTCTTTTGGTAAAAGGATACCACAGTAAATTTCAATGAGAAGGTTTAAAAAAAAATATTAAAAAAAGTTAAAATGAACAGGCCTAAATAAGACTTGAATATGAAAGGAAAATATAAACCAGATGGGAATGATGGAGACACGTTTTCATATCTTTCTTTTCTTTTAAGATCGGTTTAAAAGTTTCCCTTCTCTGCATTGGCTTTCTGCCGCTGAGTAACATGAGGCAACATATTTGTTCAGCAGCAGCAGCTGGGAACTATTCACTGGCTGTGCGTTGCTGGCCAGCTATGCCGGGGCTGGATTCAGTGTCCCACGAAGCTCAATGGGAATGTTTCCACTGCCTTCTGTGGACATTGGGGCAGGTGCTGGAGGGGAAGGCCCAGTTCCCCTGAAGTCGATGGCACAGCCTTCGGTGAGGCCAACCTCTCCACAGGTCCTGAAGAGAAACCTGGCAATTCCACTGCCCGTGTTTGGAAAGAAGGAGAGGAGAAGCCTTGCCATTGCTTCTGTGTTATCATATGTGTCTCTGACTTAATAGATTTGGAAGCTGCAAAATAAGTAACTGTGGGGCTGGTTGTAACAGTGCTGGACACTTCATCCCTCTTGCACCCACTAACAACAGAAAGGAATTTTTGTTTCCCTTCCTGCTCTTCCTAATTAAGCCGTAGCAGCCATTGCAGCTCTGGGGCTCTTTCTTCCAGTCGTTGTTTCTCGGTATGGTTTTACTGACACATGAAAAAAGCTCAGGGGCAGGAGTCGCGTGGTGTTTTCTACTGAAGCTTCAGCTTTAAAGCTGGCACTCAGACTGCTTCACTCTACTGCTGACAATTTAGCAAATGGTCCATGTTATGCCACTTTGATCTTGTGAAAGTTTTCAAAAATTTCATCCTTGAAGAAAGCTACAGGCTCAACAGATCCCCCAGTTCATTAGCAATCCTTTTGCAGTTCCCAACAATTAGAGCTGTCAGCCAGCCGAACTCCGTTCGGAGGCCGCGCATTCAAAATCCCTGACTAATGACTTGGTAAAAAGACTTGACAGTGTGTTGCAATTTGTTATAATTGAATCTAAGCTGCATCAGCTGTTTGAGGGGCTGAAATGTTTTCAAACATTACATTGATTTAAATTAATGCCACAAAAATATTCAGAAATCGTGTCTGTCAGATTCAGTGCTAATAATCATGTTCTCTTCAGATATGAAGAAGACATTTCATCACCATTTGAAAGCATTGTCAAGCAGGCAGTTTAAATTCCCCCTCCTACTTCCCCCCCTTAAGTGAAAAATAAGTTGATAATCATTATATTCATGAGAGGAAAGTGCTTGGTAACGGGAATGGGACGGGTTAGGAGGGAGAGGCCTCCTGAACTATGAGACCCTGGTGAAGTAACATTTGAAAAGCCCATTACAAACAATAATTTTCACTGACTCCCCTTCAATATAAAACTTCCAAAAAATTAAAACCAATTCTGCAGCAACTGTTGGAGAAAGTTCAAAAAGAAGAATCATCTTTTCTAACTCACTCTCTGCCTTTATTTTAACTGCGGGCACATAAACTGAATAGTGGGACATTTGGCAAGCAGACTTCCAGCACAAGCTCTTGGGTTAAAACTTGCATCTGCTTTCAGAATACCTTTCACTCAAATAAGGTGAACATGAGAGGGATAACATGAGATATCAAGGCAGCTTTAGTTTCCAAATAAATTGTTTGCTCTGTCTTTTTAATCCTCTGTTAGTACTGGAAAGCTTTCCATTTAAATTAAGAGGGGCTTAGGCTATAAGTTCTGAACCTCAATTTTTCTTTTTTGAATGCTCTAAAAATGGAATTTAGATTCCTTATTCCATTTGTACGTGGGCTATTTAAAAGCCAGCTCCAGACAGAATTTGGGACTCTGCTAATCTTGAAGATCAAGACAGTTTGGATTCAGTGGTTTTTCTCTCTCTTGAAGTACAAAACACCTTGAGTGGAGAAAATGATGAACTAAGATTTAATCAGTACGGAAATAAAGGTCACTGAAGGAACACTTTTCTCTCTAACATACCTATGCAATTTAGGCTGAGCTGGGACACTGCAGGTTCTTTTGCCTAATATTACTTTGCCTAATAGACAAGAAATCTCTTGACAAACAATAGTATAGAAAGAATTAATGAACTCTTCTGACCTAAAGAAACCACCTGCAACCTGCTGTTAACACCAGTTTTACTCCTCTAAGGTTCTGAACGTTATGTTATTCACCTGACCAAAGGTGGATGTCTACTGTGTACACACCCAACTGTGAGCTGGTCAATGGATAGAACTGATGGGAGCAGTTCATCTCTTCATGAGGTCGATAAAGTATCAACATTTGCAATGCAGGACTTGAACTGTAGAAAGCTGAGATAATCTCACTTCCTAATCAGGAACTGGATGTTCTTAGAAAACGAGCTGATTACAAAACCAGGCAAGAACAGAAAGGAAGGAAACAGACCCCACTCTGAATCTCTTCATGCTGATAAACTCTTCTGAACTCTCACTTCTTTTCCAAGCCCACATCTGTTTTCTTACCCATTATATTATTAATAGACCTTAATATTAGTAACCACTTTTTCTCTATATTTGCTATTAATGTTGTGGACTAGATTTTTAATAGATTGCAAGGAAAGTCTGAAGAATTTTTACTACAAATGCAAAGACCCTCTGATACAAGTATGTAAACTTCAGAGGTAAGGTAACATACTTTTTTTATTTCTTACAGAGTTTTACACATGTAGACCTCTATATTAGCTAGATGCTATGTTGGGAACTAACAACATATTAGTTACTCTTTTAGTCTTGCTGATTTCACAAACGAGTGTGGTTCATAAAACTCCTTATATAAAAAAGCCTTCTATGCAATGTCCGATTATTAAAAAATGTCAACAGTCAGCTTTGAGTTTTTATGCTTCAGCATTCCCAGGTTTTACAAAGATGTGTGTTCCAGGGATTATGGTTACCATTAAATAAATCACAGAAGAATATTCCACTAACATATCCTATATTTATTTCACATATCCATTTTCTTTAAGAGTTATGGATCTGATTCTATTAGGCAGGTGTAATTTCAGGAATGCTGATGTATGGCTCTTATTGAGTGCTTAAGGCTGGATTTATTTCAATAACTCGATCTATTGAAGCTAGTCCTCTAGGCTCTCTCTATAGTCACAGGAGCGTGAGAAGCACCTCCAGACAGTGATTTGCCTCACTACCTATCTTAGACAACCATCTCCAGATGCTGCTCCTGCCACAGGCATGTTGTTCATTCCGATGCCTTGCAAGGTCAGAGAACACTGCAGCTTTTCAGATGCTGATACAGAGAAAATTCCACAGATAAAATCCATGAAACTTTTTGTGCCTTAAATCAACCTTCTGTATTTTTGTACTATAAGCTTGCCAGTAATTGCCCTCTAATTCCACCAGTGGTTCATGACAGCATCTTACTTCATTTTCATAGCTATCTTTGGTTCATATGAAGCCACAATACTGAGCCCACCCCAAAGATAATACTGCAATAAGAGGAAACCAAGTTTCTGAAACGTTACGACCTATACAAGACTCTTCAACCCATATTTTAGAATTTTTGTTACAGTCTTATTCTGGTATGCTTTGAGTGCCTAAACATCTGCTGAAGCCAGAGGGAACAGCTTTATACTCACGTGCTTACCAGTAAAGGTTTGAATTTAGGTACAACAATGTGAGTTGGGTGGCTTGATATTATGTGCTATTTGATAAATAGATAAAAGGTGAGATTTCTTCTTTTATATTATTAGAGTTATGCCTTACCAGACATATACTTTCTGGTATATGTCATACCAGTTTCTTGCTGCAGTCCCCACAGGATCCTTGAATCACTACTGTGAATTGCTACTTTTTAATTATTTCTCATGTACTTTCATGTTTCTTGTTTTGCTTTATTCAGTGAGGAGAGCTTGTCTGCTCAAAACTGTAAAGAGTTCTGTTTTTAGTTCCATTGCAAATCAAAACATGTAAACTAAAGTAAAAGCTAATTTAGAAAGGTGGGAGAGAGGGAATGTTAATTATACAAAGGTGTGATATCTACAAAAAGAGCCAAGTCACAAAAGGGTTATCCATTTAATTTAAATAGCCAAGTTAAACAAGACACAATTGGGGTTAATTTAGCTTTCCAGGCTTTCATAAACTCATACTTGGGAGGTCGAAGGAGGGAAGTCAATTAGCCCCAATTGTGTCTTGTTTAACTTGGCTGGGTGAATCACTAACCCTTTTGTAAGTTGGCTCTTTTTGTAGCTATCACACCTTTTGTATGACTGAACAGATTTTTAACTTGCTTTTTTATTGATGTCAATTTCTTTTTATCAGATATCACAGTTTCTTGGGGTGGTGGTTTGATAGCATAATTAAATAACAAGAATATGTTCACCCATTTCAGTGCTCGGACAAAACAAATAAGTATGGATAGAGCTTTGACTGAAATCACATACTCAACAGGCTTTGTATTCATAGATTCCTGAAACAAAGCCAAGTGCATAATCCACAGGACTGTAAGGAGCAGTCAGTGAAAACTGGCTGGAATGTCCATGTGTTAAATTAAACACCAATAGAAGCATCAACACTCCCATGAATGCGATAAAAACAAAACAGACCAAAACCTACTTTACTTTGTAAAAGAAGCCACTTACTTGGAAAAACATGTTTTGCTACTTTTAGGATTCTTGGTGGAGCATCTTCTTGAAAACGAGTTCTAGTGCCAGTTAGATCATTTTTTTTTATTGAACAGGCTGCTGAATTCAGTCTTAGCAATTGTTTCCACAAATATCAATAAAATGTACCCATTGACTGGGAGCTGAGTTATATCCATTGTACATAAGATACAAATTGTGACTAGAGAAAGAATCTTCAGTCACAATGTCATTAAGCAATAATATTTTCTTTCTGAAATAGACAGTGATGGAAAAGAGGCAGACATACAGTCAGCACATCTGCAATGGGACCCTGTCAATGCACACTTTGAGTATGTGCCATTGCGGTCAAACTCTTGGTTTTATAGACCTCCTTTCTTGATATCTTTGGCAGGTTAATTTGTCTCTTTTTTTTGGCCTTTAGAGAGCATATGTATTCCAGGAATTGCCACTGCACTGGCATTCGTCCATCACACGAAGATTTATAGTTCCCTATATATGTCATATATATGTAAGCCACCGACAACACTTCAACATAGTACTTGTGTCCCAGTAGGGTGCTGCAAATATTTCAGTGTTGAAACCTGTGAACAGAAAAACAATATTTGAATTATTAAGAGAAGTGTGGGACCTGGATCTTGAGTGAGTATTTAGCAGTTTTGTTGGATAATAGTATGATATCTGATATAAGGTGCCTTTTCATTAGTTTCATTTCAGGTGTTACCTAGATATGAGAGTTTACCAAGGCCCTTTCCTAAATATTTTGGTCCTAGTATTATTATTCCTTCTTTCAGTGCTACTTCGTAGTGCTGCCTTTCTTTCTCTGCATGTGTGTGTTATTCTAAGTGTTTTGTCTGGTAGGCCTAGAAATTACCGAAATATTGGAGTTGTTCATGCTCCCCTACCGTGCAGAGCCACTGTGCATATTAATTATCTTTAATCAGAAAGATTTTTGGCAATTTAAAGAGGTTAGAGATGGATTGAATCACTGCCTGGAATTGATATGACTAAAGTGAATACAGTTCTCCACAGTTTCTTGATAGTAGGGATAACTCAGTATCAGCTCTGACTGGTACTTAGGATGTAATATGATGAGTCCACCCAATGGAAAAAACAAATTAATTAATTAAAAGTATAAAGAAGCCAGATAAATTCAGGTTTTCCTTCTGATAATGTCTGTTTGAAAGCAGTTGCTGCTAGAGGCATTTATTAGGCATTAACATAGTTACACATATGTTCATGATCCACGTGAGCTCATAGCCTTGTAACGTACAATGCAGTACTTGATGCTATGCTTTGCTCATGTTGCATCTGCACTGAGTTGGAGGGTTTTCATTTCCTCGCTTTCAAACTAACTTCCCATGTTATGTGGTCTCCCTTTCCTAAACCTGATTTGCACACTAACAGATTTCAATAATATTGAATTTAATTTTGATATGTCATATCAAGCATTTTTCCTTTGTACTTTCCACAGCATGAGGCAGAAGGGACTAAAGTAAAGAAAAAGTCTCTGCTTGGATATCATAGGACAAAGCAATTGTTCCAGGACGTGCTCCTTTAAAGTGTTAAGAATTTTTTCCTTAAACTTGTCCTGTTGTGATATTTGACCAGGCTCTTTGTGGGTATTTATCATCATTCATTTCTATTATTTCAGTAGATTCTGTCACCTCTTTGATCTCGTTCAGTATTTTGTGCTGATCCGGAGGCCGGTAGCATAAGACCACTAGTGTATTTGTACAACTTAGTGAGACCCAGCTTACTTACAATTAGTGCCAAAATGGCATTTGATCTTGTCACTACCACCCTCAGCAAAGCAACCACAGCAGAGTCAGAGAGGCTTTTTCTTGTTATTGCACTCCAGAGGATCTCTGCCTGCCAATAAGAAAAAAGGTGACTATGAGTTCATGTGCCTACAATCGCTGTAGTTTTGACTATTTAGCAAGCTCCAAAAGCCTTACCTACTGTAAAGTCCTATTCTTTCAATACAGCCAGGGCCACATAAGTGTTGTAGAACACCATTTCCCTGACCAAATATGACATGGTTTTCCTTTGGAATATAGTTTCATATTATAGCACTTGAACTGAGGTCTATGGTGCTCAGTGGTGTATGGTGTTTGCCAGTCAAAGAAAAAGGGAAAGGAAAGGAAAGGAGGAAAACGGAAAGGTCAGTATAAACTTATGTGAACAGCTGAATCAAAATAAATTTGTTTCCAAATTATCACTAAAATACATGGTTGACTCATGTTGAAAAAGAATAAACTCATCCATTGCTGTCATAGAAGAATTAAGACAGCAGAAATCGCTCTGAAAATGTAACATGCTCTCTTAGTTTTCTGAATTCTTTTCTCAAAATCATGTTCCATCACAGAAAGTATAAAATGCATGACAAAAGCAATGATTTCCCACTGCTTCCAGAGGTTCTGTAACTTTCAGTGTATGTCTCCTGACATTCTGAAATCCTCTTCCATCTGCCTACATTCTTTCTGAGTGTGCTCAGATGACAAATTTTGATGTCTCTTAGTGCTTTGCAGACATTGATTAGACCATATTATAGAAAGAGCTTTTATTTAATGAACAGCTGCTTTTGGGAGGATTTCCATTATATGGGGAACCTTTGAGAGCTCTTCAAAATGAATAAAAAAGTAACAAGATCTTTCAAAAAATGCATTCTTCTATGAAGAGTGAGGGTACTCAAGCAGTGTGGATCAGGTGGATGGTGCAGGCTGATGCAGGCTGATGTGGACAGGGAAGACCTTGTAATCAAGAAAACCAGTGCAGAATGGTGCCCTGCCGACATGTACATGCACAAATAAAGAAGTTCTGAGAGGCCAGCATGATGAAGGGAAATTCACACACTTTTCCTGCGAAATCAGCAACAACAAAGTACCTCTCTGAAGTGCTATACACAACTGTCTGCAGCATGGGGAACAAACAGGAGGAATTAGATGTCTATGTGCAGTCACAAGGCTATGAACTCACTGGGATCAGGGAGATGTGATGGGATAATTCACAAAGCTGGAGTGCTGCAGTGAATATATACAAAAAAGATGTGGACATACTGGAGCGAACCCAGTGAAAGGACATGAAAAGATTAAGGCACTGGAGCATCTGTCATATAAGAATTGTCAAAGATGTCTGGGGCTGTTCAGTCTGGAGAAGTGAAGCCTTGGGGGGATCTTATCCATGTGTATAAATACCTGATTGAGGGAGAAGGGTGGTAAAGAAGATGGAGACAGATTCCTCTCTGAGGTGCTCGCTGAATGGACGTGAGGCAATGGTCAAAAACTGAAACACGGAAAATTCCATTTAAACATAAGGAAATAATCTGCTATGTTCAGGGTGGTCAAACACAGGAACAGGTTTCCTAGAGCAGTTGTAGAGTCTCTGTCATTTCAGCTAATCAAACCCCAGATGGACACCACCCTGGGCAACCTGTTTTAGCTGACTCTTCTCTGAGCACTACTCAGTCTCCACAGGTCCTTTCTAGCCTCAACCATTTCATGAATATCAAGATAGATTTGACCAGTGTATATTTTAGGTAAAGCAAGAAGCAAAATACACCCAAGATAAGGCAGAGCAAGTAACTTCTTCTTCAAGAGAAGAAGAGCCATAGGGAAAAGCATCAGATTTTGAGTTAGAAAGGAATTTTGCAGGGTATGTGTAATAGAGCTCACTGTGGCTGGAAGGAGTTAGCCACCAATTCAGTGGGTCAGCAGAGGCAATATAGAATGTGAATTGAATATATGAATCCTATATGGACATACAGGGCATGAAATGGAGAAAATTGGCTTCCTTTCAAAAGACAGGTTCATATATATGATGGGATGCAGAAGAAAAGCACTGACTAGTAGTATTCAGCTTTGCTTTGTTTCTAACAAAACAGTCTCTAAAACCACTAATTCCTGCTACTACTAAACCTACTATGTTGTGGTCTCTCCATGTCTTCTACCTCATTTAATTTTTAACCAACTTTCTTGTTCTTCAAAGCCATCAACAGGTCAGGAGATAAGATTAGCTACTCAATGGTCCACCTATGTAGCTATCCTCTGCTATTGATAGACCCAGGTTATGGAAAGTGATTTTGGCTGGTGGGATGGTGCAGTTCCCACCAAAGAGCAGAATAGCTCTGTGTGGCAGCTTTCAAGGAAACCCTTCTGTTTTAATCAATGGTTCCTATTAGAGTGGAAGGTGAGGGAGAAATAAGGAGAAAGGGAATTACTGGAATTCCTTGTTCATATGCATCTCACTTCTGGTGAGCATGTGCCAGAGACGTGAATGCCTTAACCACAGAGGTTTCATAGGTTTCATCTGTACCCATAAGCTGAATTACAAAGATGAAACAGGAACAAAATATGCAACCGTTTTTCTGTTATTGCAAGTTTTGTACCTGGCAAAGCCCACCTTGCCATGTTGCTTTGCAGTAGCCATCTGCAACCCCTCTCTACTCTGAAAGATAGAAAAAGTCTTGATGAGGGTGGAAACTGCTTCTGTGTAGCATTGTTTGAGTTTTTCTTCAACAATAGGACTTTATGAGTAAACTTCACAGAGCCTGTGCACAGACTCAGGTGCTGATGTGCAAATTTCTGTAAGTGCTAAATTCCTACCACAGTCCTTGACAAGATTTTGCCTTATTCCAGATAGCTGTTTTGTGAGTTAGCCTTGGGGAATACTTTAGGACACAGGGGGATAATGAAAGCTAGAGACAGTTTCTAACAGGCAGTATCCATGAGATCACCCTGCTCTGGAGAAAGATAATTTAGTCATATGTACATGAGAAAACTTACCCTGTTATCACATGCTATATTATATCATTATAGCCATAAGCCTGAGAGTCCAGACAGTCCTTTCCCTTTTCTTAAGCTGCTATTATCCTTGCTGTGGGGTGAATGAGAGAACAAGAGGTGCCTGTATATCACTGCTGAGGGAGGTAAAGAAGATTCCCCCAAATCAGAGAAACTTTGTAATAGGAATTTACCTAGGTAGCTTTCAGATATTACACTGGATTACTTTCTGAGAAGCATCCTCAGACATATAAATCTTTTGTGTCATCTTCATAGCAGGCTATAGAAATACAAATCATCCAAGTAGAAGAGCCAACATTTCCTCCACTCTAATATTTATGTTTGTAACCGTTCAGAAAGCAATATAGGTTATTTGTATCAAAACCACAGTTAATTCATGGTGCATTGTCAAAGATTTGCTATAATTGTTCCTAGACCTACTTCTTCTCATTCCAGTGCAACTGGGATTTGTTGTGGTGATTGCTTCTGCAGTAGACTTAAACATTTCCAGGAATTGCGTCTTTTTCTCCCCAACAACGGCAATCTGTCATGCTCTGCCCTTGCTCTCTATATCTGTGCTGTGACTACAGATGTCTTTCAAGCAAGAATATCAAGACGATACATTTGCATTCCAGTGAGCTCAGCCCGTACTGAATGATGTTTGGCCTATGGAGTGTCACCTCCTCTCAGCCAATCTGTGTGATTCAAAAGGCACAGCTGTTGTGTAGAGGGGGGAAAAACCTCTCTCTGCTGGATGTTCAGGCATTCATCAAAAAATATCAGCTTCTGAAATGTAATAATCAGATGTTATAGGTACCTTCAGAATGGGCATTTCCTCTTCCATCAGCTGTGCTATCTCACTGTGGCAGCATGAAGAATGGACAAGCCTTTTTGATATATGAAGTCTTAATCTTTTATTCAGAAAGTATATCCTGATCAGTGTTTAAATGGGATAGGTTAGGAAATGAAGAATCTTACTGTTTAAATTGCAGCCTTCAAGGCACAATGACTCTGTTAATCTCCCTGCATAGTTACTCTATGGCAGCTATCATGATAGCATTTCTTCTTATCACAGTAATGTGATCCAAGCAGAAACTGTTAAAAGGTGATTTCCCCGTCTTTGATTTCCTTTCACACTCCTAGAATATTCTGGAACCAGAGGTTTTCTACTGCCCTTGTTGACCCACTTTCTAGTCAGCCTTTTACATTTGTATTACATCATCCTAACTGACTTCAAAATTTTCATTGAGCTAGAAAAGTTAGTCAGGGATTTTCTTCTAACTAGTGAAGCTGAAAACTTCACTAAAAGGAACCCACAGTTTCCATGGTTGTAGTCACCCATGGTTGACTACACTGTTGCAGAGCCAAATATCAAGAATGCAGAGCCTTCTGCAATTAGTGACCTGTGAATTATATATTATTTTTTTTTGCCTACCATATATGTCATTATGGCAACCTGCCCAACTAACCTTTCTAACAGAACCATTCAAGCATAAGCTTCTCCTCACACTTGAGGACTTCTGAGCCTCAAAAGAGCTTAATTTGTGTCTGAATAAAAGCATGTTGTTATACAGAGACATCCTGGGATGTTTTACAGTGGGAGATAAAGGGCAAGCAATGCATTTTTTTAATAATAATATAATACTTTGAACTATTTATTTTATGTGTTATAAATTGCTCCAAGTGATGATGCTAGAAATTGCAAAACTTTGTCAGGCATATTCTCATCAGAGAGGGAAGCATCTGTCAAATTATGCTACTTTTTCCAGAAGTCAAAGGCCTCCATAATTGATCTGTAAATCTCACGATTTGATGTGAGACTGTATTTCATTACTTCTTCTGGAAAGAAGCTGTTTTCTTGGCTCTGTTGTGCTACCTGTCCTGTTTACCTGCAAATGGGATGGATTTGCAATAAAAGAAACAGAGAGTTAAGCCCTACCAGCATAAGAAGAACAAGATCCTCAGACCATCAGTGGCAGGTTGCTGAAGATGTAACCAAAATTGTCTGGACTGAATCACCCTATGTTTCTGTTCTTAACTTTGGCTACAGAAGTTAAATTCAGTAGCTCTGCACTAGTGTAGGAAACAAAAGAAAAGTTTTTTCACTAATGGATAGATTTCACCACACTTGATGTTAGCTTAATAGAAATAAGGCAATAAATAAAACAGCATCACATAACTATCTCTCTCTGGAAAATGACTGACATCACTAGAGAGCAAATACTTGTAGTAAATTCCACAGATAGATAGGTGGAATGAATTACCTGCTGGAAATGCTTATCTATTTCTACTGCATACAGGGAAGAAGCTGAGATCACTGTTTTACTTTAGATGTTTAACTTTCAAATGCCTAAAATCAACATTTTTATTACGTCAATTCCATTTAAGTTGCAAGCTTTTCAGTGAATAAGGTTTTGACTTACATTTCTCTGGGAATATCTGCATGTACCTCAGGATAATGTATGTTCTATCTGTAGTTTCATTATGCATTGCCTTGTGACAGACTTTGTGTCTTACAGTTATCTTCTGCCTCATGTAAATCAGGGGGAAGAAAATACAGTAGTATAAATGTGGGTATTCAGAATTATACATTTTTGACAACTTCCACAAGAAAGTGCTGGTATTTTCCTCCAGTTTCCTTCATGCTCAGGTAACTTTTATCTACATGAAGTTCTGAGAATATTCTGCATGCTTGACCAACATACTTCATTTCAGAAAATGGAACATTCGTGGCTGCATGTGAATTATTTAAGTCAAACAGTAGCTGCTTTGGAAACAGAATGTTGTGCAGTTACAGGGACGTTCCTGGAAAGAACAATGTTCAGTTAGAAAGAAAGCCTATACAACTTCAGGATGTTCATATAATATTAAAAATGAATCTCCCTCACAGTCAGTGTATTAAAAACTAATAAGTAATAAACATGTTTAGTAAAAATTCTGTTTCAAAGAGAAATGGAAAACGTAGAATGAAAACACTGACTCCAGATCATGGGGTCAATTACATCACAATGAGCGTCTGCTCACAAACTCATTAAATCCCCTTGCAAAATTAGATTGTTGACTCCCTATGCATCTACTGGGCATACTGTTCAGATTCTCACTCCTGGGGTATTTGTATAACTTTTCACATTTTCAGCCTCATTATTTTATGCATGATTCATACCTGCTTGCTCTTATGCCAACATTATCTTTCAAGGTGGAAAGTTAGTTGTCCTCGTTTCAGCTGGGACAGAGTTAATTTTCTTCCTAGGACCTGCTATGTTTTGAATTTAGTATGAGAATAATGCTGATAATACATATTTTTAAAGTTGTTGCTAAGTAATGCTTATATTAAGGACTTTTTCAGCTTCCCATAAAAGCTGAGAGGGAGCATAGACAGGACAAGCTGGCCAAGGGAATATTCCATACCACAGATGACATGCTCATTATATAAATGTGGGTTGGCCATGAGGCAGGAATCAGCTATTGCTGCTCGGGACAAGCTGGCCAATCAATCGATCATTGGTTGGTGAGCGATCGTATTGCATCACTATTTTGTATATTCTTTTACTATCATTATTATTATTCTCTCTTCCATTACTGTTCTATTAAACTGTCTTTATCTCAGCCCACGAGCTGGTTTTTCACTCTTTTTCCCTCTTCCTATCCTACTGGTAGGGTGTGGGGAGTGAGTGAATAGCTTCATGGTCCTAGTTGCTGGCTGGGATTAAACTGCAACGGGTTTTTTTCCCTATATTGTTAAGCAGTCATTGAAAGTCAAGGGGTGGGACTGATCTCAGCAAGATGGTATGAAAGTTAGTTCTTCATTCACCTGACATTTCATCTATATAGCTAATGTAGAGAAGCAGTCAACTCTGGAAGACATGAAACCTCATTCTCAGAACGACATATGTTAAGATCCATAGAAAGCTCTCCTCAGTTCTTCACCAGTTAGTGCTGGTTGTCTACTGAAAACATCTTGTCAGATACATACATACATACATACATACATACGTTGAGTGCAGTGTCTTTTTTCACAGCAGTATCTATTTTGTCAGCTGAGATTCATCCTGTGTTTATCTAATGCACACGATATGGCTCTTCTATCTTACAGCAACAGCCTTTTGCAAAAATTCTTGTCACTATCCCCTGCCTTCCTTGACCTCAGTACTAGTTTATTTCCTCCCATTTCTAGTTCTCTAGATCTGCTCAACTGATTCTTCCTATATGTTCTTCCAGTGCTTCTCTATGATGAGAATAACTCCCACCTCTATGTCATCATGAGTTTAATCAATAACCTCCTGATTTCTGTGCTGAAGTTATTAATGAAAGTATTAAATGCAAAATATTATATACCAGATAAAATCAGTCCCAAGATCAAACCTTTAGGATAGTTTTTAGGAATGTTAACTGAAATCAATAGCTGTTTCTTTCTGCTCACATAATTGTAATTTTTCCTTTACTCCTTTCTGCATTTCTGTCATTATTCTGTATCTACCTCATCTTCCTCTCATAGCTAATACCTTCCCATCACAACAGATGCTTTATTGTAGTCCTGATAAAAAAGTTTACAATCAGCAATGGCAACATATTATGTTAGGCTTGTACAGACTGGACTACTTTCACCGAACTTGTGGTTTGCTTTAACTTAAGAATCACAAAGCAATAGACAAAGACAACTAATGATAATAGTAATAATGACATACACCTTTATTTAGTCTGCAGTCAAAACCTGAAGTCTGTCTTTGAGGCATAAATCAAGCAGATACTATATCCAGTTTCCAGTTTACCTGTGATCCAAGTGAACATCCAGAAATGGAAAACAGCAGTCTTGTCGTTCTCTTCCCTACCTTCCCTTCATTAGAAAGATATTTACTTTTTAAACTTTCTAAGAAGCATCTTCAACAAAAATCTAAAATTCTAATCCCTAGTATTTATCTCCCTGTAAAATATTTAATGGAAGAAATCATTCTCTCCCCACAAATGGTGCACATAAGCCCATTGCATCCAAGGGGGATGCAAAGAGCTTTAACATCTGAAGATAACTTACATCATATCATGCTACAGATTTACTGTAGAAACATTGACAGTGATCTCAAAAAATTTAAACAACCTTAGAACTGAAATTCTTAGATTTTTCTTTTGTCTTTTTTTTTCTGTACTCTCTTCAATTTTTCATTTGTGAGTTTTCAATTCTCTTCTAAGTACGGACAAGAGAACTGCACATTGTTGTTGAGTATTGTTAGTTTCTGAGGTTATTTTAATCCATTTTTTATCACAGACATGAAATTAGTCTCCTTATTTTTACTCACTGCTCTAAGGATCAGTTTGGCTCATTTACAAGAGTAACAGGAGCTGGTTTTGACTTCCTTCATCACTAAGATCCCTAATTCTTTTCCACATTAATTCCCTTTCTAGTGAAAAGTAGGAATCTCTGTATGTCAATGAAAAGAGATGTAGGAGCTGTTTCTAATAAGGAGTAATTTTGTATATTTGATTGGACTGTTATATTCTGGTTGAATGATTCTAACTTATAGAGCAATTCAAGCTACTCTTCCAGTCTGTGTTCTTGTTCTTGCTTCCTAGCTTTATGGTCTTAACAGTAATGGCATAATTTTCTCCCAGATCCTTAAGAAAATACTGAATAATACCAACATTGGTAAGGATCTTTTTGGAACATAATTCCATTTACTCCAGTGTAGCAATGCCATGACATTTCTCAGTCAAATATTCAACAGTTGACATGAACTTGATTGATTTCAGCTAACCTTTTTACTAGTGTTAATTTAAACTTTGTATTTTGCAATACTTTTTAACTACTTTGCAAAATTTTAGGTATATATATGTGAATACTGTTATTAGCCAAGCTTGAAATATTTATAAGGCATTTGTTTGATAACAATTTCCCCAAGAATATAGTGACAGTTGATAAACCCATATATTTTAAAATAATAATTAATGATAACTTTTCCATTATTTTCCAGTGAGGGTTGTTGGACTAATAACCTTTAAATTTACCAATAACCTCTTAATTTTTGAATACTGACAGAAAAGTTACCATCTTCCTGTTTTTCATATGAGATGCTATCTTACACACTGATACAATACAGGGGAATTTTCTGTAATACATGTAGTATTTGTCATGTAGTCAAAGCATGGTACTGGAAATTAGGAGAGTTGGGCTCTGCTATAACTGAGCCATGGTCCTTCTCTTAGCAAACATAAAGTCCTCCATTGCAGATGTCTAAATCTGAGTGAGTCACCTTAAGAGTCCCTTCATAGTTGATGGAAACAGATACTTCCAGAGCATCATTCCTTTCCTTATAAATAAATGTATAAAATAGATTAAATGAGTAACACCTTAAAAATTCTCATTTCCTCCCCTGAATATGAAGAACTACAATAACTCACTTATATACAGAAATGTAAAGTAAGGTGGAATAAATTGTAGCCTTAATATGTTTGCCCCCATCTGTGACATGAGCAACAGCATATACACAATGACTGAATATTTCTGAGTCTTCATTCATTAATATTTATAAAGTACTTTAAGATCTTGGGATCAAAGCAGTAAAAAGAGGCAATCAGCAATACATAGCCAATCCACTCAAGTGTCAAAGTTGCATTTTATAGAGCATTGTATGTCTAGGTAGCCTCTCCTTAAAAAGCTTATGAATTAATTGAGAGGATAGTTGGACCATGGAGGCAAGGTGTTCCTGTTATAGCACATGACAATAGCGCAAGGAGCTGTCACTGTGGCATCTTGCTTCTCTTCGTCTTGTCATGAAACATCATCTTCCATACATCTACACTGCAAGTTGTAAGATTTGCCTGCAGGTCCCTTTGCACTGTCCTGCAAAGCTGACCAGTAGTAGGTAACTGTACTACAAACCCTTCCATCTTCATGGATGAGCTCCACTGCAGTACAGTGTGACTTTTGGGTACTGCTGCTGTAACGACAGCCAGTTCAGCAGCAAAGGCTGACTCCTTTGAACTGAGGGAAGCTGCCTGGTTATATACTCTGAACTTGAATACTCCTTAAAAAAACATGACCAACCCACAACCACCGTCTCCACAGACCACCCCAAACAGGTCCATTAGCAGTCATACATTTCCTAGCATTATTTTTTTAAACACCTGGAGAGCTAAATGGGGTTAATGGTCACATATTTCCCCTTTCTGTATTTGGGAAGGCTCCAATCACTACATAATGACTATGCAAAATGCTTTTTGCTTATTTTTTCTGAAAGAATTGTACACTTGGCACATGGGTCCTTCTGATCACACTGCTGGAGGGGTAAAAGGGCTCTATAAATCCACACATCTAGCCAACATGCACAAGTGGTTTTTTAGGTTTGCTTCTTTTTAATCTGAGCTAGTTTTACACACACATGCATACACACACACACATTTCCTAGCACATTTTGTATAATTTAAGTTATTTTTGTGTTATATGCTCTTTCTGGTGTTCCCAAGGATTCGTTAGGATGAATAATTTCTGTCAATAATGAACACAGGAACCCAGTACATGAATACTTGACGAGATGAATATATGCATAGGTTATACATATCAATTTGTGGTGAATGCATGAAACAAATGCATAAGAAACTGACTTAACTAGCACGAAACACAGATGAAATAACTGGCATAAAAATGTAATTATATTACTTTCAGGCAAATAAGATGGTGTAGATAGGAGGGTGATGGGTATGTGGACTGTGTAATGAACATCAGGGCAGTGGAGGGGCTCTTTGCAAAGACAGTGCATCATTTTATGTCTTTAAAAAAGCCATAGTAATACAAAAAGCCAGTAAGTAAGAACTGTTAATAAGTGGAAAAATAAATGTATTCTGTGGTTTAAGAAGCTAGAATGTGTACAAAATAAATGCTTGTGCATGGAAAGAAAGCTGAGGAGAAATATATGGAATTACTGAGAACCTATTGGAGTAGGTAGAATTTGTGTTGTCACCTTCAGTGGATTTTAAATCTGCCCCTAATGGATTAACTGACATGCAGCACCTGCATAACAGTGGTATTATTTATTTGTATGTCTGATCACAGTAAGAACAGATATTTAAAATTATCATATTTTGAAAATTTCTAAATTTTTGAAAATCCCTTTATAATGATTTGACTATAATTTTTTTTTTAAAAGAATCTTAAAACCAATGTTTTATGATGCTTAGACCATTTTTGATACTAGGCAATAATACTGTATGAGCAAGCTCATCATGCTGGAATGCCTCTAGGGACCTAGTCTCTAGAGATGTATGTGTGGAGGACCTAGTCTTCCAGCCAGTTAGTTTTATCATCTCCTCTCTTTTAGAGCTATAAAACATCTCAAGTTCCAAATCAAACAATGTACAACTCCTTATCTTCTCCAACATTTCACAAACAACTCTTGTCAGACACAACCTAAGCCTACTTTTCACAAACATATCTTTCTTACTACCTGTTCAGCCTCACTCATCTCTCAGAGTGTCCTCAAGAGTTCCTTTAACAAACTCTTAATAAGAATAAAAGGTAAATAACGTTTATCCATTCTGTGATTTTGCACCTCATTTTTCCTGCAGTGTTCCCTGTTCCCTGCACCCCTGGATGCCAAGGCACAGAGCAAACAGCTTTCATTTGGACCTGGCTCATCACCAGCAGCTCCTTTCTTCTCCCAGAGACTCTTCTGGTCTTTTCTCCCCACCTTGCTCTTTGTTTCTCCTTACATGAAAAGGCATCCATTGATCTGCAAAGAGGGAAGAATGTGACCCCCATCACGCAAGTGATATCCCGCAAAGTTGCCTATCAAGAGTCTGTGGTGTCCTGTGAACTCTCTCATTACCAGAAAGTTTAATCTTCATGCCATACAGCATAAAGGTGAATGCTCTGAGTAGTCAAGAGTTAAAATTTACCTTGGCTGTTTCAATAAAATGCAATTTAATACGGCAAGGAACATTTCATATCTAATGTTGACATTGAAGGATCTTGTATTGCTTTTTTACCAATAGAAATGACAGTGATTCATCAGCTTTTATTCCATTTTATATTGCGGTGGTGCTCTATCAGCCAGAGAAATGCTCTGTTTTTTGGCAAAGTTTACCCACTGAGTTCTTTTCCTTTCTGCCTTTCAAATAAAAAATATTTCTTGTTGAAGGCACTCACGTTTTTGTTATATTCCTGGTCTTCCCACCTTATAGCTTCCCTGTCCCCATGGAATCCATAGCTCAGTATTTCCTATAACTTCTTTTTCAAAAGAAACATATATAGACATATGAATTCTTCCATATTTCTTGACAATTTTTCTTTGCATGTCTTTGCATCCTCTGTTTTATTTTTAGAGTTTCAGGATGCATCCCTAACTTTATATGCCGTGCACTTTGAATTGCCCTAGACTCGGAGAATTTTCTGAGATCAAACAGCATCAATATTAATTACTAATAGAATTTCCCTTTTAAAATAAACTTGGTTTTAGAATACTGAGACAGCATTTTAGCAATTAATGCATTGAATTTACTTTTACACATGATGCATATACTTTAAACATGGGGACAAGAAGTCCTTAAAGTTCTGTGCTGAAAGAGGTTCAACTTTAGCATTTGAGCTGGTTTGTAGATTTAAGGTTTGGACTGAAATTACATGGAGCGTAAATCTCACAGAGGCAGCTGTCATGAAGCTTTTACTCTGTTAGTAAAGGGGAATCTTAGTCACTTCTTCATGTTGCATTCAAGCTAGAATATAAAAAAAATTATATCCAGAGAGAAGAAAGAAAAATAGTTTAATATAGTTCAAACCTAAACCAAAACAGGTTACTTTGTATTAGGCTGTAGTCAGAGCAAGTTTCATTTTGCAAATTTGACTCATACTCTCACATATACTTGTGTTTGGAAAAGTTTGGGATATGGAGGTTTAGATGGGTTCATGTTCATCCAAGCTGAAGAAGCAGCAGACCATAATTATATTTAAAAGATATAACAAAGTGCTCCTTTTGCAAATTGGGATGTATATCTGCATTGGATGGGAAATATACAAGTAGCAGGAGTATCCAGAAGAGCAGGAAATATGAGAAGGCTATTGACAGTAAAAGACTCTGTCCTCCCATCTGACATGGTCTGAGTCGCAGGCCCTGGCAATGAGAAAGAACAACTTCTCAAAAGCACAGGAGTGAAAACAGTGAGGCCACAGCTATCTTCTCAAAATGAGTATGGAGGTATGTATAAAACAATATAAAATGGAATCTCACTTTTCTAAGGAACATTCATTTTCTCAGAAGACGCAGCAGTATTTCTGTGAGCCAAAAGCCAACTAAGTGGCAAGATTTAAGCTATCTGGATAAACCATTTCATAGCACCAAACACTATTCTTTTGCCTTTTTTTTTCTGTCCATTTCTTCTCCTCATTAACTTTTCCACCCCTAAATCAGCACCAACTCTGAGAAGATACTCAAAGTGAAATTCCTTCACTCCGTGATTCTTCTAGGACACAACTTGTAAACTCAATTTCAAAGCAGCATATAATTTCCTGAATATACTATACTCTGGAAAAAATCATGAGGAAAGATAGAAAGAAAAAAGGCAAAGTACAGTCTATGAGTCAGAAGAGGTGTTATTAGAGGTGCCAAAGCAAGCAGTTTAAAGGCACCGTGAATGGACTGAGGATAAGAAATACTTAAGGATTATGCTGGAAAGCGTGAGAATCTTAGAAAGACACTCGGTATGAGACACACAGAAAAAATCTAGTCTCCCTTTTTATGTCTGAGACATCATAGAAGAAGTCATAAGCTTAGTGTGGATTCTTTATGTTTTGCCAAAGGTTTGGCTGGAAATAATTCTGCTGCCATAAAATCTGTTTATGACAGTATTAAAGTAGGTATATCATTCTAAAAATGCTGTCTGTTCTACCCCACATAAAGGCAGCAGGGAGACCTGAAGCTCACCTTAAAATTGGGGTGGGGAAGAGGCAAGAACATGGGGTCAATCTCACCACCTGGCAATCCCCAGGACCATGGGCTGGATTTGCCAAGAGGGAATGGGTGGTTAGCTCTCTTTCAGCAACCAGCTTCAAGAGCTGCCCGGCCAAATGTGACACAAATATACTGACAATGTCTGTGCTGCGTGTATTTTGGTGCAGTGGGGTCAGCATTAGCTGTGGGGCAGTGTGTCTTTGGCTGCACTGGAATGTCTGCAGCTATCCCTGTTGGTAGGAAATGAGCATCCAATGGGCTTTGCACAAACCATTTTCCCTTCAGTGTTCACGTGTTTTATGGGCTTGGAACTTAAGGAGGAAATAGAAATGCTTGTAGGGGGAAGTGCTTTTAATACATCATAGTAATTTTTTACTTGTGACTTTTGTGTTAACATAATTTGTAGCTCTTTCATCTTCTCCTTTTGTTCTCTCTCCCCTGATTTTTGCTGTGCAAACACTGAGATTTCCTGATAGAAGGAGACTTTAAACAGCCCACAAAGATCGACTGCTTTCATGCTTCCAAATTTTCTCAGGCAGTTAAGCTCAAGAGGCTCGTACAAGAGCACGGATCAAGTAACTTATTGACACACATGCAGATGAACACTGGGGAAGGGAGGACATGAGCCATCTGCCCTGACATGAATGGGCAATGTGACTTTACACCACAGGGCAATCACCCCACTTGAACAATGTGACGGCACTCTCTGAAATCAACCTGGGCAGGCCAGCTCCTCCGTGCCAAATGACTGTGTGGCCCTACATTCCTAAGCTAGCTTAGAAATAAACCCCCAGAAATACTGCACAAGCCTCTTTCAGGAACAGTAATTTTCTTAGTAAAGAGCAAAGCTGCTACTCCTAATGGCCAGCCCTCCAGTGTCTGCGCTCCTTGACCATATCCATTTATATCAGGATATATATACTACTGTACACTATGAAAGCAAATGGTACTGTAGAGTGAAAGCAGGAGAAACCTAAAGAAGACTGAAAATAGCAAGGGAAGGAGTCAAGTCTGCGGCTCTCTCTTGCAAGGATGAAGGAAGGAAGGAGAAGAAACTTGGCAAACTAGAGTGGTTCTCACACTTCATCTGAGAAGATGTACAAGCAGTGGTCTGAGCTGCCCTGGTCTGGCAGGTCTCTGTGTTGCCTCTGAGTGCAGTATACAGAAGTAAAGAGGATCACAAAACAAAAAAGGGTTGATGTGGTCAAAGAGACAATGGAAGAAAGCTGAGCAAATAATCACAGAGCCTAGCAAATGCCAGTAAAGGGATGAAGGCTGGAACAGTAGCTAACTAGGAATAGCTATAAAAATAGTGAGGAAAAGCTCTGATTTCTACATGGATGTGGCTCTGAAGTTGCAAAATTCCATTACAAACTAACCTCAAAGACAGGGGCCTGAGCTTACCCTCCAGGTATTTTTGGCCACTAAGCCAGCATAAGGTTTTGGTTTGTTTGTTTCCATTCCAATGATACCACCTTTCTGTCAATTGATAGAAGAAATCTAAGCCATTTCCATCTAGAGGCTGGGTGTATGTGTAGTGTAATTTCTTGTTGGCATGAGCTGGTGCTGTAGTGGGGATAGTTAAAATCAAAAGGCATATAACCACTTTTTCAGTGGTCTCAGCACAAATGGGATTTCAGCCAAGGTACAGAGATGAAGACAGACAGCAAGATTGGTTGGTGCACTCTGGAATAACATTTTTTCCTCTCTTCAACACCAACATTATACAAGAATATAAGAGAAGAGATGCCCAACAGAATAGAACTGGCAGTCCCTCCAGTTTGGCTTTCTGTCTGCAGAAACAGCAATGGGACGTATAGCACATGAGCCTGGCCACTTCACAGCAGACCATCTCCTTCAAACTGCCAGTTTCTGCAATCATTGGATTTGGGGTGTTAAAGAATATTTTCCTGGCTAGTCCTTCTGGTAGCTGCTTAGAGATATGCTGAACATGAATTTGTGTTCTCCCTTTCTCAGCCTGGTGGTACTGCTTGCCTTCACCCCCGCTGTCGAAACAAGGTACAAGAGTTCCCTAGGGGCTCAGTAAAGGAGCCCTTGCTTTTAAACCAGTCTGCTTCTTGCTTCATCAAGTTCAAGGACTCAGTCAATAACAGCTTTGCATTCAGCTTACCTAGCACCCTCCTGGTTCTGTCATGCTTGTTCTTCCTGTTCAAAATGAAGGCTCCCAAACCTTTGTAGTTTCCTTTCAGAATCCTGTTACTTCATCCCCTCGATCGTTTTCATTGCTCTTCTCCCATATCACCTCCAACTCCACTAAGTCCTCCTGAGACACCGAGCCAGGATTCAACACACAGCACTCAAGGCATGGCATATCTCAGCTTGATATGGTGGCAAAAAGTCAGTCTTGCTCTCAATGATGACACCTTGCTGATGCTTTGGCCCGATGATACCTTTTGCATCTGCCACTGTGTGTTGAAACAATTATTTTGAAAACCAGACAGTGACAACTCAAGGTCTCTTTCTCATAGTTGCAGCTCAGTTACAGTTGGCATTCACAGCTCAGGTTTCAGCATCGTGCAAACATGGTTTAGATTACTGTTCCCTGGATGGATTACCTTGCTTTTATTGATACTGAAGCTCATCTGACCCTTTTTTCCCAACTCATCCAGTTTTGTGATGTTTTCCTGGGGTTTCTTACAATCTGTGAATCTGTTGTCTAACCAAGGTAGATTTATAAAATTTACTGTGCATCACCTTTCCCTTTCAGATCATTGCTGAACACACCGGCACAGGTGCTTAATGGGCAGAACTGGAGGCAAAGTCACAGGGTTGTGGCTCCCAGATCCTCCAGAGCAATTTAGTGTGCCTTGGCCTGTGTGCCCCCTCTATATTTTGGTGGCCGTATGGTCCCACTACTCCCCATTTCTGCTTCCTCCATGGGTGCCCTTGAGTTCTTTTCAACCCCTCTCATTTTTTACTTACTTTCAACTTGCTGTGTGCATGAACTTCCCTGTTCTGTTTTTTGTTTGGGTTTTTTTTTGCCTTTTTTTTGTTTGTTTTTGTCGGATTTCCATTGTTTAAAAATGCTTTTCTACGTGATAGCCTGCATAACTTTGCAGTTAAGGCTTGAAGGGATTTTCTGGACTGTTTTGTTTTCTTTCTGAATTGTGGCACACTTTTTACCTGGCTTCTAGCACTATATTTTTCAACAGCCTCCAGGCTGCTCCTAGGCTTCTTTCTTTTTGTACAGCTGCTTTTAGGAATTTTTTGCTTGTCTATTTGTTCATTTTTGACCAGTTACCTCATTTTTCATTTCATTTTCTTGAAATTCAGTACTGTAGTCACTATCACAGAGTCTCTTACTGAACCTGTGCATCAGGTTATGTCCAAAATAGCCTTTTCTCTTGTTTTCTGAGGCCAGTTGTTCCAGGAATCAGCCATTTATTGTCTCCATAAAATTTATGTCCCAGCTCATTTTTTAGTATTCATGTGTAAAAGCACATGCAATTTTTATTCTGTTGCTTAATATTGCTCAGGTGAGTCAAATGGCTTTGTAGGATGTCTAACTTGTCTCCATTGTTTATTGTAGTTGGGATTTTACTTCTCTCTTCATCTTTTCAGAGGACATTAGCCACATCCAGCTTGCATGTTGCAGTATTCCAGGTGTTGTTCTATACCTATGTGTTTTCTCCTGCTTCTAGTTTAGGAGAGATCATAGATAAGTATTAGTTTCCAGTGACCTCTTGTGAAGTCTTTCTACCACTGTGCCCAAGAAGCCAGGTACCATGCAGTCACAAGAAGTTTTCTGCGTCAAATAGGTGAATCTCCACTGTCACCACGTTCTCCTTCGTCACCCCTCTGCCACAGGAGCAGGGGCAGGGAACGATGACACTCAGACAGAGTGAAATATCTCATCTACAAAACTAGGTCCCTCCCCTGGGATGTAGTCCCAGGCATCCCAGCAAACCCCCAACTGCCCCCAGCACAGGGTCACCATCATATGAGTGTAAGCCAAATGTTTTCTGCCCTTTCCACCCTTTCAGGAATCAAACCCACCTTCTTTTTTCATCTTCCTTCCACTTTTCCTGAGCAAAACTTCCGTGCTGATGTGTCCGTTCCCACTGGCATCAACTCGATGTTTCTTTGAAAGCCACTGGCACTTTTAGACTGCCACCTGGTATGGAAAACAATGCTCTCGCTCCACAAATTATTGCATATATGGTTCATTGGCCACAGTTGGAAAAGTTTGATGCGAATACAGGGAGATGGAAGACTAGGGGATGGAAGATTTTTTGCTGGGCTTTTCCATGGAGTTTAAACAAGCTAACCTGAGCACTAATAATAGGCATTGCTTTCTCATGCAACTGGCAGGTTTGACCTGTTGCACTTTTTATTTCTCATCACGTTCTTGTAGCTGGAAGTGGTTCAAGCACAAGGGACCGAGGGGTTGTTTTCAGAAAAGAGTAAGAAGTAGAGGGTGCTTTTTCATTTTCCAGGGTGCAAGTAATACAGTATTTTGCATCTGTGACCATATTAGCTGGCAGGTACCTACAAGGAGCATTTCCTCAGTGAATCCTCACTCTTGTTTTCACCAGCTCCATGCCAAGATAATTCCAGCAACTCCAGCAACCCCCATTTAAAAAAAAAAAAAACAACAACGCACACACACCAAAACTCATTGTAGAGCAGACTTAGTTTCTTTTTATTTATTTTTCTTGAAGTTATCAGAAGCATAGAAAGTAACATTCAGCACTTCCTAACAATTTGGAATAGGATTTTCTGAGCTTTTTGTTGACTTTCCTCACTATTTCTGTCTGCACAACTTAGGCAGACAGTGGTTCAGTATTTCCATCCACTCTTCACATAAAGAAAGAAGTTTATTAAAATCAGTTTGATCTATGAGATGTATTCAGTAAGCCCCTTATCTAAGAGACTCTTATGTTCCTCTAAACTCTTTTACTCTCCTTTGCACTGTCCTGTCTATTCCCAGTATGTTGACACAAAGTCCTTATTCAGTAATTGTTGAAAACAGATAAGAGCATGTCAGAATTTTTTTATCTATCACTTAACAGAATTCTGTAATATTTTATAAGAAGAATGTCTTTGTTCTCTGTGGTCACATGATGAGTGAGAAATTAAAACATGAGGTTTTCCAAGCAGCATTAACTGCAATTTTTGCAAATCTGCATGCCATTGACAGATGCATTGTCTGTGACTGCTTCTGAAATGCGCATGCAACAGAAAGGCATACTCTATGTGGAAGAAAAATCCCACAGTTTTATAGAAAAAAAATTCCCCACTGTAAACATTAGGAAATGACAAATACTCTTAGGACATATTTATGTATCCAAAACAATATCAATTATTAAAGCGAAAGGGAAAAAAACAAAATTTAACTAAAAATAATGCAGAGTGTTTAATAGATTTGTTTAAGAGTCATAAACAAATAACCCATGAATACTTTAAAAGAGTTAGTGTTGCAGGAAGCAGACACCCAGAAGATTTTATTAAAGATTCAAACATTTATGAAGTGTGCTCTCGAGGTTAAAGCAGGGGCCTGACAGTAAAGAGAGCTGCCTTACTTCCCTGCTCTGCTGCACGTCTTTCCTGAAGTCAGCGAACCATTACATACACAGCTCTACTTCTACTGCAGCAGGGATGGTTGTGTAAGTCATATTATACTTCTTAAAGCTACTGAAGCCAGGGCATAGGCTTTGGCTTCTTTTGTCCCTCCAAGGGAATGACCAGAGATATAACCACCTCAGAATTTATCCCAGAAACTCTAAAGTAAAATTCTAGCAAAGCAGAAACTGAAGAAGTTTACTAAAGGTGTCCAGGTGGCCAAGAAGCCAAGGCTATCTTGGCTTGTATTAGAAATACTGTGACCAGCAGAAGTAGGGAGGTGATTGTCCCCCTGTACTCAGCACTGGGGAGGCCACACCTGGAGTATTGTGTCCAGTTCTGGGCACCTCAATACAAGAGAGATATCGAGGCGCTGGAGCGAGTGCAGAGGAGGAAAGCTGCTGAAGGGCCTGGAGAACAAATCATATGAAAAGCAGTTGAAGGAGCTGGGAATGATTAGTTTGAGGAAGAGGAGGCTGATGGGAGACCTCATTACTCTCTACAACTACTTGAAAGGACACTGTAGAGAGGTTGGTGCTGGTCTCTTCTCCCAAGTAATTAGCAGTAGAAAAAGAGGGAATGGATTCAAGCTGCAACAGAGTAGGTTTAGACGGAACATTAGGAAAGAATTTTTCACAGAAAGCGTGGTCGGGCACTGGAATAGGCTGCCCAGGGAGGTGGTTGAGTCACCATTCCTGGACGTGTTTAAGAGTCGTTTAGATGTGGTGTTGGGGGATATGGTGTAGGGGACAACTTTGCAGAGTAGGGTTGTTGGTTGGACTCGATGATCCCAAGGGTCTTTTCCAACCTAAATGATTCTATGATTCCATGAAAAGGAGGATTTGAGGTCTTTTTATGATAAACAAGGAATAAGAAATTGCAAGAAAAAAAGCTAAGGCAAACTGTTACTTGTACAGAAGACCAACAGTATGAAGTCCTTATATGCAAACTTTTACCCATTTCATAAACTCTCTCCTCAAACACTTGCCTCCTTGCCTCCCTTCAGGTGAACCTGTTTACAGGATAGACCTCACAGAAAGCCCAGTCTTAGGTTCATGAGCTGCTTTCCTGGTGTGTGACCAGGATCCCAGCACCAGGAAAACTGAAATAAGGCAGAAAAAGGGAGAGGAAAACCATTGGCACAAAAGGTTCAGAATAGCCAGTTGGAGCCCACAATAAATGGAAAGAAGTCTGAGAAAGCTGCATCAGGCAGTTGCCACCTTCTCTCCCATTTGCTGTGACATCTGAGAAAAGCAGAAACAAGCAGCCCACATTATGCTATTGGCAGCATTGAGAGTGGGGAACAGGAGTGACGTCATGATTCTCTTGTATTATGTGGTGGAAAAACCCACTGATGAGTTTCCTGCAGCTCCCCACCCAACCTGAATATTTTAGGGTTCAGGTAACCCTAAAATTGGCAAAAGAAAGATTTTACTTGTAAATTAAGGTGTTACAACAAAAATAAAGATGATCTTGAAAGAACAGTGAGGAGTACTAAAACCTTTAAGCCTTACAATTAATTCCAGCTGATGTTCACAAAACTCTGGCTAACCTTCAGGCATCTGAATATCTTTAGGGTTCAAGCTCACATCTACAAACTTCCAGAGGCACCAATATTTCTGCTGTTGCATGTGCTTGAAGAAACCTGTATCTGCTCTAGCCCATCTATGTGGATAACATCATCCTGCTTCGGGCCTACTTAGTGCTGCAGGTTATCAGGAATCACTCATCCTGCCACTGCTTCTCTCCATCCTCAGAGCGTGGTGGTAAAGGCTCTCAGACCACACCTAATTGTCCAAAGCAGAAAACCCACGTGCTACTCACCGGACCGAATGAGGGGGATAAGGATCCATGACACTACGTGAGGAGATCTGAGTCCCCAGTTTCCAGCTCTCCCTGAGTGCACAATCACTAAATACTGAGGGAACTGCATCCATGTGGTCACAAGTACTGGAGAAAGAGGATGGGTGAACTACCACCTCTTGCCCAGTATATTTTGGTTTCTTTCAGCAGTGTGTGGTCCTCCCAAGGGGATCGTCAGCACTATGTATGAATTGCACAAATTCCACAGGGTAAAGCCCAGCCTGATGTTGTTCAAGGCTGGACGGCGGGTTGCTAGTAGAAGGGAAACACTGCCTTTACGCATCACAGATGCAAGTAAAACATTTTCCTTCTCCTCTCTTAGCTCATTCGGACTGTTAGTTGGTCTTCACCAACAGCAGAAAAGAAGTAAACATTGTGGAAGATGCTCTCAGAGCTTTCTGTGACTCTTTACTCCTCAGTGAGCCCTCACAGATCTTGACTTAATTTTCCTCCTTACAAGTAAATATGACTGAAGTGATTGATCCTGACAGATTGTAAATCTAGGGAACAATACTCAGCCTTTGATTTGTTAGGAGGTGTTGGAGGACCTTCAGCAGGGCGCTGTCTGAGCAGGTGAGCGTTCCCTGAACAGAGGTAGCTGTAAAGCTGGGTCAGATGGAGATTCCAGTTACAGCTAAATTTGTAATGCAACAGACTGATTTATTTTCTAGTGACATCTCTGAGCCATGGCACCCCAGCACTATGTGCTCTTCAAAGAGATGTGAAGTAGTGACCCTGAAGAGTTTACAGCTCAAATGTGGGACCAGCGCCAATGAGTGAATCTAAAAAGTAAGTTGTGGGATGAGAGGTTGGTCCTGCAAGATAGCAATGGCACAACAGCAAAAACCCTGGCCACCAACAGTCACAATCATATTTACTGCTCTGCCTTTGCCTCCGCTTGTTAAGTGAATGTGTCTATAAAGTGCCACTGCTTTTGTAATCCGGCAGGGACTGAGGGGTGCAAGACTATGTGGCTCGATAGACAACCACCTGGCTCATTAGACCACTTGAGTTGCACAATCACATGTAATTAATGGTAATAAAAATTCAGGTCCACAGCTCATCCTCTGCACCCCTGGCCCTGCCTTTTTGTCTCTAACTCTGCCCCCAGAGAGGAGATTTTAGGAAGTTTCTTTTGTTTCTTTAGAAAATATCTCAAGGAAGTTCAAGAGGCATGCATTTTTACTTTCACAAAAAGGTAAA
This sequence comes from Gallinago undulata, assembly GCA_026546715.1. Classification (NCBI taxonomy): domain Eukaryota; kingdom Metazoa; phylum Chordata; class Aves; order Charadriiformes; family Scolopacidae; genus Gallinago; species Gallinago undulata. The sequence goes on along the minus strand of JAOTQQ010000001.1, from coordinate 135,372,626 downwards.
AGAGAATAAAAATATCCCTGTTTTCTTGTAATCCAGATTCTAAACAGATTTAATGGCCCTGTTAGTGGTGAGCAAAATTAAGTCCTTATGAAACATGTTACAAAGTACCTTTGTAGATCTCATTTTTCAATAAAAAAGGGGTTTAGGTCATGTTGAACAATCTGCTACTTATTAGCACTTTGCCTTCAATAGGTCACCTTTCATAGCATAATACTCTGTTTTCATTAAGCACTGAATCCAAAAAAGCTACATTTTTAGAACCCAAACAAAATATATAACTTATATTGTAAGCACAAAGATGAAGAAATACAAAACATTTAACTAGAAAACTCTTATCTTACACAAATCTGTCAGATTCAATGCTTTTCTTTAAATGCTGTGATCATTACAGGAACAGCTCTTATGTTTTAAACATGAAATGTTAGGTGTAACATTTGTTGTCCAGCCAGGGAAGGGAGGGGAAAAAAAAAAGCAACGGAAAAAGAAAAAAAAAAAAACAGAAAAAAAAAGAAAAAGAAAGAGCAATAAACAAAAATAAGCAGAAATTGAAGACTTTGACATATTCAATCTGGTCTTCATCTTAGAATCACACACACCTGAGAAGAAAGAATATGAGGTAATGTAAAACTTTGTGTACTTCACAGAATCACAGAATTGTGGTGGTTGGAAGGGACCTCAGAGATCATCGAGTCCAACCACAAAAAAAAAAAAA
>JAOTQQ010000001.1:135320130-135370670 GCA_026546715.1 Gallinago undulata | reverse complement strand
GTCCCTTCCAACTCCAAAAATTCAGTGAAATTCAGTGAAATTCAGTGAAACTGTGATCCTCCTTCACAAAAGAGCAAATATGAGGAGACATCCTCAGTTGTCTACATCCCAGGAGAGGATTACAGACGTTGTAGTTAAAGGACATTCCTAAACACAGAGAGGGAGGAGATTTTAATGACAGTCTTCAAGCACTACCTTATGATCAGGGTAGCATGATGAAGTTGACTATAGGCAGGTCATCCTTCAGACTGCTTATGGTTTTGACCTGAGACTTGCTCCCCCCATCATCCTCAGAGCCCCTTCTGTACCTGCTCCTTTGTGAGTCTTTTTGACTGTGGGTGTGAAGTACATGTTACTTCAGATAATGCTAATCCCAATGTCACATGAAAAGGCATCAGTTCTTCCCTCTCACTACTGGAAACATCTCTTTCTACATCCTGGCAGCATGTTTTTCTCTCTCATGCCAGTGTCTCTTGCATCTTACTCCTTCTGTGATTAAATATGCAATGAATAAACCACATAAAGTCTCATGATATGACCTGGGGTTGAAAGTAGGAAATTTAAGGGTTGGTAACTGACTCAGAGATCAATTTTAGAGCTCAGACTGGAACTATGTCATGCACGTGACATTGCCCTTTCCTCTTCCCTCTCCATCTTCTGAATGAAAACTTTCCGTTGCTTGCCTCGTTTTGCTAACTATTTACACATGCCCCACCAAATGAATTATGAAAGTTCAGATTAACCAGCGCTATTAAAATTCCCTTGCTTGTGAAGCCAGTACTCTTAAAAGGGGGAGATAACTGCTTGATTTGGAGTGATCTACCACTCTTAATTTTATCCCATTTTTTATTTACCTCACTGGCTTATTTGTTCTTCTGTTCAAAATGCATTAATGCAACTGGTCCATTAAGGGTCAGCAGTTCATTGATTAAAGTTTAGTTCATGTTTTGAAAAAATAAAACAGGAATTGAAGGTAATTTCCAATGTTAAATCCTCTATTAAAATCAATATAATTTCCAAAGACAGTATTGATATAGTAAAATAGGTAATGTTTACACATAAATGGCATGCAGAATGTACAAATTTGAGCACTACATTAATGTCTGAGTGACAAACAGGTAGCTGAATATATGAGAGACTTCTTTGTGAAAAGCAGAATTTTAATTCTGTTTCCATTCTCAGCATATTGGAAATGATTTCTCATCATGCTGTGGATTTTAACTGGTGTATATATCCTTGCAAGTGATAATCATACACATTTGGGAAATTACTCCCACAAATGCTATTCCATTTGAGAATCCTATGTTTTAAGTATCATGTTCAGCACATATTGGAAAGAAGCTTGTGGTTCCTATATGGAAACATCATTTGTATTTAATCACACAGTTGGGAGTAGTTATAGTAACTAAGTAGATGCAGACAGTTTAAAATGCACAGATTGTTACTGCAACCTAGCTTGCCACGGGCACTTTTCCCCTTTGATAGCTCAAGTGCCGAAAAAATAAAGTACAATCAATGCTCAGAACTGGTCGAAAAAGCTGTGCTGTGTAGGTTACGCTATCAGTCCTATTAAATAAAGCTGCACAGCTTAGCTATGACAGTGTGAAAACAAAGGGCACATGGGCAGCCTTCTTACTGCCTTTTGTACATCATCTCTGGCATCTGGAGGGCACAGCAGCAATTTCACCAGGCTTAACAGGGCTCCCCTTTGTGCCTGGGTTTTTTTTTACAGCAGATGGAAGCTGGGCTAGGACATTCGCTGTGTCTCCAAGCATCTGTGTGATGCCAGCTGCATGCACAGGGTCAGAGGTGGCTCCTGCATCAGGTCTCACCAGGCAGTTTATGTTCAGCACCTTTCTGTTCAAGCAATGTTTTACCAGTGTTTGTGAAGATTGGAAAATAAACATGTGTTTTCCCAGTAATCATCCAGGGACTGAGTTGAAAGAAGAAATGAAATCAATCTAGATCCTGAAATGATTTTCATAAATGTATCAATGTACAGGCACGGATACAACAATGGTCAAAATACAAATGGATAGACCTTTTTGTCTTCTTCAAATTAAATCAAAATTTTCAGCTTAAGGATGTTGGGGCATAAAATCTTAATACACTTTCTCATTAAAAATTATAAAAATATATGTAGTTGTATGTATGTATTGTGTGTATGTTCTGATCTGTGTGTACATAGATGCACATGCAAGAAAGCCCTACAAAGGAGGAAGCAAATGATTTTATGTTTGTCTGAAAATAGTCTAATTTGTTGTAAGACACTTAAATACTGAAGAAATGGCCCTTAGAGAAAATCTGAAGCTAGACAAATAGATCTATACCTGTACAGTAGCATGCCTAGTTTTTAAAGATTTACTCATGCAAGTTTCCTATACAACATTAAAACACATCTAGGCCCATGTGCTGTGGCAGAATTGTTGATAGAAATTTTGCTGCCTCCTACATTAATGTTATACATGATGTTTATTTTTCCTTCCGTCCTTTTCCAAGGTATAAATGAATTGCTTATGTGGAGTTCAGTAACATAACTGTACAAAATTAGTTACAAAGAGAAATGTCAGAGTTGATATTCCTGACACAACCTTTTTAACTCTTGTTATGTCTTAGGCTTGCATATTGGAGATGGAATAATGCAGCAGTCCAAGATCCCAGGAGGCTCCTTCTACCATTGTCGTTTAGGTTTTTAGCCTGTGGCCTTGATTGAAAGGAGAGCTTCAATTGGGAGTACTCATTTCTTATTATTAAAAAAAATGGGCATTCTGGCATGCCTTTGTGAGGGAAAAAAAAAAAAAAAAAGAAAAAAGGAAAAAAAAGAAGGAGTTTAAAATATTTGCTCTCTGTTCCTGTGTAAAAACTTCTGAGATGGAGTTTGGCAATTGATGTTGGAGTTAGACAGCCTTTGAAACACTCACCTAGTTCACTAGCATTATGGAGGATCTAGTTCACTGCAGTTTAGATTCATAGACAGCATTTTACTTTTCTGTGATCAGAATGCCTGCGCAGTTTGAAGGGCTTATCATCAGAGTTGAATCCACACAGAACCTAACCTAAGAACAGCCAAGAAAAGCATACATTTAAAGGGCTTTGATGCTCCATCACATAGCCATTCAGTGGCTATAATGGAAGAGGAGTACATGACAGACTTTGCTCCTGCCTGTCATTCATAAATCTCAGTTACATATTCCAAGTGGTCTAGATTTCACAGTGAAATTGCATTTGTACCTTGCTAAGCTGCAGAATAAACTCTCACTGCTCTAATAGCATATATTACTTTTCTTTACTCATACTACTGAGGAGCATATATGCTGAAATTAGATTATTTTATTTTCAATGATCTCTTTAATATATTCACATATTTTAGCAGATGGTGCAACCTACCAGATCACAGGAAGCAGGTTTATTGATGTTTTTCATACATCTCATTAAAGAATAAATATGTGAAGGCACTTAAAGTTGAGAAGTAAGTAGAAAAATGACAGATTTCAAATATTAATGTTACATTCAGGATATCTTTTTTCTTACTTTTTCAGCCAGTATGCAGTCCTTTTTAAAGTAGCTTGGCAAAGGATTAGGACTTGTAAAATATATCTGGTTGAGACAGTAAGTAGATTAGCCAGAAGCTGCGATATTTTTGCCATTTTCTTCAGCAGAGCCAAGATTTTGGCCTATGGTCTAATTTTGCAATCTTTCATCAAGTAAAATTCATGAGTATCAAATATACACAGTAGTGTTCCCACACGGGCCATCAGTAAGGCTGTGAACACGCAGTAAATAATGTAGAGAAAAGAGCAAACTTTTCTTTGCAGGGATCATAATCATTCAAATGAGTGGTCATTGCCAAACGCCACTCTGTATGATGACTTTCTCACCATCTTCAGATGTATTTCTGGTATCACAGCTCACTTTTTTTTGCAGCATACTATCCTTTCTTAATCCAAAAGCACGCATTACTTCTACACTGTTCTATCAGTTTCCTTCACTGAGAAGAACGATACCAACAGCATCAGGTTTTTCTTGATTCTCATTTCTGTGGTTGGTTTATACATTGTTGCATTGTTTCATTCTCGTGAGCATATGTTTTTTAGGTTTTTTTTTATTATTATTTTTAATCCCTAATAAGAATATTTTATCTTTAGTAAAAATGCATCCTTCAGTCTTGCATGTTTCCCTCCTCATTTCCTCCCATTTATTCTGTCTACTATTCATATCAAAGCAATTAACAAAATTAACAAGAGTGCATTTATTTTTATTGTTTCAATAAAAAATGAACACTTTACATTATTACAGCAGAGGAAAAATCCTGTCAAGCAGGGGCCTATTCAATTGTTTAATCAAATAATTATTTCTGAAAAGCAAAACAAAATCTCCAGGTGCTCAGTAGCTGTAATAATTACTATGACTGTCTATACATTCCCTGAGATGGCAATTATTCAGCTTTATTAAAGAAGTCTTTCAGCCTTCTCTTGGTATCTGAAAACCTTGTGCATCCAAATACGTGTATTACATGCCTCTGGAAAGCACCCAAGTGAGAGGGCCCTCAAAGCCTTCAGAGATCAGGAGTCGGGGGTGGGTGCATCCTCCCCTGATTCTCTCCCCCAACTCCATGGCCCGTCGCTCCCTGGGTGCCAGCATCTGACCACAGTCTTCCTCCTCCACACTCCTCTGAAAGGCCATTCAGGGGCTGCATCTCTTGTCACCCATGATATTTTTAGCAGGCCTGGTAGTCTTATCCCTGGAAAATGTCTGCTACTTCTCCTGTTATCTGGAGGCAGCACAGAAACAAACTTGGAGAACAAACAAAAAGAAGTATCTATATTTGCAGGGTAGCACAAGCAGAAGTGGTCACTGGGGTCAAGATTTCTTTACGCTCTGTCCTCCTGCATCAATGTGAGAGTGTGTGATCCGTGGCACAGTAGCAAGGGATGCCAACAAGACTAACACACAGCACCTTAGTAACCCACCCTCAGATCCTGAACTTGGACGGACTACCTGGAGAGTAATTTCCATTGAAATGTTTTCCTTTGTCTCTTGTCAAGGAGTCTCTGCTGAGCAGCCCCAGGCCAGATGCCTCTCCACTGCCCCAGATGGTGGAGCAGAGCTGAGTAGGAGCACTTGTTGGAGCACAGAGGGTGGAGAACCTCTGTGTCAAACACCAGACCCCAGAGAGAGCTCACTGAGCCTTCAGCAACAGAACAGCCTCCCTATAAATGTCTGAGGCCCATGGCCCATCCCTCTCCATCAACACAGATCTGTGGCTGAACCTTGATTTTCCACTTATGTTGGCTAGAATGTTTTGGTCTGGTTGACGTATTCATCTAACCCACATCCATCCGAGTAATCCTTTAGGCCCTGCCAGTGCAGCGGGTAAATGAGCTTGCTAAGCCCCTACTTTTACTGAGATATGAACAGCGCTAATTGCCTGCTCTTTGCCAGACCGAGCAATATGTTTTCCAGATTCCCTAAAAAGAGAGTGACTTGTTGGCTCAAAATTTCTCGTCTTCCTTCATCACTTCTAGTATTTATTATCCTCTAATTCTCCAGTAATACCTTAGGTCTAAATTAGGTCACTGACTCAGTAATTGGCAGTGTTCTCTGTAATATTGCCACTGAAATAGTATGGGGACTGGATTTCTCAATCACTTTTATATAACCCACACTATACAGAAGTCAGGTGAAGAATTTTTCCTCTTGCAGATTAACCTTCAGGTTCCAGACTTTATTGAAGGCTGTCAAGAATTTTCCCCTTGACCTCAGTGACTGCTGGTTCTAGATCCAAGACGGATTGCTACATGGGGGGGAGGGGTGGTTCAGTTCTTATAAGATCTCTGGGATTTAAAGGCAGAAATCTGTCCATAACTGTGTTTTCAATCCAATTATATTGAGTCATCTACCAATCTATGATTTGGTAGATAATATTTTAAATAATCTTTGTAAAATTTCTCCATTCCACTTCAGCTACAGCTGTGCGAATTCTATGGAACAGAGCTATCAGCATCCTCCATGATACCATTCTTGCATGCCTCTCACAGCAGACATTTGCAAATGGCTTGTGCGTTTTGAAAGCAAAATGTTCATAAGAATGCTACCATTTGTAATCTGCTTTGACCTCCAGCACCACATGGGAGTTCATAAGATCCCATTGTTGATCTACAGGAAAATCATCGCTGAATTTGACCTGTTCACATCAAGAGTCACTAGATTTAAAATAAGGAACTCAAAGTACTGTGATACAATAAAGTCATTCACAAGTTGAGTTGTATCTCTCCCTCACAGGGAAACTTAAAAGAGTTGAGAGTTTCATCGATAGTCCATATATTACCTAATATATGTAAGCAAAATGAGGAGGAAGGAAGTGCTCCCACCTGAAGGGACTTTACAGTACAAACCAGCAGTAAAAATAAAAATGTTTCTGAATTACACAGGAATAAAAAGAAATGGGAAATATCATGGATCGATTTGCTAGTGGTTGTGGAGATTGTGAGTAATCTATACTCAGGAAAACTCTTACACTTCTGATTCAGTGTACGAATGTAGGTAAATTACTTCTTCCCCTTTCTCCCCTCAGAAATAAAAGTCTATTTTCAGTATGATGCAAGGAAAAACTTCTGTAAAATATTGTCAGGGAAATCAAAACCCACAACTATTCAGCACTGAATGGAGAGTGCTGAGACACTATGGGATCCAATAGGGTCAGCCAAACACAGAAATAGAAAACTGTAGAGAGATCTTTGCTATTTATCTAAGCATCACTTCCTTGTTCCATAGCTTTCCACACATACTCTGTGTCCCAGAAGTGCCATACGCAATGCTGCTGCTCACCTGCTACATGCTGCAGCTGCAGAACAATGAAATGATGCCAAAGTGTGTACACAGCTGAGTGAACCGCTTCCACAATTCCAAGAATTATAAGTTGGTAGCCCCATATAGGAAATACTTAGCTGGAAACTCTCTTAAAACAAAGGAGACTCCTACTAATAGATGGACTAGGTCTGTCTCCCCAGTAGGCATCACTCCTGATGCCCGTGGGCTGCCCCTTACAAACTATCGTTTCCTCTCAAGCCACATTTTGGTGCCACTGCTGCCCCCAGAAGAAGAAAAAGAGAGTAACAAGCTGTGTGGAGTAGGCACTGCTGGGGACGTTGCTCTTTAAAGGTAGGTACAAAGAACTGGAAAGGTGTGCAATTTAAAACCAATGAAAGGGAATGTTTTTCTATACATTATTTAATTAGGCTGTGTAATTATCTTCCATAGCTGTTCTTTGTAATTATTTCAAAAAAGTGACTAGATGTACATACTCTTAACAAGAATATTTGGTTGTTGTCATCATTAATAACAGTTTTGGATGAGAACCTTGAAGACCCTGGTACTGGCATTGGCAAAGACAGGGAGAACCTCAGAACTGATATGTTCATGTGAATCCTGACACACCTAGCTACTCCACATAGCAGCTGTCATAGTTTTAGAGTGTTTAAAACTCAGGGAATAGTCAAATGCCTCAAGACTGTCATCACCAGAAGGACGTTAAACAGATGGGATTTGTTTCCTTCAGAATATCTATTGCCCCTTTCAAAATAAAAATGTTAAGATTTTGTTGGGATTGATTTGCCTTTGATGATTTGTCCCGTATTTTGGAAACTTGCTTAAGAAGGTCAGTAAGGAGAAATACAACATGGATCAGCTGAAAGATTTCAATAATGATGTGGCATACATTAAGGATGTTTATCAGTGGCAGACAAGAACAAGAAGTTATCTTATTTCTCAGTTTTGCTGAAACTTGCACAACTGTAATGGGAAATTTACTACTGGCCTGCCTGTCTTCTACTGAAAAGAAGGAGAAACTCGCATTATCTCTGAAGTTGGCTGTATCATTTTGCCAGAGGAGAGTATGACAGTGGATGGGTGTATGTAGTAGATACAATCAGTGGATAGTGTTGCTTTATCATATATTTTTTTTAAATAAAGAAGTAGCTCAGTTACTTTGGAAATCATACAGAGGATTATCTAGATTTTAAATCAATATCAGTAAGTCTGGGGCAATTTGCTCGGAACATCTAATTACTTTTCCCCTCCCACTAGATTTTCAGGCCAGCTGGTTACCTCAGGGCTTCAAATACCTTGGGATCCATCTTTCTCTCAGAATTGTTCTCAATTAACTTTGCATGCCTGCTTTAAGATCTTGGAGTTGGCAGTGCTAGGTGGCAAAATCTTCTATAATTTTATGGGCAGAGACAATCTAATAATACAATGTATGCATTTTCTATGTATTGCATTTGTTCATATCCTGCCAGTAATGCTTTTAAGATGTTATGGGATGGAACAGAGAAAGACACATTTTTTTTCTCGTGAGCAAAAAACAATAAATAAATAGATAATATCCCCCCACCAACACCAAAAAACTTTGGATCAGTTTAAGACTATGAAATCCAAAATTAATACAGGAATTAGTCTAAATATTGGAAGTTCCACAAATACTGTATATAAAGGACATTGGCTCTGTCATGATGGAAGTTAAACAACTGGCAGAGCTTCATTTGATCATGCAGCCCTAGTTTCTTCTGATGGTATTCATCCTCTTGTAATCCGGGGTAGGCAATGGTAGAAAGTCATCAGCAGGATTACAGCAACACATCTGCTTTCCCTTTCTATCGCTTACAGGAGGTCCTTTGGATGAGCTCTGCCAGAACTCTGAGTAGTCTACCATAGGATGTGTGTGGAAGCCTCACCATCATTGAAAGGTCTCTTTGTACCAGCTAAAGCATCAGCAAAGCCACAGGGATATCCTTTGTTGGCAATGAAAGGGACTAGATAATATTTATCTAAACAATACTTAGATCTGGAAAAAGGCACAAGTGAAGGAATGATAGAGAATTGAAAAATTCTGAAAGTCAATTTGGAGCAGCTGTTCACTGTCTCCTCCAATACATGAAATAAGGGGTATCAACATGATGCTGCTCAAAAGAAACAAAAGGGTAGTTTGCTAAATGTGTAGTCTGTTGCCACAGGTAGTGTGGGAAATAGTGTGAACGCATAAATGGGTTCCAGATAGCTGCAGAAGAAAAAGGTTTGTGCAAGGCTTTGCACAAAAATCCCTCTTCTTGCTCAGGAAGATCTCGGGCTTCAGTCAGCTGTTTTCTGGAAGTCTGTACTGGGGAGGAAGCATCATTACTTACGTTCTGATTTTCATTATCTTCCCCAGATAGCTGATACCGTTCACTGCCAGAGACAGGATATATAACTAGATGGTCTGACCTAGCCCAGACATTCTTATATATTTTATGTGAAATATTGTAACTGACTGTGAACTGAAATATGTTCCCTGAAATATGCTATCTTTTTCTTTTAAACTCAAGGGTTTGAATGAGTCTCATCACAATGGGCAAGGAACCTTTTCGTCTGCAGGAGCTCCAGGATGCTCAATTAGGTTTCTCTGAGCCTACGGGAGAGCCTAGTGAATAATTCCACCAGGATTTCCTCACATGCTGTGTAGCATGGGAATTGGGGTGGACAGGAAAGAAGGAGAAAAGCCAGAGTTTGAGGCCAGAAAGGATCAGCCAAGCACCTAGGCTGCTGCACAGATAAACACAAGTCAAATACAGTAATTCACAAATAAAAAAGCCTTTTATGCAGCAAAAGATGCACTTTTCATAATTTCTTTGGGTTGTTCCAGTAATTAATCACACTTACTGTTAAAAAAAACATGTCATAATATTTTAACCTTCAAATTCCAGCTAGTGATTGTTGTAAGATCGGTATTTGTAAGATTGTTGAGTCTGATAGCTTCTTATAGAGGTTCTTGTACTTTGTAATCAAAATATCTCTCAGTCTTGTTTTCAAAAAACTCTCCTGCTTGGGCTTTGCTTCTTACTATGAACATTGTATGCAGTCTTTAAATATTTTTGTGGTTCTTACATAGAGTTTTGATTCTCTGTGGAATTTGGAGGGTGTTACTTGCATGATATTGATGCCTGCCTTGTTGCTATGTCAAAGTCAACCCTCCAGACCAGCTGGGAGCCTTCCTTGCCATACCAATAGTTTATAAATCCCATCTCAAAAATGACCCATAAAGCAAATGCCAGAAGCAGAATACGCCACGGTCTTGATATGTGCAAGAGCCAGGTATAGGGAAGTTGTGGTGGAGACTAACTTTGATGACTAAATGACTATTTTAGACTTCTAGTCTGCAGATTTGTTTTAGGACCCTAGTGAAAACATCCACCTGGAAGAATGGCCTAAGTTTAATGGAAAATGGTGAGCGCTTCTGAAGATTTCTGGAGGGTAATCCTGCTAAAGTGTATACATTTGCTAAACTGGGATCTCTCTCTTATAACCCAGCACTTATGTCGATCCATTGATCCTTAGGAGAACTTTTTTTAACAAACACTCAAAACAAATGTACTAATTAGGTGCCTCATAATACCACTTGGTGTTACACACGACCATCTATCAACATACGCACAACACAATAACTTTTTAATATTTGAAGGCAGATGTGTATCTCATAAGCTCTTAAATATTCTGATATAGTTTAATTTATCATCAAGAGGGTAATGCAGTGATACTTCTGGAACTCGAAGAGGAACAACCACCCAGGTGTATTGGAGTCTGAGTAGAAGGACCTTAATAGTAAGCATAATTTCTAACAAGGTTCATTGGAACCTGAGGAGGAACAAGGGGAACACCCCTGCCCATGGGAGTGGTGGGAGGAAGGCATGCTGTCCTTGTGTGGTAGTGGCGAAGTGAGAGTTGTTTCACAATCCATTGTTCAACATTTATTAAAGCAGCACTGGTGAAGCAGACAAGGACTGAACTCTGAGGCTCGGAGTTAGATTTCCACCTCTCGTGCAATTATTGGTAGCTATTGACAGTGAGTGAGTCAAGCAGCAAGCTCAAAACCTTGGTGGTACCTGTAGAGTTTGTGGATTTCTTAGGAAATAAATTGTTGGGTAAAGCCCAGTGGGAAATATGAACAATTTACATGCAGTCTAGTTTATTTTTACTCAACCAAGAATATTTCTTTAAAAGAAAGAAAGAAAGAAAAAAAAAGTAGTTCTAATACAACAGCTTGTAAAATTTCTACCATTTTAAGTGTCATTTTTGAGGATTATGCTGAATGCTGCAAGAGTAGTGAAAAAACTAGCTGTCTCTTCCTACAGGAGGAGGAAAAGATGATCCTGGCAAATGGGGCATGCTGGGAATATGGAAGTTGTCAAGAAATTCTTGTTTCGAGGTTACCAACACTTTTACCCACAGCTTCAGTCCTCTCCAGCTCTAGCCCTCTTTCAACATACCAGTCAATTCCTAATTGCACGCTGGGATACAACATGCACTTTTGACTCCAGAGTCTAATTTAATGAAAAGGTTTGCCAACTGTATGGCTAGAGAATGTCAGAGGTGCTCTTTGCATAGACACTGTTTTTTCAACTGGTTTACTAACATCATTTTGCTATTCATACCTAGGGGATTTAGGAAAAACACAGTTCCTGACACAGTTACCGTGAAGGCCTAATGTTCATAAATGCCAGGTTGTCAGTCTCATCAGGTCTAAGCAACCGAAATAGAAGGTGCTTTTTAATGCTACCCCAGAGTCAATTAAAATACAGTAATGCTGACATCTGCAGAATACAGAATGATCAAAGTAAAGAATGCCCATACAGCTTCTGACATAAAAACAGTGTGTTTGGCGGCAGAGTGACACAGTGTAACAGGTCAGGTAATTATGAGAAAATCTATGATGTATCTGTTGCAATTGCTTAGCTTCTTTCCATTATCAGAGCCATCAAACAGAACAGCGCTCTCACTTCTCCTGATGGATCGTAAAGCTAGTGACACCCTCGCTCTCCTGATACAGATGGCATCTCAGGAGCAGCTGAATTAATTTGACAGTAAATAGGTGATAGCAATTGCTGTCTTCTCTTTTTTTATTATTTTTATTATTTTATTAATTGCACCAAGACAGCTTTTAGCACGTCTGGGAATAGCTCAGAAAGCCTATGCCATGATTAGCAGTGTACCCTCCTCTCCTGTAAACCCCTTCCAATGCTTTTGCTGCTGTTTTATTTACATGATAATTGCTCGATGGCAACAAAATGTTATTCTCCCCCATCTCCCCACCCTAACTCTCAGTCTGAACTATGTGCATTAATTATGATGATTAAGGAATTCTCTCATTTTTTTGCCTTGATGTGTTTATTAAATTAATGAAGGAATCTGACACATGGGCTTGTATGCTTAGGGTACAGTTATGCTAAAGTCATGGGTATATTTTAGATGGCTGCATATTTTCTGCCTCAGTAACATTATAATTGGCTTAATGGATTTTCAGTTATGTGCATTGGCTTTCTCCCCTCTCCAAAGCAGACTAATTACAGCTTTTTACATTAAATTCTAATAGATTTCAATTTATCTCCTCTAAATTATCACAATAATTACAGTAATAAATTAGGCATGTAGCTGTCATTAATCTAAACAATTTCAATTGTGTATCATAGCAGCACAGACTATGTTCCTAAATGTGTATTCAAATATATTCCTAACTGTATAACCATTGTGTGGGAGGGTCTCATTTCCCAACAAGCTGCAAAACCCAGAAGGCAGAATGGAAGGAGAGAGAGGAAGAGAAGGGGGCAGGGAGGCATGGAAAAGGGATGAGAGAATGGAGTAAAAGTCAAAACAGACCAAATTTGAGGGACCACTGCATACAATTAACAATGTCTGAAGAATTATCTTGGACAGGAACATACCTGAAGCATCCTGGCAGACCTCAGATTCCATCACTAATCCATGACTGGCTTTTTCCCTCTTATATAAAAATGTGTTGCAAATGTTTCTTTACTCAAACACACCTCCTTGAAATTGCAGCTGGCTGAAACATGAAATTTTACCTTTCATAGGAAATTTTGGCAGGGACAACTTTGGTTTTGTTTCTCATTTAGCACAATTTCCAATTATTCAGAACACACCACAAAATGGAAATTCTGAAAAATTTCATGGAGGAAACTCATGTGGCCATTGCTTTTTAGATTAAGAGCATTCCTTGCTTTTACCCTTCCCTCCACAGAGAGCTATTGAGAGAAGTATTGACTTGACCATAGTCAGCTTCATAACTGATCTTCAGCAGAGGGCTCTGAGTGACTGACATGCTCATGTCATTTTCCTTGGCAGCTGCCAGGCTTGTAGAATTTAGGTTTGGGACAACTCCCTTTGCATCCCTCTGTTTCCTCCCTTCCTCCCTAGGCATCTGGACTTCCAAATCATCTGGCTCCTTGTGTGCCTGAAACCAAGGACAGCTGGACCCTTCATGCTGCAGCATGGTCACGTCCAAGTCTGCCTCAATAGCACTTCAGGCAGGATTGCAGGAGAAGAAGACCAACAGACAAATCGCTCCTTGGCTGTGATGTGTGTTGGCTTCTAGACTGTGCTGTTCCATGCCCTAGAGGATAAAGCTATGTTGGCTATGCCTAAACTAATGCTCGACCATGCTGATGTGCTATGAGGCAGGGCCACTCTGCAGCAGGACGGCACGGCAAAGGTGTCGAGACTCTTTTGGGGAGACATCCAGCCTGGCTTTTTGAAAATGTGAAATTCACATTCAGAGAGACAGCAGCCCCTTCACAACCGCAGATCCGTGAGGGTGGGTGGGACCACAAGAGTTTGCTGCCCTGGCAAACATGTGGACACAAACTTATGTCCACCTGTGGGAACATGTGGACACCTTGCACTGTTAGCAGAAGGAACCTCCAGGCTCTTCCTCAAATGCAAAGCACTGCTGATTCCATGAAGTGCCATTTTCTTACAGCACATACTCTGCCTGGATAGTTTCCAGTTAGCTCCACTGATACTACATTTTAGCAGCATACAATACTGGGGTACTTTTATCCTGCAAAGGAGGGAAAGATTTAGATCTGTGTTGTAGCCAGCACTGCTTTATTATCCCAACATGTAAAATTATCCAACACCTGGACACAAATTTGTATGTACTGAATAGCTTTCTGCTTCTAATTATGAAAATATTAAACTATAAACGTCCTTATATGGCATATATCTGTGAAGCTTTTTGTTGCTTCTCTTATGAAAGTACAATGGAATTTCTGTAAACATTAAAAGGATTAGAAAAATGAACTTTGTAAAAATGTTTAAACTTTCAAACTCCTGTACTACGGTAAAATACTCAGAACACTGATACCATATATATATACATTACATAATGTTTAAAGCTTTCCTGAGCACCTAATGTGCAGTTTCAATTGAGTTTCCATATATAAAGACACTTACTACATTTCTGTTATACCTCCTCTAGATGAAAAGAAGTCACTAACATTTTTCCTAGTGACTAAATCATTTTGCAAATTCAGGCTGTTCTGTGAATTTGGAGAGGTCTAAATTGCTAACACTTAAAATAATAGCACGTTGATTTGTGCAGCTCTGCAATGGAATTCCTCTGGAAGGATGTATGACCTCTCCATTAATATGAAATGAGGTCCTTGTGATACCTTAATGAATATGCAGCGTCCCCTTAGTGACATGAGTAACATTTGAAACCTTTATGCATTTTCAAAGGGCATTCACCTCAGCTAATCCTCAGAGCAGGTTCATTCATAGTCATATTTCCTGTTATCTGCTTACAAAGTTAAGATGTTCTTACTGTTTGAAATTTGTCACTTACTCCAAGAAGAAGAAGGAAAAGAAAAAGCAAGTGAAGGCTTTAATGGGCAATGTGCCAAGATAAATGGTCCCCGCTGTGCATGTTAGATTTGATGCAAGTGTTCTTTGTGTAGATACTACTTCCTGTACAGAATATTGCAGCCTTATGGCAACCTTTGTCCTTTGTCTTGATGACTGTATGAAATATTAATCTCTGAAACAGTAATGCTAAAAAGAAGCATTCTGCAGTATATCTGGTGGCTACAGCTGTGGACAGGGATTCAGATGTCGGATCCGATTCCTGTCTGCACCATAGTCTCCATGGGTATGTTCTTCTGTCTCTCAGCTCCCTCACTTGTCAAAGAGGAAACTTTATCGTTAACTAAGTCCTAGGAGGTTTTCTGCACCTTACCTAGATAAGTTGGTAAAACACACTGAGACCCTATATGGGACTGGATGGTAAAGCTTTCTGATTATACTAACTAGAATTAATGCCGGACACAGTGTGTCATGTTATTTTGTTGGCTGACCATAGTAGTTAGCCTTGAACATCCTGGCCTAAGAAGTATTTTCCAATCTTACATTCTTGAAAAGTTATTGTAGTTATTGATCAGGATAATTAGGCATGTCTCTGTTTGAAGGCACATCTTCAAGGATGTATTGTGAGACCTTGGGAGGCTGACAGCCTCACAGTTCATTTTTATCTTTGGGCAGTGACAAAGACTAAACAATGGGTACACCTTTTCTTTAGGTCCATTGGTAGTTCAAGTTCAAAATGGATTTTTTAGAGATGATAAAAAAGAAAATCCAACAGTTTTTTTGTTCTACACATGGAGGATATGAAAAAGACTTTGTAGGCTGTTATTCTCCTTGTTTCTACATGCCTATAAAGAAACACACCAAAACAGGTGTGTTCTGTACCTACATAGCCTGCATGAAGGAGTCAGTTCCTTCTGTAACCTCTTTTCCACTCTATATAGTGAGTACCTCAGTTGAAGGAAATAACAAAGCCATTTGCTGCCTTTGTTTTGTTTAGTTTTTTTTTTTACCCACCTGATGGTGTCTGCTTCCTCAGAGGCCTACTCACATCTACAGTTACTTCTTTTTTCTCTCTCTTTTTTTTTTTTAAATGCCCTTAATTTATTGCTAAAGTGATTGCTGGTGTTTATTGCTCTCCACAAAGCTTACAAAAGCCTGTTATAGAAAGAGCAAAAAAGGGAGAAGGGGAAAATAGGGATGAGATATACTTGTTTTTTTTTTTCTTTTCCCAGCAGTCAAAAGCTTACAACATCCATCCCTGCTTATATGGCTGAATTTCCAGTGTTTATAGCCAATGGACACGGGGATGAAAGGCATAAGTAAAGGGAGAGGAAAGAATTGCATAATTAACTTTTAAAATTAATTCATGACCCAGTTAAAAGGACAGGGAGAGGGTTATTAATTAATTAAGGTGGGAAACCCTGTGGGCATGTGAGATTTAGAGAGTTTTAACTTACCAGCCAGGTTAAAAGGCTTTCTAAGGGTGTACTCAGCACTCAGTGAATCTGAAACACATTTAATGCAAAAAGAAAAGGTGAAAATATATTGTAAAGGGTTTTTTCAAGGGGAATAAAAAGTCTAAAAAGACTGAAAATTAATTAGGAGGAATCCTGACAAATGTTTCATAAGAATTTGAGAAAAATCCTGGCCCAATTCTCAGCTTTTTTAAGCTTGCTTAGCTCTACTGAGCACTGCTGATGCTTGATCCTGTAAAAATATTTAGTCATGAAATTTATTTTTTACATCTCAGATCCTAAGAATTTAAGCAGAACTGATGGATTAATAGCTATAGCAATAGTAGCAACAATAATATTACACTAAGTGAAATTTTTTGACACTCTGGAGACATTATTGACTCTCTTTGCAGACGTGGCACTTAATCAAAACACATTTTAAATTGGCCATCATGAGTTCCTTCTTTTCTCAGGCATCTGCAACTGCAAATGCCCATTTACAGTATATTTGTCTTTATCCCCTTAAAGGCTTGCATCACCTGTGCTGCTTCCAGCTCTTGCCCAGGTACCTCAGGGTAAAACTTAGAATCTAGGTGAGTTTAAGTAGACCTAACAATTTGTTTTTTCTTCCTATTATCTTTCTTTGTATATCTTGCTGCCTTTAGGCTTTGCAGTGTTTAAAGTCAGGGATAAGCCTTCCATGAACTTCTGGCACAACCAACAGCAAATATGCTAGTCCAAGAGTTATTTTATGAATTTATGAAAAGGAGTGTTTTTTTCTCACTGATAGTGTTTGAAGTGGATTGCGTGGCTTACTGTTTGTTTATTTAGCTGGTCTCACATTTCAATCACCTAATGATAGATATCAAGACTAATCACTTTCAGCTGACTTTAAATGCCACCTTCTTTTGTTAGCTGATAATGGCTATGTGTCTCTGTCTCATCTGTGTTTGGCAAAATCTCAATCACAGTTCACATGTTGTCACAAAGCTAATTAAGCAGGAAATCTTTGCTTTTTCCCAGTTGCCCACCTTGGAATACCAAAGATTTAAAAAAAAAACCCAAACTAATAAACAAAAGATGTCAGATAAATGGATGTGAAAGTGTTACTACAAATCATTTGAAAATTAGGGGGAAAAGAAAATTATGATCAGTAGAGACAGGCCACAGCTAATGGAATTTGGGTCTTTTTATACACAAAAAATGTCATACTAGCTGTGCTGTATTACTGATCCCTAGGCAAGTAGCAATCTTCATTGTTTTATGATTCTCTTTTTCTTTATCATACTGCAGCATTTTGGTGTGAGAATTTTAAAATTAAATCTCCTTATTGTGCAGGCAGGATGTCCAGTTTTATTCTATCAAATGCCACAGAAACAAAGGGAACAATCCATTTTTCCTGATAGAAGCCAACAGTTCGTAAGAGGTTTGAGATGAGTGTAAGGATACAATTTGCCTAGAGAGTGCCTGAGGATCAAGACAACCTGACTTTCCACGGAATGAGTCTGTCAGCTGGCATCTTGCGGTAATTGCTTCCCATGGCAGGACCTTACCAGCCGAGGGAGGACTGCTCTCGTCAACCCAAGAATCAATTTCTACAGTAGCTGAATGATAATTGTTTGCTAAGGCTCGGGGAACTTGTTGCCAAGCCTGAAAAAGGGGCTGAAACTATGATTGGCACTCATTAACCCGGGATTTGGATTTGATCATTTACCTTAGTAGAAGAATGTGTGTGGGTAAAGGAGAGAGAGGACTGCAAAATGCTCTTTTGTTTGGAAGAAACAAATGAGATCAACTGCAGAATGGGTATCTGAACGTCAAGCCTGAAACTATATCTGTCTTCACTCAAAGGGACCAAATAGCATGCACTATGAGGTGATTTGAATGTTTTCCTTCAATTGCAAACACCTCCTTGGAATTTTTTTTTCCTGATAGATACCTCTGTTTGTGTGTCTTGTTCATTACGGTAAGTACGTCCTGATGACTGATGTCCTGAAGTTAGATTGCTGAATTACACAGCAAAGACAGTAGGAGAAGACATGCTAGAGGTCCAGAGGACTAGCTTCTAACTTCCATAGTCAAGCTTGTGCTTTTGCAAGAGGCAATTGCCACTCCTGCCCTCTGCTGCAGACATTTATGCCCAGCTGCAATGGTGCCCAGCAATGTTAACTAGACAACTGTGTGCTGTGTTCTGATCCTCACTTAAGTATGCCTAATGCCAGGTATTATGATTGCCAAAGTTCCTGCCACACAGCATTTTAGTAGGCAGACCAGACACCTGCAGTGTGACTTAGAATATGATATGACCAGCCTCTGATGCTGATTTTACATTTGTCTTTCCTAGTGCCTGTTGATTATTTATGTGACCTTTTAAAGTCTATTGACCAACATACAAACATTTTAATTTCTGCATCACAACCAGTGCATTCACACAAGTCTGCCAGTGACTAAGTAGTATTTATGACTAAGTGGTATGGTATTTAGAAGACTGCTTCAGAGTCACGCTCCATCAGGGATCCCCTAATCATCTCTGGTACCTATCAATGTTTATGTAAATTCCAGACCAAGCTCTTCCCCTCAACCCTCTCTTTTACTCTCCACATATATGTGCATTACCAGAAAAAAAAAACCAAACAAAAAAACAGTCTCTGTTCCATGACTCTGGTCTCACCATCACTGTCCCTTTCAGATCCTAGTGTGTTAGGGTCTCCAGCATAACAAAACTGTGGCTCTTGCAGCAGGAAAGTGGTCCTAAGGGTGGCTGTGGAGCCAGTGGTGGCTCTAATGAGATTTAGATCCCAGGGATCTCAACAGAAAGCCTCGTAGTAGGTGTTTCAGCATCTTCCTGTGCATATAAAGCAATGGACATTAAAAAGAATAATATTGTGCAAAATAAGAACAATACAGTTTGTTCCTTATCAAGATAATACTAACAATACAAGTGTAGTTAGCTGTTAAATGTCAGAAAAAAAGCCCAAATAACAGCCATTGTAACTTTCTCCTATGGAACCTTATTAGTGCTCATCCCAAGTTGCCTCGTGCAGAGTGTCCCTTGAAGCTCAGCAAAAAGGGATGGTGTATGGATCCTGTAGAGACAGGAAGGCTGTCCTCTCTTACATAATCTCACAGCACCAGAAATACAGCAAATGTTTAACTCTTCTATGCAGGCCTGTTTTGCAGCTCTTCCCATGCCTGGTTTGTGTGCACCTTATAGCTCGCTTGCCCATCCACACTTGTAATAGAAAGAACAAAACAATATTCAGATCTGGGGAACTATTTTGTCATCAACTGGAAAGTATCTGTACTCAGCCATGGACTTATTCCCCACTTACAAGACACACAGAAGTCTTTAATATTTTTTTTCATGTCAAAAGATAGTTTGGAGTATTTTTTTAGAACTTCCAATTTCCAGGGAATTTCAGCTCTGAACTTTATCAGGTTGTTGTTTTCAGTGTGTTCTGAATGCAAACTTAGTTACTGAATTTACATTGCATAGCACAGACAGTGTCATACCACTTGTAGTCCTTTAGCAGATCAATTGTGTCCTCAGTGGCAGCAGTAGCAGGGAATTTGTGTGTGGATTTGGCAGTCAGAGTAACTAATTGCTAGATGTGCTAGTTTGGAAAAAAATATCCTGCAATGAACTGACCTGTGGAAACCTCCATGTTAAACATAACTCCCCTCTTCTATGTCCTTCTGATTTGGGTAAGTTCACGTAAAACACTGAGTGACTTGAGAGGAACTGCAAAGGTTCAATGTCCTAGTAGAACTTCAGATTTCCTTAGATACTGAAGACTGCTTCTTTAGCTCATGTGACAATTATATCTCAATTTGATCACAGGAGAATAAATTTCCTTTTTTTCTAAGAGCTTGGACATTACTTGCTATACCTCCAGAGCAGGTCTACCAGCAAATCATTGTGAACAGATGTCAAGTTACAGAATCCCAGCCTGGCGATTGCATTCAGATTCAACTGGGGGAAAGTGGCTTTGTAAAAATGCCAACTTTTCTAAGATTCACGGCCAAGAAAGTTATACTAAATGAATCTTGCACATGCAAAAAGCCACAGTCCCTTATTAAACCAGTCCCAAAAGAGCCGATGTCCTTTAACTAGAAGGATGTATTATCTAAGGAACAGGATTTTCAATCTAAATCTAGAGACTTATACTTGCAATATATGCACAACCAATGGAAACAGTGATTTTATGTCTAACATACTTTCTTATGTATTTTCCAAGTAGTTATGAACTACGCCTTCTTAGTGAACAGATATGGTACTTCACAAGGGATTTGGAATATGAATGAGTGCTGTTCTTTACAGCTGAGTTCTTCTGATCATGCATCCAGTGGTTTGTATAAAACAACTAGGGTGACATGCCTCTTTTATGTGTCAGACAGATTTAATCTGTAGGCCTGATATTTTCACAGAATAAGGCCCTTAAAGAAGTATCTTCAAAGGAACTCCATGCCTCCAGCTGTTCTGGAGGGGTACTGACTAGCCAGAGATGCAAAAGGCTAAAAGGGGAGACACTAGTTTGAAGTCCAGGTAATTTGTCTTAAACTGTAGGTTTAAGAAACATGAAAAGACAGAGAAGAAGCCATGCTCCTCAAAGTTACATGAGAGTGTTGCCAGGAAAGTATTTTGTAACAGTGCTCTGTTTTGATGGCTGGTTTGGAAAAGCCAATGACCTCACACTTGCACTCCTAATTTTATTGGGGCAACCTCTGCACTCCCAGCAGGTAGGCCCATCACACAGAATAAACTGTGTTTTGGGGGCTATATTATGCAAACAAATGTAGAAGCCCACTTCTGTCTTTCTTGTGCTCCTCCCCTCTAGTCTGCTAGTGGAAAGCAATGTGGCACTGGTTATCTCTGATGTACATTATTCAGCCAATAAACATTTGCATTCCATACCTTTATTTTCCACATTCCTGTAGAATTACAGGAACAGTAAGCATTAGATTTGTACTTGTGCTTTCAAATATCTTACACAGAAGTTGAATTATGTAACTCACTAAGATGAGGATGCACTAAGATGCACACTACCTTGAAAATATGAGGTTTAAAGTGAACATTATAGTATCAAAGTATTGCACAGCCAAGAGTCTTTGAAGGTTAAATTGATTAAATATGATGAAATTAACAAAGTGAAACTTTATATCCAAAGATGTTTTCTTTGTTCTTGAATAGAACATTTTACATCAAGGTCTCTACTTGAATGTCCTTATGGCACACCAAAATAAGTTAGGAAAAAGTCCCATCAGGTTATATATTTTGTAGTTAATGGGTTCTGCTGTGTTTCATTTCAGAAAAGCACTTCAAGAAATGCTCCCTAGTTTATGTTCTCCTTGGGAGAAATCCTAATCCTAAACTGGTATTAATTTGCTTCCAGTGACTAAATCACCCTGTGTACAGAGGCCTCCATTTATATAACTGGAAATCATTGCAGTTATTGTGTATCTCTCACTCTCTCTCTTCATCCTTCTGCTGCACCCATAAGCCATGGCATCTTATCTGTGTCGTTTGTCACCTCTCTCTCCTGGAATGAGATTTGTTGGAGTGTGTATCTTAATCCTAATTCATAAGAGTTGCTTAAAAAGAGGATGATCTCATGGACTCGAAGATCTCAGAGGTCCCTTCCAACTATGGAGATTCTGTGATTCTGTGATATAAAGTCAGCTCAGACATGATTGACAGTTGAAGAGATACTCTCCACCACTTCAGGTGTTACAGATGATATCTTTTGGAGAAGAATCTCTTATGGCCATGGTGTAGCATAGACAAGATCTAATCAGTAGTAAATCAGTACTGTTTCTCTGAGAGTGAGGTGATTCCTTGGTGCAGCCCCAGTAAGCAATTAATGATGCTGTTAGCTTCTAGGTGCAAACACTGCTGTCATGTGTTTGTGTCTTTTGTGTCTTTTTCCTGAGAGACTAGCCCAGTCAAATTTACCTCTGCAATAATAGTGTTCCCATTCTCTGTAGGAAAAGAATATGGACTTAGAACAACACTGGTTGAGAATACAGATCAGTAGCCTGAGGTTTTTTGTTTCTGTGAGAACCTATGAATTTTTCCAAATTTTGTGTGGGCACATCTGTTAGTCTCCCCTCCATGTAGTGGATTCGGAGTCAGCAGGACTTAAGCGGTCTCCTGCCAAAAACCACATAGCTGCATGAATGCAGTGCTGAACCTGACCTTATAAGCCCAGCTGGCTTGTGGGCTCCTTGGAGGATATTTTTATCCTAACACTGATATTTGTTTTCTTTCAGCATATAAATCACTCCATGTACAGTCCTCCACTTACACTGATGGTCATTATATCATTATAATGTGTAGTGTTATTAGCTTGGCCCCTTCACTGTTCTTACACAGTGTTACGGCTTTTGAGTTGAAGATGGTTGTATCCTTTTGGCTTGGGACACAAGGATATGAATGCATCATTCTCCATGGACAGCTGTGTAGGGATGGGTCATACCTAAGGAAAACTAGGCCAGTGGACTTAACAGTTTTAGTTCATTTCTGCTTTGATTGTCCTCCTCTTTGATTTCTGCCCTTGTGGTTGTGAACTACCAGATAGCAATGCAATCCACACCATTTTTTATGAGGATGGCTCAAGCATGCAGTGCCTGTTTATTCCTCAATGGTGAATAGTTCTCTGTTTAAAAAAAGCCCAAAGCCAATGTTTGCAAGTCATTTACTATGACTAAAACTCGTTTCGCTTTATCAAGTGATATAGCATTTCTTACCCCTTCTATAACTCAGCGAGTAAAATCTGCAACTGGGCCATGGGGGCATTAATAGCATCCCTATTGAAGTATTGGAAGTGAGACTGGATCAATACAGGTAGTTGGGGAATTACCCTGCCTGTGGTGCCTGCTCGGCTGAGCTCACCAAGGACACCAGCACCAGCAACACCAAGGGAGCACAGGGGCTCCTCTGCACCAGCATTCTGGGAGAGCATCCCTCCCAAAGGACCCAAAGCCTGGCATCTGCCCTCTGTGTGCTCCCTATGGCCTGTGAAAAGGAAAATAAATGCCTCACTTGATTTTTTTTTTGTTAGAAACCCCATAAGCCAAACTCTTAGAATACACACTATGTGAGGAGGATTTAAATGTTTGGGAAAGGTTGTATTCCAGCGTACATCACTGGAAGGCTGCCAGAGGCAGCCTGGAGCCAGTGAGGAGAGAAGTGTTTCTTGTGGTCGGCGTGGTAATATCGAGGGCAGCAGGGACAGACCAGAAGGAGACTGAAAGCAGAGCAGCTGAATGCAGAAAGCACACAGAAATTATAATCTAATAATGAACCTCTGAGAAGGCAGGCGTGAGGAGGAGACGCCTGATCTGTGGAAAGGCTCAGGTAGCTAATTTCAGGAGCCCGGTGGAGGCAGAACGGCTGCTGTGGCAGGGGCAGTGATTTGTTATGGGCCTTCTCACTAGCAACAAAGGTTGGGAGCAAAGGGCCCTATCCTTACACCTCTGGAGCTGCTTAAAAACTCTGACCTCAGCGTCTTCCTGCCTCTGACTGAATCTGCATCTGACAGCAGGCAGAAATGCTCTTCCCTGCTTTCTGTGCAAAAGGGTTTTACAGCTATTTTTTTACTTCGCTGTAGTTCCTTTTTTTTTTTTTTTTTTTTGTGTGTGTGTGTGTGTGTGTCTTATTTTCCCCTTCGTAATGGAGGGAAAAAAGGTTAGATTAGAAAACTTCAATTAAGCCTTTAAAAAGACCATCTGCTGAATGCTGACTGGGGTTTCATGTAAACAAAATGCCTGTGCTGGTTACAAACAAATGATCTTATCTATTGTATTGTGTTACAAATTAAAATTAGATTAAGCCACCTACATGGTACCACCGCTGAATCTTAAATTTCTTATGGAAACTGAATGTTTGCTGCAAGTATTCATTCGGCCTGATGAGAGCCTCATTATTTTTGTACCAGCAGTACACACTGGGTATAGCATAATCAAAGCCTAGGGGTACGTATTAATTATCCTTTTGAATAGTGATGAAATTTTAAAAAGATCTCCTTTAGGCTCACATCATCAGCAGATGAAACAAAGCTTTGCACAGCTTGTGAGCAGTGGCTCACATGTGTTTTTACATCTGTTCAGGATATTTCAATTTGAAGCGCAACAAGCCAAGTCTGGGATTAAAGACCCGGAGAAAGACGGGGAAAAAATCTGCAACAATAACCAGACCCCTCCCCTTCCTGTCTGCAGTGGAGAGGGAGAGCGCCTTCTCGGTAGTAAAACCTGGCTCCATTTTGATTTTCCTTTCGGTGGTGGTGGAAATATGACTTAGAAGAGGGGTGTAATGCTCTGAGCCAGTGCGCTGCCTGGGGGTGCCAGGACTGGCACCTGGCCCCCTGTTCTTGCCTGCCCATTGCACCCGGTGAGGTTCTAGTTTACTGTCAGTATTCCTGAGTTTAACCTGACTGTAATCCTATTCTAGAGAAGAAAACATCGGTAAAGAGAAGAAATGCTTGTGCCCCTCCAAGATTCCTGCAGATCCATGTTTGCCAGCTTGTGAAAAAATGGGGAAATGGGGATGCCCTTTGTCAAGAGTGTTGTCCTTTTTGAATGCTATCATACGCATGCTGTAATTGCTTTGCTGGAACGTAAAAGGATCAGTTCGAAATACTTTTTAAAGCAATGTCAAAACTGCAAGCCACAAATTGCACAGGTTAAGTCCTACCGCTGTGATGAGTAAAAGCAAAAGTGGTCAGTCGGAATGGAGTTGTATTAGCTTTCAGTGGGAAAGGACTGCTGCAGTTCGGTGCTCAATCAAAGGACCCGATTCTCAGGCAGCCACAAATCTAGAACCCCTCTAAGGTCCGTGTGAGCTCCGACTTGATGGACACTCAAAGATCAAGCTGATTGTGTTTACAAGTCCGTACACATACTGCTATTTGGTGGGTCTTAGTTTCTTTTCTTTTTTTTTTTTTTCCACTGCTTCTCTCTTGAGAGAGGCAATAGCCATTCAGCCAAATTAAAATAAGAGAGGTAAGGGTAGGACAGGAACGGAATCAGTGCTGTTGACCAGGCATAAACTTAGATCAGGTGTTTTTTAAAAGTTTATTCATTTTTACTTAGCGAGGCAGGCCAAAGTCTGCACTCACATATGCTGCTTTCTAAAGATTCATCATGATTGTAGCCTAGAATGTCATCAAGCACATAATTTTATCAATGGATTTGAGTGAAAGCGGTATAAATCTGCTAGCAAATAATCCGTGGTTTACAGGCTAGAATACATCCTTCAGCTTTTATGACAGATCAGGACATAGAAACACCACCAAAGACAAGTCATATAATTTAAAATTCTTACTTCTTTGGTCATATACGGCGTTTTTGAAGCCGAATAATCTCAAAGGATACAATTTATAATTCAGTTAGTGGGATGAGGCTGGAAGAGTCATAGAAACATGGAGTCATAGAATCTTCCTCTGTGGGCCATTTTGAGATACCATAAGCATCTACCTGTTGGTGTTATGTTGTAAAACAAGCAGGACTCAGGGAGGGATCCCAGACTGGCCAGATCGTCTGTTCCTTATGGGTCAGTTGTGCAGGTGCCAGGGCATAACCACACAACCACACTGTGCAAGAGAGCACAGTTGTGTTCACAAGTCACTAGTGAAGGACGTGAACCCTTTTCCACTGCTAGGATAAAATTGACTTAGACAAAGCGAGCTCTGTCATAGTAAGGACTGGTGGGAGAAGGCCATACAGTCTACTTTTCAAGCAACAAATGAATGCTGTCATTATTAAAAATTAATTATGCTAATGAATTGAAGACTACACTCCAAGTTGTGTGGCTTTTGCAAGCTAACAGCTGTTGCGGTTCTTTCTCTGTGCTCAAGCCTGCATGGCCTGTCATTTACTATTCCTTACAGAGTCCGGAGCACAGATCATAACAATATAAATATGGATATATGCTTAAAAACATGATTAAAAATAGTTACTGCTCATGGACAGTAGCCAATTTGCCAACATGAATAAAAGCAACGCTATTTTTAAAAATGCAGCATGACATATTATGGACAAGCCTGTAAAATTCAAATAATGAAACTTTTTCAGAGTTAGAAATGACTGAGTGTTAAAATCTGCTTTCCTATAAAATAAAAAGTGACCAAAAGTATTTTTTTTCATATTTATGAAAAAAAAAAAGTGCTTGCAGGCTGAGGCTTTGCATGCCAAGTTTCAGCCTAAAGCGAAATTTAACAGCTGAGTTACAAACCCCTAAAAATAGGGTTTTGTAATGGAAGTGCTGACACAACTTTATCTATCACAGTAAGAATGGCACAGCTATAATTAAAAGTACATAGTGTACTTTGTCTTTGACTAACATAAATAGCTGTCAGGATGGCCTCCAATACAGTCCTCCATGTTATTTTGACTCCAACACAACGGAAGCCATTCCTTATTCCTGCATGCTGAGACAAATTATCTAAAATTATAGGGTCCTTGGATTTCTCTACAAATAGCACCCAAACACCCTCACAAGGAGATGTCAAGTGGCGCTAAGAGCTTCAGCTATTGTAAAGGGCAAGGATCCTGAAGCTGCCCTATGAGACCAGTTTCCTTATTTTTCTGCTCCACATCATTATGTGGATGATCAATGTGTTTTCACTAAAACATCAAGGTAATGTCCATCAACTAGATCAAGCCTTTGGCTTTGGGTGCCTTTAAATTGCTAGATATTGCTGTGGTTTCTTGTCTTTGTGGTGACTTTTGGTTTTAATGATACTTCATTGAATGGGTGATATGTAATTAAACTTTTCTGACAAGGCTGCTTCTTTCTGACTTTTTTTAAGCCTTCTCTTACATTTCCAGGAAAAAAAAGGTCAGCCATATTTATATATTTAATGACACTCTTAGCTTTTATCTGGTAAATCATCTTGTTTGGTTGGTTTTGCCTTCCACCTCTTTTTCCTGTTTCTCTCTTCTTCCTGTCTATGTTGCTCTTACTTTGCCCCCCTTTACCCTCCTTTCTCTCTACAGGACTCCTTTTCCCTTCTGCCTCTTTCTCCCCATAATTTGCATCTGTCTGGATTTTTCTAGTGGGATTTCATTCTAAGGTTTTTTTGCACATCCAACTCACTGAAATCAGTAAGTATTTAGGGTACTAAGTACCAGACTCCTAACTTCTGTCTCTCCTTTCCTAAAGCACTTGAGTTTAAACCTAACAATTGAAAAAAATTGCAAAAGTCAAACACCTTATTTTGCAAACACTTCTACACATGTGTAACACTGTGTGTGTTGCATCTGTTATGGCTTGAGTCCGAGAGACTGGGATTGAGGCACAGCTTTCAAAATACTTATGATTTGGCCATTTTGGTTTGTTTGTTGGTTTTTTTTTTTTCAGACAAAGAGTCAAGGATTCTGTTGCTCTGGTGTAACAATACCTTGTGTAACTTGGGCAATGTACTGCCATCTTCAAAGGTGGCTTCTAAAGGTGAAATCTGTCTAAAAAAGAAGATTCTTCGCCTAGGATGTGCTCACCGTGCAGGGAAACTGCCCACATCTCTGCTAATGCAAACAGGAACAAGTCCTTTGGTTTCTCTTCCAGAACATTAAACTGATTTTACTGTTGCTGTAGCAATTTACCAGGAGGAATGTTTCAGAGACAAATATGGGATACACATTGCTAACCATCAGGTGACAAAAGATAGAAAGCAGACAATAAGAAATATAATAAAATAGCTGACAGAAGAAACATGAAACAACATTATTTTTCTAAGTAAAATATTCTGTAGCAAGGACAGGAGGAAGGTTTTATTTTTGCAAACCTCATTTTTTTTTCAGTGAAAACCAGAAAACCCCCCATAATTTAAATTAGATGAAGTTGAAACCTAAGATTTAAACAATTTTACGACTGTTTTACTTATGTTTAGTTTAGAAATTTGGGGAAATTTTATGAAATTGTAGCACATTAAAAAAGAAATTAAGATATTAGAGAGTTAATTAATTTTAATTAATTCATAATGCTTATTTTTCACTTTGAAGCCAGTAGGGGGAAAAATTAAATGAAGATTAAATAAGAGATATGCTTTTATTGCTTATGGTGTAATTCAAAGACAGACAATATTTATCTTTTTGCGTTTCTCCCTTAATACTTTCTTTTTGTCCTGAGCCTACTCAGACAGGTCCCTGGATAATGCTAAAATTTGCACGACGTCCTGGTTACAGCCCCTCTTTTTCAGGTGGTTTCAGCTCTCAATTTTCGGCCTCCTGCCTAACACAATTCACCCGGGGCACGGCGATATCCCAACATAACACAAACCTTGTCATGTCTTATTGCTTAAATAACACAATAAGGAAATTAAAAGGCTTGCAGGTTATGATTTTCATTGTTACGGCTTATGAGGCCTTGAAGAATTTCAGGAAATTGATTACCCGAGGGGGGTTTGGTACCTATGGTTGGAAAAAAACAACAACCCCAAGAACAACAAAGAACCTCTGGGTAAAAGTCTTTTAATACAAAATTTAATACAAAATATAGACCCTTGTCCATCCTGGCAGGGCTGGGATCAGGCAGCGATATAAGCGCTCCAGTCCCGGTGGTGAGGAGCGCGGCCTGCCCCGGCCCGGGCTGGATCGGCGTGGGCTGGATGCCCTCTACCGGGGGATCCGCCATTAACCGCCTTGCCTCTGCTCCCTCCTCCGCCCGGGCCCGAGAGCGTGAAAGGCTTTAGCCGCTTCACCTACACTTTCTTCGCATGAAATTATAATGGGAGAGGGGAAAAGAGAAGACTAATTAATGCCTGATTTCTTTCACGGGGAAGGAAAGACTGGTGTGACTTGAAGCAGCGAGGGAGGTTTGAGGAAAGCCCATCAAGGCTCCTCTTCTCCCCAGTATGGCTCCTGGTATTGCCCAGATGTATGCCCCAGTACAGCCCTGCTGCCTGGGGGAAGGAGTTTTGCCCTTAGCCTCATGCAGCACTTGTGTCTGAGTGTTCTCTGGAGGTCTGCACTGTGTTGGGCCTCACGAGTCTATTAACACCTTTGAGTTTCATCCTATGGAGGCAGAACCCCAAACCAAAGGCAGGGTGGGTTGCCACCTACAGTGAAAGGCAAGAAAGATGGTGGCAGGAGAGCTGCATATGGGGTGGTAGGGCCCACTCTGCAATGCTGCTTGCAGCGGGCCTGTGTCCACTCAGGGCACCTCGCTTTCCCTCACCCCATAGCCCGGTGAGGGCAGTTGGCAGAAAAGTGCCAATGGGCCCTGGGAAGGCAGTGGTGCTTGTCCAAAAACGATCTTAGCCTGGGGGAGGCCTACCTTGGGGGTGGAGCGGAGAGGAGAGGAGAGGAGAGGAGAGGAGAGGGCCTCCTGCGGGAATGGGGACTCAAGGCCTGCAGCCAGGAAGAACAGGGAGCACACAGTGGCCAAAAAAAAATTTAAAAAAGAATAAAAAAAATTAAAAGGAAATAAAAGTAAAATAAAAATAAAGGAATTAAAAATGGGGAAAAAGCATGTGTTTTCAGTGGGGAGATCTGGCCACCACTGCCAAGTTTCGCTGGTTCCATGAGAAGTCTGGTTTTAGCCACGTAGGCAAGAAAATTTGGTTTTTGTGCAGAAACTCTCCTCCAAAGTCAGCAACCGGTCCAGTGCACCCTGCCAGCGCACAACCGGGTGGGATGAGGCTGGTTTAGCCGTACCCCAGGATCCGATCACTTACAAAGGCTTCACTTAGATCCATCATGTTATCTGAATGGTTATTTTGTGACTTAATTCCCCCTGCTTTTTCGCAGTGGTAATTAAATGAGCAAGGGGAAAAAAAGAGACAGATTAATTGATTGAACTGATTCCAGGAGAAACCATTACTCCCGTTCCTCTTCTGCTCTATACGGTGTTTAAACAACTCTGAAATAGAACTGGGTGAATCCTGCCAACATATTTCTGTGAGCGTTGCTTTGATTTTCAAATGAATTGTCTTCATCTGCTTTTATCCCCTTTTGCCTTGGCTTTATTTGAACATTTGTACAGTTTAGTTTGCTCATGAAAAAAAAAAAAAAAGCTAGTGTGTTTTAATACAATGGAAAATTAATTTCATTTCCATGAACTCAAGAGTTATGTACTGACAGGACAAAAGTAGCATCACGGAACAGACTAATAATCAGTAATGACATTGTTCAGATATGCCACAGTGCAAATGAATAATACTACGTCATACATTGAACAAAATTTATGAAAATTACTTAACAGAACTGCCAAAATCATAAACTATAGAAACTGCATCTAGAAGAAGAGGTGAAATGTACCAAATACTTCAGTTACTGCCAGTTATTCACTCTTTCATTGAAAAGATTAGTAATATTTTTCTTTTAAATTGCGTTCAGTTAATGTACATTTATAAGTGCGATGGCAGTGAGTATAGAGCATATTAGTCAAATCTGTGTTTAGGGAATATGAATAATGTGTATTAATCACAAAAGTCCCTTGGTAGTAACAAATATACTTACAGATTTTGTGAAGTATTTTGAAATGAAGGAAGGAAGCAAGAAAAATCACACAGGAGTGCACTTTTAAGGGAATTTTGCAAAACAATCATCAACATTAAGGAAATGCAATTTTTCATCTGTATCTAATCTATAGCTTCATAAAATCTCCATGTTGAGCAATTATTCAGAGAGAGACTAAATAAATATAGTGCTAAAAATCATAATAAATGTTTCCAGAAAATTTGAAAAGTAGGCTAAAAAGCAATTTAGTTACCTTCTCTCCGTCTACAAGAAAGATTACTATTTTGGCTTGCATTTGTATGCAACTTTTCTTTTTCATGAATTGGTTTATACAACAATATCAGATTATATAAGGTTACAGAATGGCTGAAATTTTTCAAATGTATGTTTTGAATTTTTTTTAACAAGCAGAATAGATGTTTAGGACAGTACGTTTTTCCGAATCGTGCATCCTTGGCTTAATTGTCAGTACTGATGACAATTCCTGGATGATTGTTCATCTCGGGAATATGTTTGGAGATAGCATTGTGATTTAAAACTCTTAGGAAGAAAACAAAAGGCAAATTAGAATGGTAAAAAAAATAAAAAAAATAAAAAAATGAGGGAGCAAGGAGGAAGTTTCTCACTGTGTTTTTTCACCCAGGATATAGTTGTGTATACACACAGTATATACAAAAATCTGTTTTAAAAATACCTGTGTTCCTTTAGAAATGATGTAGAATATAAGATATAAAATTGGCTACATTATACAGTATGCAGATTTCATATATAGTTTTCTGTAAAAAGTAACCAGAGAGTTAAGCAAAATCAATATGAGGATGTGCTGGATGGGGGGGGGGGGGGGGCCGGGGGGGGGGGGGGGAGTTGGGGGAGGAGGGGAGAGAAGAGGGAGGAAGTTGAATTGAATTCTGACATGAATATCATATATAAGTCAAAGGCGGTATTACCGTACTTCATGAAACAGGGTTTTGCTGCATTATAACCCTGGGCATGAGTCTTTGAGAATGACATACCCAAACAGCATAAAGTCCAAGAGGAGAGTCTTAGAAAATTTGAGCAAAAGAAAAAGATGAAAGTGGTTTCTGATTTGTAGTACATATGTGTTCCTTATTTTTTTTTTCACATTTATCTCTATAACTAAGTTGATTAAGAGTGAGGATTTTTTTCTAAGTAAAGATAAACCTGAGAGATGAGGCTTTAATCTGTCTTCATTTCCTTAAATAAATAAAATCTCCAAACCTTTGACTGATGGCCACCATTGCCCAACCACCTGGCCCCACTGATGGGCCTCAATCATGGAGGGAGCAAGGCAGGAGAAACTCTGTGTGGGAGGTGAGCATCTTTCCTTCTGCACCTGCAAGGGTGGCCTGAGTTCAGTCAGATGAATATTACCTACAAAATGTATGCATAATGCAAGGGGAAAAAGATGTCTAATTCAGTTAGAGAATTAAAACGTGTTTGGAAGTAGCTGGTGACTTGTGGCTAGCTGTGTATTTGAGAGCTTATAAAGTCCTTATGACTCAACAGCGCCTGATTGCAACCTAATGGCTAATACAGCTTTTTAGCCAAGAAGAGGGGAAGAAATGCCTCCTGGCAGAGCGCAAGTAAATACATTGGAGAAAATAGTTGTTATTTCAGGTGCACAGATTCCCAGTAGAAAATAAGTTTAATTAATTAATTTATTTTTCTAATTTGTGAAAATATGCCTAGGGTGACCTCTAGGCACATGTGCAAAAGCCATAAAACCAGATTCATTCATTAACCAGCTAACACAATGTCAACCAAGGATAGTCAAATAAACAAATAACATGTGAGGAAAACTCAGACTCCTCCCATCCAGCTCTCTGCAGGAAAAAGCCTTTGAGAGTGAACACACTTGGGAGCGTGCCTTGGACTCCTTGCTTGTCGCCTTTTTTGGGTGACAGAATGGAGTCATAATCATGCTGATGAACCCTCTCATTTTTTATTTGATGGTCATGTCATTCAATTAAATACGATGAACTAACCTATTTTTTCCTCTATTTTTTTTTTTAAATATGTTAAATGTGATATAGGAGCCAGTCACAAAAAAGAGTGTGTAAAGTGCTTGGACCTCTGGGATCAGACAGAGAACTGGAAATCAGGATTTCTGGCTTCTCCTCCTCCACCTCCACCAGCCGCCTCTCTCCTGCTCTCTGATCATGGAGAAGCCGCTCGGTCTGGGCGGTTAGACGTGTAAACACAGGGCTCATCAGTTCCTAGTAATTCCATGTATTGCTCTTTTGTGGATGTGTGCTCTTTGAGCTTCTCTCATTGCTACAGGATAGTACAGAGAGTGAAATTAGCTGAGGAAAAAGCAGATACACTTCTGTAATGGCATTACAGAAATGGAAGAAGTTCAGCCTCTCCTTGAAGCACTAGGGAGCATCGGACTCCTGTGGATAGGTGACATCAGCGCTTCACACCATTCCCAGCATCTTCCACATGACTGTAGTGACTTTGCTGTTGCCAGTGTCTTTGAGGTCCCTGAAGGAAATACCTATCAGGACTTGAAATGCCATCATGCTCTTTCACTGTGATGCCACCAGCAGCTAGAACTTTCTCCTCACAACACGCTTGTTATACTTTATGAAATAATGTTATGGTTTACCTTATAAATAAGCAATTTTGGAAAATTTATACTTCAGCTGTTTGACAGGCAAGTTTTTCCATAGCAATAAAACCGGGTTTGTGTCCAAACATCCCACATAACCCCCTATTTATATTCACGTGAGGAAAAAAATCCTTTTGGGCTACAACTTCATATTTGAGTTCTAACAGACGAGATTCTGTTCAAACCAGAGTGCTGTGGCTGTGATGGAGACAGAACAGGGCAAAGTGTATCTGGTTTTCAACCTGGGAGGAAATCTTCCCCCTAACCTGCCCTCCTTAAAAATGTTTTCAAGAAAAGATCAGACACAGGTTTTTAATGTCTGGGGAAAAACAAAACATGACCCACAATAGATTTAGGCAGTTCCATTTTTGCTTGCTATTTTTAAAAGCATACATGTTATTTAAAAATAATTAGCTTGAGCCAATTTATGTGCAATGTATATATTGCACATATGTCTAGAGGAAACCAGAAACAGGGTTGTATAATCGTAACCTTACTGCACTGAAGGCCTGGCATAATTACCGTTGCAAGAGAAAAAGCCAAAGAGATTTTATCTGTCATATTTATTTTCCTCATGTAAATATATTAAAACAAAACAAAAATAAACTTTTGATGCTCAGAGCTTAACCCAGTTTATATAGTATGCATTTCATTCTTTGTTATTATTAATAATAATTTCCCCCATATTCATGCGCAGTAAAGCACTTGAGATGGCAATCTGTAAGGATGTTTTTTCAACAGCTGCAAATTTCTTCTGTTGCACATGAGAAAAAACGTATCTTCAAATATCCACATGCATTTTTCCCTGATTTTGTCTCTGCATGGCAAGTGCAGCTGTACGGGGCAAAAGTAAGTTTTACCATGCAAATGTGAGCATGTGCCTCTGCATAGGCTTCTGGCCCTTTAAAATGTAATTAGCCAGTATAATAAGGCTGCTGTGTATGTGTAATATCATAATATTTAATGAATCATAGGACTGAATGTGAGGAAGAAAGTCTATTGAGTAGAGATCTCCCAGAGGCTTTGCTGGAGCTTGGACTGGCACATGACTGACGCTTTTCTGTATCCTCAGATTCAACACCAAGGCCAACTTTACTTGCAAAGAAAAGATCCAGTTAAATAAAAACCATATGAACCCTGCTAAAATAATACAATTTGAGTAAATCAATGCCTTTGGACTTTCTCAAAAGTATCTTAAGAAACTCATTGAAAGGGAACAATGCATTTCTAGTGAGTACCAGTTAGGGATTTTAACACGCTCCTCTGTACCTTGGTGAGCTTGCAGGAGGTGGGATAGATTTTCCCCACACAGAGCACACGTCTTCATTTCACAACACGTTGTAAACACACTTTTCATGGTAATGTCTTGTTTTGGTTTGAGTTTTTTTTCCTAGATTATGCATTAGTAATTTGTGCATCACATGCTGGCAAGCCGAATCACAGTATATTGCACACACTACTAATGTGAGACAGAAACCTCAGCATATTCTAGCGCTTTTCTCATATCTTGTTAGCATCTGTTTGTGGTAGGCTGGGATGATGAGGTGCTAATATGATACAGCGAAGGAAGTGTAATCCATGAACATTTTTGTGTCACATTTGTATAATATATTACACTAATCTGACCAGACTTTCATGTGCTCTTACCCAAGGAATGCCATTCCTGCCTCCTCCCTTCCCCCATCAATGCCTTTGAAGGTTTGTGAACGATTTCCTGTACACAGGCTGTGTAAGAATGTGCACACATTCTTTCCCTGGTGGAGGAAGGAGTGCTTTTTATGCCCGCTTGCTCTCAGCGTAACAATGTTCATGAACAAATTGCACTAAAGAAGGAAGCATGTTCAATTATATTCTTCTTTCTCGGCTAAGAGGTAAATGAGGCAGAAGGTGCACTCTCTCCAATAAGCGTCAGATCCATTCAGAGTGCTTCGTGCAGTGTCTGGGCGCAATTTTTTAGCAAAACTTTTATGAGGCAGCAGTCTGCAGGTTGCACAGCAATAACTAGGATGTGTGTATTGGCAGCCATTGTTTCTTCCTGAGAGGTACCATCAGACAATGGCTTCTTGCAGACTAGTTCTGATTTTCACCTTGTTACTTCATGCTGGTCCTTGGACAATTTTCTAGGTCTATTTTTCCTACCCATGGATTAGTTTTGCCCTACACTATTTGCTTCTTCGGGTGATAGCTGTCTCTATCCTTGTGTTTATGTAGCTTTAGCACATTGGCATCCTGCTCCTGACTGGAACTGCTCATCAGTACTACAATAGAAATAAATGCAGTAGTAAAGTGAGCTCATTAAAAAAAAAAACCAAATTGCATTATAATTATAATATAAAGTGCTTCATCTTGCTGATCTGATTCAGGAAGGGAAAGCTGAATCAAAGGTCTGGATGAAAGGCATGGAATTAGAAAGTCATAATAGTTTTGGCAGGTCAGTGTGGATTTATTCCCTGTGGATCCTCAGTGTAAGTTAGAATTTATAAGGAATAGTGAAAAAAAGGTATCTAATTGTGAAATTTGACTGGACTGTGGAGCCCATATATATATGTCCTTATTTTAGGTATTCATCTGAGACTAGAATGCCCTGATACCCATCATATGGTATAATTCTTTTTGGTTAGTCATGGTATAACTCCCCAAGAGCTGCGTGCAATGCAAGATCACAGCTTGACTGCCCCTGTGGTAGACAATGCAAGATGATCTTTCTACCACACTAAGATAGTTTTGCTGGCTGTCAAGTTGCATTTTTCCCCATTAGAGAGGCTAGGGCTTCAGGAAACAACAGCTCAACAGTCCTGGTGCTGCAGCAAGACTATTCCTGTTGGAAAAGCAAGGAGGAAAGCAGTGTGCACATGTTCTAATAAATTAAATGGTGCCTGTAACATTTCATAGCACCAAAATGCAATCTTGCACACTTTCAAGCTGTTGTCATGCTTTGCCTTGTACTAAAGAACATTTCCTGAGCAATTCCCAACCAACAGCCACAGAATGCAATCGGAGGACCTGCCCAGCCCAAGATGATTAGCAGATTTCTGTTTTGGACTACAAGTAGCTCTATGAATTCCTTCCCTGGTGGTTCCTACTTAGTTTGCTTTCTAGCGTTTTCATTTTGCCACATATGGTGGGACCAAGCTCAACCGTAGATGACATTATTCACTGCAAAGTGAAGGTAGATTTAAAAATGTTTCTCCTTTAGTTGTGAGCCAAAATTGGATACTATCATGCTTGAATTGCTGGAGGAATATTTATCTAGAGCAGCACAGTGTGGCAGCATGTAGTTACACTATTAGCATCTTATTGTGTCAGCTTGCCTGAGTGTACACCACTGCGTTCAGTATAATAAACCAGAAGTCTCAGGGGTTATGCCTAAACTGCATGCGCCTGTGGTGCTTCTCAACTACTGGTCTGTGAAACATACTGTGACCCATCCACAATTTCAGGTTAGAAGGACATCCAGCTGCACATGATCCTCTCCTGAACCTTGCTGGGGTTTTTGTTTGCTTATTTGTGGGGGTTTTTTTTGTGTTTTTTTTTGTTTGTTTGTTTGTTTTACTAGGGAAAAATAATCAACCACAAAAAAAGAGGTGCGATGTCCTGGTGTGACCACTGTCCTGGACTGTGACCAGAGTGGCTGGTGGTACCATGCAGCTCCTTTGTCCAGCCCTTCTGTGCAGCCAGTGGGAACTGGAGCAGACACACAATGCAAAGGCAAGCCATGCTCATCTCTTCCCTAGGCAAGCAGACTGTACACTGCGGTATTTTGGTATCATGAAACATAATATTGGTGAATTAATCTCAGCAGAAGAAGGACCAAGACCCCAAGTAACGTGTTTGTGGATATTGTTGATGTAAAAAAGGCAAGTCAGTATGTACTACAGTATATTAACCATTAACTTGTTACTACAATGAAAAAAAAAAAAGCTTCATGTACTGACTTCCTATTGATGTGGTAAGGTTTTGTGCGTAGCTAGTTTACTGAATGTCCTGGTAAAGCAAAGATGAATAAAATTAAAACAAAGATTATATAAATTGTAAAACAGGAAAAAGAAAAGAAGGTAGTAGACAGAAGCTTTCAGAGTCCCATGAGCTGTTTTAAAACCATTTTTTTTCTCTAAGAACTACTCTTTTTCTTATGTATTTCCCTGTCAATTTTTTGTGTTTTATCTCATTTTAATAAAAAGATAGCATTTGAGAGCATCTCAGAATCCAGCATCTCAGCCTCTGCCTTTGTTGTTTAAATTACAAAAATAAGAAGAAAAAAAGAAAAGCCAAAACCCAAACCCAAAGCCTTTCAAGAGAACCTCATCAACGTGTTT
This sequence comes from Gallinago undulata, assembly GCA_026546715.1. Classification (NCBI taxonomy): domain Eukaryota; kingdom Metazoa; phylum Chordata; class Aves; order Charadriiformes; family Scolopacidae; genus Gallinago; species Gallinago undulata. The sequence continues at coordinate 135,333,123 of JAOTQQ010000001.1, read as the reverse complement.
TGGGCCTCCTCTTTATGATTCGGAGTTCTTTAACTGCCATTAAAATCAGGAAACTTGATCATCCCCTTCAAAAAAAAAAGCTATTGAAACAGGAGTCCGGTGAAATATCAGAAAACAATACATTATCTGATGCTATCATCTGTTGTGAAATGGAGGCTTAAAAATTATAGGAAAAGGTGCTACCCCCAGACTTTCCCTGACCTATTGTGTGCCTCCTTCCTCTGTACTCATCTTGCAGATTTGAAAGCAGGATTCCTGAGTGGTCGGGTCCTGGCCTATTGGTACTATAAGGACCTCATGACTTCTCAGGTGCCACATGCGAAGTAGAGAAATGACGACAGGAAGACTCTGCAGTGTAGAAAGATTCTGGAGGGACCTCATTGAGTTGGTAGAGAATTGCCTAGGAGGAGGGGGTGATTATCCTTCAGATAGCAGAGATGTTACCATGGCTGCCCAGCTGAGTGTTGTAGCAGGGCTGAACAGCTTGGAGGAGGTTAATTCAATATTTAGAAGTGCTTTGGGAGGAGTATAGTGTTTTTTTTGCAAGGTTTTTACTGAAGATAGTGAAAATTGTTATATAATCTGGAGAATCAGAGGGAATTATATTTAGACACTCTGGCAGGTCACTGCACTGTTATTTTACAATTATTATTATTACAATTTTACATTATATTTTTACAATTATAATTATTGTATGTATGTATGTACATATGTATATATATGTATATATAATATACATATATGTATATGTATGTACATATTGTATGTAAATTATAATTTTACAATTATTAACAGGAGAAAAAAGCCCAACACAACACTTTGGAAAACACTGTATCTTCTGTGTTGGCTTTGGACTACACTTGTTTGCGATCTCGGTTACTTTGAAACTTGTGTCAATAATATATATCTACAAAAGGAAATGTTTTATCTCGATGTCTCCTTTCTTAATATTTGTTCCCAAAAGCTACACTGGATGTTGTAAGAAGTGGCAAATACTTTTTCCAGATCTCAGGAGAAAATCAAGACTCCTTTTAGTAATTTAAAAATCTGAAAATACATGCTTTCACCATGATGAAAAAGTGCAGGTGCATGTAGAAAAGATAAATCTTATAAGAGGGTATTACAGTGATTAATTCAATGATGTTATTTCTGGTCAGCATAATTATTTCCTGGGACCTGAAAAATTAGAATGTGGGGTAGCTGTTGGGCAAAGGTCTCTATTAAAATATGGATTTCCTAAGTGTCACTGTTCTGTGACATAGGACAGGGAATATAATAGATATATAATAGAATAGATATAATAGGATTATTTTATTACAGCTACAAGCTCTTTTCTGCTAAGCAAGACCTCTTTTAAAGATTAGGCATGTGTCAATATAGTCGCTGTTCAAAGCATATAGTCGGTCCTTTCTGCTGTGAGAAGAGAGCTTTGAATATACTTTTGTATCATCTATGATATTTGAGGATTCTTTAGGAAAGGAGCCTCTGAAAGGTATAAAATTATGGGTTTATTAGCCATGCTAGCTGTCAACAAAGGGTAAGATTTTTTTAAACAATCAAACACTACAGTAATTAGTATTATAATATAACATGGAGGTTATATAATATAATATAACCTAAGTATTATAATATAACATTTGATAAGGATCTTCTTTGGGATTGTTTCCACGCTTCTACATTTTGAGCTCTATGGAGCTGAGCAGCACAGTTACTCAAGAAAAAGTTTTCAAGTTCTATAAATATGTGCAAGACATGGGAAAATGGTCTTTTGGGGCTGTTTCTATAACAGTCCAAATAATTGAGTTTGTGCAGTAAATGAAATACAATATAAAGGGATTGGTTTATAACATATGCAGTCTTCATCAGTGTAGACTGGCATCTGCTTGAACAACTATTGATAACCTAGCATGATGAATAGGAAATCTCATAAGTAAAATTTAAAGTTGAGGAGTTCAGATGAGACATCATCACATTTTCCCTTAAAAGAATGAAGGTAGGATGAAATGAAAAATAGGGTGTGATGATGAACACATTTTCATGCTTAGACTGAAAAAGGTCTTACCTGGAACCACTTGCCACTGAAAAAGCAGAGCTGAAAAAATATTTTGAGATAAAATTCAAAACCCACAAGATATTCTAAAATAATCACCAAACTAAAAATATCTTCATAAAGAATTTGGTCAAACTCAGATTAGTATTATTAAATTCTCAGTGATTTCAACAGAAGCCAAATCAGATCCTGAAATATTTTTTTCAGTTATCTTAAAAACAAAAGAAATAGAAAATTGTATGCACAAGAAGTAAACAATTTTATCTTTTAAGAATGGAAAGAATGCTTAGCTATATACAGATGAAACAAGCATAGAAACATCTGTATTCATAGAATAGTATTATTTGTTGTTTAATATTGCCCACATTTGCTCACTCAAACAACCAAGACAAAAAAGAAAGGTAAGTAGACAATATAGGGAAGATATAGCACTGTCATAAAAGTGAAACAGTTCCTCAGTCACTTGAACTAATGCACTTTCTTTCGTGTGAAGAATATTGCCCAAATTATAGATGGAGTCCAGGCCAACTGAACTTTATAATTTGCATTAGGTTCCATGGTCCATAGGACCATTAGGTCCATACATTTATACTCACTCAAAACAGGCCTCTCCAAGGATAAAAAAAAAAATTCAAGCTCATAGCGCACAAAATAGAAATGGAGAGAAAATTGAAAATTATAGTTTTCTTGCTACAACAAATATGGTTTACATTTATTCCGATATAAATTTTAGCTTGTCTTGTACCTCTGAATTATTTGGCAGAATTTGCTTGACCTCAGTGGAAACAGAACCCTTGCAGGAGGTCTGTGACCAGGTTTACATAGGAGAGAACCATAATTTCTTCATTATGGTTTTGATAAGGATCTTCTTTGGGATTGTTTCCACGCTTTTACATTTTGAGCTCCATGGAGTTGAGCAGCACAGTTACTCAAGAAAAAGGTACCAGGGTAAACTGTAAAGATTCTTGAAGATGGCTAAGCAGAGCTGACATGGGAGCTGCCGAAACTCTCAATGGGAGCAGGACTATAGGCACATAAGAGATCTAAGGCAGGAAGCTCTTCTTAGTTTCCTTCCTTATATTTCATTCCCAGGAGTTTTGCTCATTATTTGATTCTCAGAGGCAATCTAACCACTGCTGGCCTCACTTAGCACTTCTGGGTTCAGTTCCCCAGTCTGCCCTTGCACTTAGATTAATTTTCTCTGGTCTTATTTTATCCTAGTTTATTTATTTTAAATAAAACCTGTTTTGTTATTTATTCTGTTCACTGGAATTGAGTGAGATTGATTTATTTAAAATATTTATATATAAATAAGCATTATGTATGTAGGATATTACCAATATTATTGCAAATAATAGAATATATTCTTGTTAATATATTATGTATTTATAAAGTAGGTAAACAACTGCAAGCAAAATGACACACATGTGTGTCATGTGAATATATGTATGTGTCTGGATTATTGGAAATTACATTGATACTTGTGAACAGACAAAGTCACTTCTTATACCTCAGTTAAAGTAATTTCATTTTTACTTCTTTCTTCTGCATTGTTTTTTCTCTTTTAAATGGTCATATTTTTCTCCAAATAAAGGCCTCAAGTTAAGAAATCTCTTTGCAAGACTCCAAATTAAGAGTGAATTTCCTCCTTAACACACTTTGTTAGAGGAACCGCTGTCCTTAACTGGGCTCCTCACTTCCATTACAGTAAAACGTATTTGTTCCAGATGTGTATATAAATATATAAATGCATACAATATTCTACATAGGCAACTTAAGGTTTTGAGGACGTTATTTTTAAAGTATCTCTAACCAGATGTTCTTTCATTTCTCTGACAATCTCTAAACATTTTATTTTACCCATTTTCATAAGAATTCCATTCACAGGCAACTTCAAAAGCTTTGTACCCGTCTTCCTGTTGTATAGGATGCAAGGGGACCCATCATCTCAGCCGGCATCCCTGCCATGAGCTATTTATTGCAACAAAAGGCACCGTGTTAACGACATGGCTCATCATCAGTCAGTCCTGGTGCAGAAGATGTCAGATCCACTGCTGGAGAACAAGGATAATTTGGATTTTGCTTTTTGAAATGGAAAGATGGCAGGGACTGTGAACAAAGTCACCTGTAAATTGGTTGATGATTTTCTACTTTTTTCCCGAGTAAATCCCTATTCTGAACCTCTTTATTTTTTTATTTTAAATTTTTCCTTTGGAAGACATCTTGATTTTAATAAACCTGGACATTTTAGTTTATCCTCACATTTTAAATTTAAAGGAATTTTATAAATTTAAATTCCTATTTTAGTGTGAAATGTTTATTTCATAGTCCTGTAACTGAAAGGGCTGAGAAATCATTACTATAGAAATTGGAAATATTTTTATAGAAGTCTCCAGAAAATTATAAACCTGACTGCCACTGACATACATCTTTTAAAGTTTTGGTCTCATTTTTGACAAGTTTAACACTAATGTTAGCAAGAACGCACATGCGTATTAAAATAGAACATCAGTTTCAGCCAATAGTTGGGTTGGAAATAATTGTACAGGCCTTTCAAAGGCTTTTGTTCAGGTTCTTGCTTTCTGAGTTTGTGTAAAAAGTTTCATTACTGGTTTGTGAGTTTATCATATCCTTTATTACTGCACTGTTTCTGATTTTATTATTTTTTACTTAAATATACTACTAAGCAAAATTGAAACTTATGTGTCGCTGAGAATTTCAGCATGATATATATCTCTTTGCATTGAAATTTGGATGGATAATGTTTTTGGATATAAAGAACTATAGGACTATAGGACCCCAGATTTACGGTAACCATTTCAGAGTTGGGTAAATAAGCCATCAGCTTGCAAGCACGTGCGTGACTCATTTGACTGCAAGTAGTGTTTACTTGCACTTACTTTAAACACATGCTTAAAATTAAGCATGATCAGAAGTGTTGAAGAATCAGGGCCTCCACAGATAAAAGGAGAAGTGAGACATGTAAGGTATTTGCATTCAGCTAAAGCATTCAATATGGAGTCTCATGAAAATTGGACTAAAAAATTAATTCACTTTGGTTTGAATATACATGCTCTTCTGTGGTTTGAAGAGTGTTCAAAGGAGCTTGGTAAACAGTTAAGTAGCAAGTATCAAACTAGGTTAAGGTGTCTAGTGAGGTACCACAGGGATCTCTATTAGGTTTTATTTATTTAAGTGTCATTAAGAACTAGAAGAGGGATTCTGTTAGTGAGGCATATAAAATGAATGTTAATGACCACAGTTTAATTAAATTCACAGTTAATGCTAAATTGGAAAGAAGTTGCAAACAATAGAGAAACAATAATGAGGGAGATAAGCATCCATCCGGACAGGACAAAATAAACTGAGGATCAATGTAAGAAAACTGATACAAGTGGGGAAAAATATTGTCATGCAAAAGGCAGATGTTCCATAGGAGGAAGAAACAAATAATGCAGAGAGACTTAGGAATGACAGTGAATAGTAAAAAGCTCCATACAACCTTTTCTTCTTGGAGTGTCTGTATTCAGAAAGTATTATGTCATTGGGCTGTTTTCCATACTACTTTTGTGCATTGCCCTATGATATCTTGTTCCTATATCGAAGTCTTTTTTTTATTGAAAAGATATTGATTGATTCATTTAATGGATTACAAAATAAAAAGCACTGTCTCAGAATGGTGGAAGAAACAAGAATTAGATGTGTACGTTGTTACCTGAGATCACAAACACCTGCGGTGTCTGGTTTATGTGGTTCTATACTCTGCTAGGAGACAAGATTTTCTACATTTCATTAAGTTTTCTTTGTTAGTCAACCGTGTGTTCTATAGTACTTGTAGCCACATCACTGGCTTGGAACATGCAGAGGCACACCTTGCAAACTGAAAGCTCTGGCAGAGGTGTGCTTGGTGTCCTTATTATGTAGCTTTGGGAAACAGGACAGTGAGATTTCAACATGAAAGTTAAAAGGGGAACTCATTTGTTATTTTCTGCATCTTACTGATGTCCATTCTTTCCATAGACCCCCCTGATTTATCATCCTAAAACTACAGAATGGCTGTAGTTGATGTTCTGTCAAAGCTGCAAGGGGAATAACTAACAGCTGTGCATGGATTGTATTGAAAAAACCCGACATCTTATGATTTTACTTGTTCCTTTCTAGTTGCAGTTGGGAATGGTAGTAACAGATGCAGTTTAGTAGTCTGTTGAACTTACGAGTTTTTTGCTTTTTTGATGTGTGCAAAGGAATATTTAGACTTGTTGGTTAAATCACACCTTATGAGATTAAATGCATCTTAATGTTGTCTAACTACATCTCTATGTACTACCAAACATACTATTATTTTTCTTCTCTGTTTACTTTTCAAACTTGCAACTCTCACCATGGCTTCCCTCTTTGATCAAAAGTAAGGGTGCACAACAGTCAAGACCAGGTTCCATTATGAAACATTAGTCACTTGAAGTCAATTGAAAACTGATCGAAAATGCCAATTGAGCTGCTCCCAGCTGTGAAGATATCACAACTTTTTCTCACTGAAGGCTCCCAGGAAACCAAAGTTCTTGCATGCTAAGAAACACAGTTCAGCTGGGTGCTATCTCACGACAAAGTCTGAGGAGGATTCAGAGGGCAGCGTTTCTCTGCCAAAAGCCCCTGAAGCCACCAAGCAAGCCTGTGTTCTAATAGAACGCCAAAAGCTCTCGAGAGGAGAAAAAACTCATCGCACATCACAGAGTAGCCATAGCAGGAGATGGTTTAAGCACATTCATTGTACAAAAAGGTGATAGCTAAAGAGCATTTGACAGAAGGCTCAAATTCAATTTTTGCCTGTCCAACAGAATTCAAAAGTCCACATCTCCATTTCTCCTAGGAGTGCCCTGTTCATGCATTTTATCCAATGACAGTTTCAGACAAAACACATAAGTACTCCTTGATATCAAGCAATCATTGAACAAAATACAAAGGAACAGCTTTTGATGTTCAGACTGGAGTCCTAGTTTTCCTATTGATTCTCTCTCTTTCTCCCCACTCCCATTTCCCTTCACCCAACTCCATCTCGTTTACCAGTTAGCTCTGGGACACTGAGTGTTTGGATTCACACTGTAGAACACCCAATTCTGCATGCATTGGATTAAGTACTTTTTATCCAGTTTGTCACCAAGATTTCATTCTGGGAACTGAATAAACTTGCAAAACTCGGTGATTGGGTTCCTAGGTCCCTGTTTTAAATGCCTCTGTTCCTACAGGGAAGCAAGTAGCATGCCCGTAAGAAAAAGTGGTAAGGCAGGCTTACCTGCCTTGCATATGGAATGCAAATATGTAGCCTTACCTAGATAAAACTAGCCTTACCTAGATAAAACTGTGCAAAAAATAACGAACAAATCTTGTGTTTACATTTTGAGAGCATGAAACTCAGTTATTGTCTTGGAAATGTCATTATTTAAAAGATAATAGCCAGCTGTAGTCACACAGCTTGGTGAGTCATTAAAATAGAAATGAATAGCAAAGAATCTGAATTAGTAAGAGCATGCCTACAGCTACTGCTTTAGGTTTCAGGGGTTTTTTTAAACTTTTTTCTCTTCTGATGTTTATGTTAAGTGATAAAAAATAAATATCCATTCCTGTTTTTTCCTCATTATTATTCTTCTTTCATTTCCCTGGCTTAAGGACCTCCCTCAAAGTACAGTCTGTAGCTTACAGGTATTTGGTCTTTCTTTTATGAAGATTGACCTTAGCTTTAGCAGGAGAGAGATATTTTCCTTCAGCAAGATAAAATTACATAATCAGGGGCAAAATCAGCCTGTCCTTACTAGGCTGATTAAGAGCTGTTAAAGTCATCATCTCATTTTTACTACATATATCTAGGCCTTACCTACTGCTGTAATAAAATCAAGAGAAAGTGTCTTCATCCTAGAGTAACAGTCCACTAAGACTTGACCCAGTTTTGCTATCTCAGAAGGAAACCCCACACCCATTGCCATATCTGTTTTCATGTGAATGCAGACGAGACCCTGTATAAATGTGACGTGTTCATGCCAGGAAAAATTCTGTGGGCTTTAATAAATATACAACAAGGATAAGTTCCACAAAAAGTAATTTCCAAATAATTAAAAATAATTGCTGGTTGTCACTTCTTAATTAAAAAGAGTAATGTTATAAATAATTCTTATTACTCATGGAAAAGATCAGATGGTGTTTCCTATAGTTTTGATTCTGTTTTAACTTCCAGAAAGACTTCTTATGAAGAGTAAAGCTGAGATGTCTACCATTTTTGTTTTATTCTACTTTATGAAGACAGAGTTATTTATAGTTTTCTTGATTCTATTGCTGTTCTATTGAAAGTGCTTTATAACTTTGTACTTTCTTATGAGCTTATGCCATATTTACTTAATCCTCTGCCACCAACTTATGTCAGGCATGGCAAACCAAGCAAACAACTTCTGTGTCACTTAAAAATAAGTCTATTTGCAGTAAAAATGGGGCCAGTTCCAGCTGCTCAGCTGAGATAGTGAGATTTTCACTGATATCAGGCCCATCTTCTCTTTCAACCAAAGGAATGAAGAACCTTGGGCTGCAGGTGGTTTTATATTCAGCTATGAACAGCTGGTCCTGTTGAGACCTTGTATTTACAAAGTGTGTTGGGTACCCTTGAACAACTTACTACTGCCCTAACCAACAGTACCATGCCTGTGTTCACATGTGTTTTACTAGCTGAAGGTTTTAACACACTCTGGAGAGCCTTGTAGCATCCGTGCTCAGCTCCTTTCCGTGACAATTGGACAGCTACTGATAATGTAATAGCTTGGTTAAAGTTAGCTTTGATATAAAAGCCACTGCTTTGGATTCGGGTATTCTTGTATTTGGATTTCAGATTTAGAGAAGGGACCTTCTGCAGGCTTTGTTGGTACGAGGTTGATGGTTGTGGAGCTGCAGGATAATTCCTGTACACTGATTTTCTTTAACAAGAATACAGTTCCTTTGGGAAAAATGTGTGCTATAATGAACCATTTTACCAGGCTTCTCTTGTGGGGTTCGCTGTAAATTCTTCTTGCAGGAGAGAAAAAGGTAAAGTTAATGGCATTTAATAGAAGTGAGGAGTTGGAGAAGGTTGCCTATTATGCCTACAAGGCATTGCTGGATACAGCTGCAGAGGTGGATTCCCTTTACTTTTACGTTATCTTTTGTTCTCTCTGATTACATAGACAAACAGCATTATCAGTAGCTCCTCAGTCCCTAGTTGTCCCAGAGTCCTCTCTCAGAAGGGTTTCCCAAAGTAGGGTGGATGTCACAACAAATTTATCACAGCTTCCTTATCAGTGAGCTTGTGTGGGCTAAGAGGGATGGCCCATGTTTCCCACCTTCTCATCCTTCCTCCTACCCATCCAAAGCACCGAGACTTACATCTGTAAAGGCCTCACAGCACACCGCATTGATGCATGGTCCCCTCTTAAAGCTACTAAACTTTGAATGTAATTTGTCTCTAAAAATGACCTTTTAGTACAAACTTCATGAGAAACAACAAATACACAAACAGAAGTAGGTATAAAATGTGAATCATTCCTTTAGATTTTGCTTGAAGCTCCCTATTAAAAAAGATTGAAAAAAAAAAAAGGAGTGCAACAGACATTTCATGCCTCAATTTAAACCATTGTTTTTCAAAGGAAATGTAACTTGAAATAACCATGTATTTCTTACTAAGTGGAAGCAAGTGTTATGCAAACAAAGAGTCATGTGTGAAAGTAATTCTTATCTTGCTGCCTGGACTAGTTGGGGGATAAAATAAAATAAATCTAAGTCAGGTCCAAATAGAAAATGGAATTCAAACCTCTGGAGCACATGGAGCAGACACTGAAAATGCTGTAAATCAGGGGAAGTCAATTGACTGCAGTAGGAAACATGCTCTCTTCGTGCACACCTGTAGGTCAGGACTAGCAAAGCACTATTAAAAGCAATATCCCTACATAATTTTAAGGACTGTTTACAGATCAAAGTTCACTCATTATGAATATGGATGTCATGTTTAAATAGTCCCTGCTTTACTACCATATAAATACTCTTAAAATATTTCCTTTTTACTGTGAAGTAAAACATTCTTGGCACCACCAGTCCTCCCCTGCTCTAAATATCTCTCCTACTAGTGAATGGTAGATATATAAAACAGCATATTTAAAAGTTTTTCACTGTAGCTCACATCATCTTAAGCGGACATCAGAAAAAGTCCAAGATATATCATCTGTAGGACTCAGGAGAAGTTCTGGTAGTTTAGGACAGCTTCTGAGTCTGCTACAATAAGAAGTTAATACTGTATTCTGTAGGTGGCCCCATGGATTAACAAGAGTTTATGAGGAGAGCTACTGAACGCTATGAGTAAGAAAACAAATACCAGTTCTCATAGCTCACAAGAGCATCTTCCCTGTGCTTGAGAGCGGTGCCCCCATTTTACTGAAATGCACCTGCTGTCTCCTCCCGCTCTCAACCTCTCTACTGTGTCCTCAGCCATCCTTTTTCCTAAATGTCTGCCCCCTCCCTCCACTGCAGGCTGTACAGCTTTCTTTTCATTTAAATGCAAAAATGCCATTGCGTGCAAACGATCTCTTGAGCCATAAACCAATAGAGGCTGGGAATGTGTTTCACAAAAGTATTGTTATTCATTTTGTCCTCTTTATGCTCTTTTAGAAGGTATTAGACTGAACGGACCTTTGATCTAATGTACTATGACATTCTTAGGTTCTCATGGTTTTCCTCATCTGTCCAGCCTTCGCTGCACCGCTGTGCAGCCTACCTTAACAAGCCCAACTGAGTTGAACTTTGGATGGGCCATCATTACTTTAAGAAAGGATTACCTTAACTAATCCTCTTCAGAGATGATATTTGATATGAATACTTCCCTAATATTTAAAGGCTCAGAATTTGTATTCTTCAGTGTCTGGGTGTAGAGGTATTATCTTTAGTCTACAATACTTCAGATTTGTAGTGCAGACATTATTCCATGCATTTTGGAATTTCTGTACTACTTCTTACCTTCCAAATAGACTGGAGGCAGTGACCAGAGAGTTCGATAGCGTTGACTGGTTATTCTCTAATACAAGTCTAAATCAGGAAAAATGTGACTGGATTCAATGCAACCATGTGTGTGTAAAGACAACAGGACATGAACAGACAGGAAACTGACCCACAAGTTGTTTCCACTGATGTTATGTATAATACTTTTTTGTCATCCCTAATTTGAACTTTGTTCTGTACTTTGTGCCTTGTGTTTGTATTAGTTACTCTACGGTGCTGTGAGGGTAATAATAAATCTCTTTCCACTTGTAAAAAGCACAGTGGGAGTTTTTTGGTTACAACCTGAAATTACAAAAGCAGTCAAGCAGACTTTAGTGAAACTTAGGAAGCAAATATTTAAGTATGACTGAGTCCATAAATAATAGTAGCAACCAGCTCAGGTTGTTATCAGCTCAGAAATAAAGGTTTTGTAAATGGAATTGCTTTCAAGTCATAATTATAAAGCAAGGGAAATCAAGATCTTGAGTCTTATAAAATAGCTTAGAAAAAAGACACTAGAAAAGAAGTGACCCTTATTCCTACCTCAAGTTTAATCCCCAGGGGGCAAAGTGTCTTCAGTTCACATCGGTTTCAGTTTGAGTTGATATAGGTGCATTCAATGTCCCACAGAGTCTGCCCCTCACACCTGCTTGGGGTTTCTTTCATCCTCTAAAGCAGGGATGGCCAGCTTCCATATCCTAAATGCTATTTTAATTCCCGGCCAGGTGCTACAGGGCCAAACAGATATAGAGATATTGCTACAGTGCTGCTCCAATTGACCAGACCAAACCCAGATCTGTGTCTTCTCCCTCCCACAAGATGATATAGGAACAGGCCAATTGCTGCCTGGCCAGTGTTCCCCAAGCCAGAAAAATGTCCTTACAGGCTGAGTCCTGGCCCTGAGCCATCTGCTGACTAGTTTGGCAGAAGGCTATTCCAAATCTCTTCCCTTTATTCTTCCTACCTCAAGGATCTGACTGATTAGATTCCAAACTCCTTTCCAAAACCACCTTTTTTACAATACTGGCACTGTGTCTGCTAGTGACAACCCCTTCCTAAAAAATGAGCTTCTTCCTGTGAGTTATTCTGAAAGGTTCTGTAATACTAATCTGGTGTAGCCCCACCAAACAGTATTACCCTTTGAAAGCTTTGCTAAGAATTGCTTGTCTCATTATTTTCTTCTTTTTTTTTTTCATGGCAGTCATCCGGCTTTTCATGTGTTTTCCTTCATTTCAACTGAGAGTATGTTTTAAAGGGATTTGCTAGAAAAAAAGTCTTTCTGAACTTTCTCCCTTTCCTAGGAAGGAAGCAGAACTATTTTTATAATAATTGCTACAAGGTATATTCTATTTTAAATTATACTCACAGTAAATTAAAATAACCATCATAAAAATTAACATTGTAATTAAATGGAACAAAAAGACTTTATAAAGGCTTTAAAGCTAAAGGCTAGTGTCTGCTTCTAGTTATGTGAACGAAGAGCTGTGTGGCATAACTTAAGTGACACCACCAATGATGAACTCAACGAACTCTGGAAATCAGAGGAGATGAGGGGAGGTAGGAGGTCCTTACCATGAGAAGCCAGTCAAGGAAAAGACATCTGTCAACTTGCTGATGTGCTTTGCCCTAGTCCATTATGATTTAGTTCTTTAACATTGTCCAATGAAAAATATTCATATCTGTAACAAAGTTCTGAATGTTGACAAACTGAGGACTCAAGGATGTCCTGGTGGTGGATGCATTTCTGTAGGAGGCACACAGCAGACACAGAAGAAAAATGTGTAGTGCACGGTGCACTGTAGTGGGCAACATCCTGATAGATGGATACACCTCTGTGCCTGGCAAGATCATGGAGCAGATCCTCCTGGAATCTCTGCTAAGGCACATGGAAAATAAGGAGGTGA
>JAOTQQ010000001.1:135276445-135316986 GCA_026546715.1 Gallinago undulata | reverse complement strand
CTCCCTCCCTCCCTCTCTCCTTTCTCTGAGTTCCTACAGAGGTTGAAATCACCTCAGGAGAACTGAAACGGGAATCTGCTGCCACCTTCTGATCACTTGGAAATCCTTCCATGTCCACAACACGGAAACGGTGCTGTGTAATAGAAGTGTGGCTACATTTCACTACATGGTGAAAATGCCCTTCTTTCATCTACAGCTGTACCTTATATTAGTTTTCATCAAGAATACACTGATAACCTTGGAATGAATACAATATCGAGTGAAATACTTAGGAAAGGGGTCCCATTCTTGTTTCGACAGTATAGAAAAGCATTACAAGCCCAGCCCCAGTGTAAGTACCCAAAGTTTCCAGTGAGGTCAGTCAAAAGTCAAAATAATTTTATGTGTCATGCCCAAAACTGGAAACAGCCCTAGAATCCAACTTATTTTGAACAATCACAAAAACTTTAAACCCATCACTACTTTCATTTGTTAAGAACCTCTGAAGTTTATAGTTTGTAATACTTGGCATGGCAGGGATGGAAAAGGACATGTGCGAACCGCCTATTAATGGAGTTCTAAAAAAACTCAGGAGCTATCCCTTGGTTGCTCTGTAATCACTTTTTTTAAACCTTGAATTACAGTGGTATGTAAATTCTCATAATAGATAAATATAACAGAAAGTGTCCGCATACACATGTGTGCATGATATTCATCTGCCAGGATATTTTTCTGGGTCTTCAGCACCAAACTCCTGACCTTTACCACTTGAAATAAAGGCTCTTTTGTCTATAAGCAAAGTGGCAGGCTGAACAGTAATTTTGGCCAGCCACAAGAAAGACAGCATTAAGCAGTCACTTCTCAAGGCATCAATACTGCTAATGATTTCAAATCCCTGACTCAGGCCTCCTGAAACCATTAGACAAGCCTTACAATCATCAGTGCTTAAGACAACAATAAAGATGTAAGAGTTTTTTATTATTATTTTTCATCTGGTTTTTGAATCTTTACAATTCTGTGTTTTAAATTTTCGTCAATCACTCTGGCAGATGATTTTTAGGGGGAACTCAGCTTGTCTTATGATTACCTGGCTGCAGGAACTCGGGTTTTAAGGAGTGGGGGGAAACCACACACACAAAAAAACCCAATGAAAATGTTAAATACTGGATAGCTATGAAATCAGGGAAGTCAGCAGCATGAGCATAAGCTTCATAAGCTTTTTTGCAGCCCACCAAAGTGTGCAGAGTATTAGACCCCCCTTAATCTGCCATTAACTGTGGGTACTATCCCGTTACAGAGCTGACGGCTGCCCCTGCTCAGACTGACTGCTCAGGCTGACGTGAGCTTTGCCATCCCAACCTGGCAAAACATCACATGTAAGGCTCCTATCATGCCCTGGCAAAGGAACAAACCCTGGGAGGAAGACACCTTGTGGCATCTCAGTTTGGGCACTGTAGATCCTCACATCCCCTGCCCCCAGCTAACACTGAGCCTCCAAGATAGGCTTTGCCCCTTGCCCAAAGGCAGAGCTGGCTGTGTCTTGCACTGTGCCTGATCCAGTTATGGGGAAAAACCATGTCTGAAGCCTGGATCATAGAGATGAAACTGTTTATCTGACAGGCAACGTCAAAACGGAAAGTCTTTAGCAATTTAGGGAGAGGGACTAGGGACCCTCGAGTTTTGTTGCAGAGCTTAACGGAGGCTGGAACTCGGAAAACTGTCAGCATCCACCCTCAGAAAATCAAGAACAATGATGATCCCTAAAAGTAAAGCTCTGACAGCATTAATCTCTTCTGAAAATCTCAGCAGGAGTTTTTAATCAGGGTCAGCCTTGTAACAAAGAGACAAGTAATGATTTCCTATAGTCTGTAAAATTCTGATGAAGGTAAAGTAAACATTGTTATTACAGGGTTACAGAGTCAATTTCCTATCACTTTTCACTAGGACTATTGTAGGGAAACATTTGGGTAACCACATGTTGTGCTAAAAAAACCCCTAAACACTGGCAATGTTTCCTTTTTAGGAAAAGAGACTTGTGAATGATTTAAAGCCTGATTTGGTAATTTGGGCCCTCTTTTACTCTGAAAAGGAATGGGGGAGAAGGGGGAGGGTGCCAAAACTATATTGCACATTACCAGATTTCCAGGATTCTGCATTTTCTTACTCATTAAACTTCACATTGAATATGCATCACTTCTCCGCACACAGTTTCAGCCCTAGGGATTGCACAGTCCAAATGTATTGTAATTACATTATTTATTATTTAAATTAATTTAATTACAAAAAATAACAGACTCTGCACATGTTCGAAAATACCATGCTGTACAACTAAATCTTGAGTAATTGTTAAATTTCTTGCAGGCCTCCTGCTAGGAAGTACTGTTTTTCTTTAAAAGTGAGAACACTATTATATCCGTCAGTGGAAAGTTTACACATTGTATTTCTTCTTTCATATGCCGTTAAACATGAGGCTCTCTCATTTCCCCCTTTCTTCAGAAGGCAGGAGACCCATCTGGTAATATTCTGCAGATCAGCATTTCTTAAGGAGAGTTTGATTTAAGTGGTGGTTTTGTTGAAGGCAACGAAAAAGAAACTTATGAACCTGGGTTACAGCATTAGGTCTTGTGTTGTTATTAAAGTTACTCCGTGCTTGTTCCATGCCAAAGATAGACCTGTCTTTAAGCTGCAGAGAATAAGTAAAAGTATTCTTTTAGTTCTCATCCCACTGCGTTTTAGACTTGCAGCAAACAAAAAATGTCCAGTGTTTGCATAATTCTTGACTTGCTGGCTAATTTTGTTTTGAGAGTTAAAAACTGATGTGGACAAAATAAAAGCTCTTTCATAAGCTTAGGAGTTGTTAAAGTTGTAGGGAAAAAATAAAAAAAAAATAAAAAAGGAAAAAACAGTTTTCAAGACTGATAACTGTCTGTGTGCCTTTTTACTTCTGTTTTCTGGCCAGCATTGAGTGCATATGTGTTGAGACACTGAAGGAAGAATTTTGCCATCTCTCTTCCCTGGACTAAATTTAGTGGTTGAGCCTCTTTTCCATTCTCTGTCTGAGCTGGGAATCCAGAGCAAAATGTGTGAAAACTGAGAGTAGTGCTTTCTTCAATGAGAAAATGCAGCTAAGAGATTTTTCTATAGAACAGTGTTCCAACAAAGATCAGGAAACTTTTCAAAAGTTTCCTCTTGGAAATAAAACCCCTCTTGACCAGAAATCAGGTTCATAATACAACTATATTCTTCCTTTCTCAAACCCTAAATTCCCCCAATTATGCCAGGCTTCTGTTTTCTCTTCAGCAGGACTTTGATTCCATAAGAGTGATTTCAATGCATGAAATCCACTGGAGAATTTTTTTCTGCTGTTGCTGGTGTCTTTTATCAATTTTAGTCAATAGTGATAAAAACTCAATATAGGCATCAGGCAGGGACAATGTTGTACAGGAAATTCCAAGTCAGATCAGTGATCCACATAGTTCGTATTTTCTTTCAAGAAAGCCTAGTGACAGATAATTCAGTCCTGATCGTTTAGGTAATTGCATCATCTGCAAATATTACCATCTCAGTACTCAGCATCATACCCAAATGACTAGCAATTATGTTAAACAGTTCTACTCAAACACACTGAGGCAGCGAAATGTTAAGGTATGCAGTGGTGAAAAACACACTTTTAATTTTAGCCTGGTTTCAGCCAATCTAGCTTTAGGAAATTAGCTGAGGTCCAGAAATATAGCTGTACTCCAGGCTGTCTTTGTAGTTGTTGTAGAGAGAAAAGTGGTTGTAGAAGGTAAGTAATCTAGTCTAAGTAACCCACTTGCAATCTATTAATAGAACACCTTGGAAGAGTCTACCTTTCTCCCTCTCTTGGCAAAGAAGTGCCAGCAGGACTGTTCTCTTTGCAGTAATAACAGAAAATTTAGGAATGCCTTTTTTTTTTTTTTTTTAATTCCACACCATAAAACAGATTATTTGATGGACTGGTTTCCATCAGAGACTTAGAGAAAAACTTCCTGAAAGTCCTTTCTCTCCCCTTGTTAGAGAGAGCCATGGATATTGTTTACCTTGACTTCAGGAAGGCTTTCGACACTGTCTGCCATAGCATCCTCACAGAGAAACTGAAGTGTAGGCTGGATGAGCAGTGATGTGGATTGAAACCTATCTGAATGGCTGAGCCCAGAGGATGATGATCAGCAGAATAAAGTCTAGTTGGAGGCCAATAACTAGCAGTTATTGTACCCCAGGGATCAATACTGGGTTCAGTCCTGTTGAACATTTTCATTAATGATCTGGATGATGGGGCAGCACATCCTCAGCAAGTTTGCTGATGACACAAAACCAGGAGGAGTGGCTGAGATGTCAGAAGGTCATGATACCATCCAGAGGGACTACATCAGGCTAGAGAAATGGTCTGATGGGAATATCCTGAAATTCAACAAGGAGAAGTGCAAAGCCCTGCACCTGGAGAGGAACACCCCCATGAACCAATGTATGCTGGGGGCTGCCCAGCTGGAAAAGCACCTGGGGGACCTGGTGGACACCAAGTTGAACATAAGCCAGTGATGTGCCCTTACTGAAAAGAAAGCTAGTGGGCTAATGGTATGACATGCTGCCCCTTGGTAACCTGCACCTTGACCAGCATTGGCATGTAGGCAAGGTACTACACACTTCATCCAAAATAACATGCAGAGCATGCTACTGCCATCTGAGGTGGGATTCTCTCAAATCACAGTATCATTGGAGGAGCCAAAGAGTGGTGTGACTTACCCACATTCGAAACGTATTTGCACAATTGTCTGTTGCTGTCAGATGACCTGGACATTAAGTGTCTCTCATAATCTGCTGGAGCATTATGACAATTATGACATTGCTTATGATCCTGCATTTGCTGTCGGTGATCAGGTGAGTCATAATGTGGGTTCTTCATTGCCTGTCTTTCTTGCTGCCTCAATAAAGTCTGTTTTATAACATGTTTTCAAACCCCATCACTGTTTGGACAGTGAACAGCATTAGGAGAAGTGTTGCCAGCAGGTTAGGGGAGGTGATCCTTCCCCTTTACTCAGCACTGGTGAGGCCACATCTGGAGTGCTGGGTCCAGTTCCGGGCATCGCTGTACAAGAGAGACATGGGCATTCTAGAGAGAGCTCAGCAAAAGGCTGCAAAGATGGTCAAGGGACTGGAGCATCTCTCATGGCTGTGAGAGATGAAACTGTTCATCCTGGAGAAGAAAAGGCTGACAGGGGGATCTTTTCAATGTATGTGTGAGAATAGCTGAAGGGAGAGCGTAAAGAAGATGAAGCCAGGCTCTTTTCAGTGCTGCCCAGTGGCAGGACCAGAGACAATAGGTACAAACTGAAACACAGAAGGCTCTATCTGAACATAAGGAAAGACTTTTTCACATTGAGGGTGGCCAAGCACTGGCACAGGATCTCTGGAGAGGTTGTGGAGTCTCTACCCTTGGAGGTATTCAGAAGTCATCTGGACACAGTCCTGGACAAGTGGCTCTAGATGGTTCTGCTTGAGTATGGGGGTTGGACCAGCTGTCTTCCAGAGGTCCTTCCAACAACAACCATTCTGTGACTCTTTGGTGATGTCAGAAAATTTTAGTTTAGAAATTTGTGGCTTTTTCTTATCTGATGGATTCTCTTCCTACTTAAATTAGCCCAATGTTACTGATGTAGGTTTAAAAGCGATTTTGTATTTACAAAGAGGATGGTGACTGATGGGCCCAAGCACGCTATTTGCTTTTTGTAATGGACTTGAACTTTGTGTTTCCCAACAGCCATTTCTGTGGCCCCTCTTTAAAAAGGATCTTTAAAAGCTCATATCCTTTGTTGGGAGGATTTCTTACCCTCTGTATCCTCACCTCTGATCTTTGTCATTATCTTGAAGTTGCTCTTCAGTATATGTAATTTGAAGACAGACTGATAGTATAAGGCTGACTTTTCAGTTTCATCTAGAATGATACCATGGGGAGATATTTGCCTCATGCTGTCAGGGCCAAAACAGAGTTTCCAAGTTTCTGAAAGTTTCATCTTCACTCTAAAAAGCTGTGTCCTTAGTGACCACAGCAGATCTCACAATTTATAGGCCCAGTGGTGAACTTCAGGAGACTTTAGTTAAAAGCTTCAAGGCAAGGACCTGAAAAGGTTTCTTCTCCCATGAAAATGCTTATGACATTTGTGGTTCAGTAAGACTTTCCTTACCTTAAAACAAATGACATGTAAGAAATCCATCCCTCACTGCTAGGTTAAACACTCTCCCACCTTCTCCAAGTCTAGCTTTGCCGGTTGAAAGAGTTACGAAAGCAAAGGTTGAATACTTCAAAGTCTTGGATGTATATTTGGGGTACTTCTGAACCCAATATAATCTTGGACCCCATGGACCTTCATGTGTCTCGTACACTCCTATTTCCTAGAGTCAGGACACATGCAGATGCGATACCTGATACATTTGGCATCTGAAGAGGGTGGCACCAGGCAAGTTACAATGCAGAATAATCCTACCAGATGGGGCCATGCTTTAGAAAGAGCTGTTCATTTGGCCCTTCTCAATGAGAAATAAAAGTTTGGGGAAAGGGGAGGGTGAGTGAATAGAGGGAAAAAGTGATGACTCCACAAAAAAATGAGTGGGCTTTGCTGAAAATGAGGTGAGCCTTGGGGCAAAGCAATAATAGAATAGTAACTTAAATTGATAAAATACCTTTCAGCATGGTCTCAAAGGACTGCACAGTTATTAAAACCTAATGCCAAATTTAGCACTACAATAAAAAGACAAAGCAAAAGCAGTTACACAGTATAGTGAAATACATATAAAATACCAAAAATAGAGTAACTCTAAACCCCAATCTTACTTTCCCCCTAAGTTTGGAAATATGAAGTGATTTTCAGGGCATTGAGTACTGGGCTGTGTTGTTTTACAGAGACGACCATAAAGTAAGTAAGCAGTACACATTTTTGGGTAGGGGGCATACTGTGGACACAAAGCAAACCTATTAATTGTGTTTTGAAAGTGCCTTGTAATTTAGGAAGCAGATTTTTAACATTGTTCATTGACTTTAAATTTTAGATGGTCCAACAGTTTGGACCAGTTAGAGGGAGAGGAAGGCAGGCAAGGAAAACTTGCAAGGACTTTTTTTTCATTGGGTTACAAGTTATTTGGCTCAGTCAAAGAATTATTGTCTAAAATAACAGGGTTATAAAGGAAATCAGACTATGTGACTGTAATAATCCATTTTAGTTTCAAGAACAAGCGCATCTATCAGCAATTAATGTGTTATATTTATTGTGGATATAAGTATAGCTGAGACATTCTGGAGCTGGGAAATCCTTCTTGCAGCTTACATCCAGTCTGAACATCCTGTTCTTTCCTTACAATTAATAGAGAGAAATGGGCTTCTTCATTCATCATTCACCTGCCTCACTATAGGTATCTCCATTAGGAGGTGAGGAATTGTGTCCTAGAAATTCCTGTTTCTCTCCATCAGCTTTACAAGGAGTTTAGTAGGACAGGCAAAGATACAGAGCTCTCCATTCAGTCAGAATAATACCTTGAGCTGGGGGATGAGGGAAACAGAAATATCTTCCATTTGTGCAGAAAGAATAGAAGAGGCAGAAAATACTGTACTGGATGAAATTTAAATAGAACATATGGAATATGGATGAATCAGTTGTAAGTATTTCTCTTATGCCACCAAGTAATTGTAGAGCAGTTAATCACCACGTCCATTTATAAGACATTCAGATAAAATGTTTTTTCTGTTCGACCATATTGAATGCAGTTAATTAAACTAGAACTACATTCTGTTACCAAGATATTTATTTATGTGTCTTGGACTTTATAAAACAAACTGTGTTCTCTTTTTTGTGCTCCCCTTCCATCCCTTCTTTCTGTGATTTGTTGCTGAGTAGTAAACAAAATCATGGGGAATGTAATGAATAAGACAAGCTGTTTCTAAAAACTTTATTTACTGATTTACACAAAATAAAAAAATTGTCAGAATTTTACAAAAATTAGCTTCTTTGACTTCTTACAACTTAAGCAAATACATTGTGACTGAAAGCTGAAGAAAAATGCACTACCTGCAACCTCTTAAAATGGATATTCCAGAGAAAATACATTAGAAAATACAGACTTCCTCTCTGGCTTAACTTCAGTAATCTGATACCTAAATGCCAATGCAATCAGGATTTGATAGATTTAAAATCAATTAGCAGGAACTGGGAATAGGATCAGGCATGCTGACTAAAATCTGCCAAACTAGATCCAAAAATGGATCTAGAAAATAAAATCAAGTGGATTTAGAACATAAAGGAAGACATAATCTAAAAAATTAGCTGTTTCTCACAAGGCACGGAGGAGAGGGAGATTCTGTTAACTGTTTTAAATAATGATCTACTCTCTTCTGCATCTGAAAATAAAGGCTGATGCTCACAGGTGTCTCCAAACTGCCCACCTACCACAGTCCTTTCCAAACAAACTGAAGACCACAACAGTAATTTTGCTCAAAATAGCATATTCTGAAAAGTCCTGGAAAGTCAGTCTGGAAGGCCATGACTCGCAAACGCTTCATGACCATAGCCTACTATGCGGAAAGTAAAGGAACTGAATAAGACTACTGCTCATCTTAAAATCTTAAGCGAAAGACAGAGGACACTTTCATTTCAATGCAATTTACATTGCAATGGATTTTACATATCAAGACCAGAAGCACATCAAAGAGAAGAGAAAAGAAAGGAATGCAGTCCTGCAGAAACTGAAGTTAGTGGAAATGATCTGGAAAATGATGAGCGAAATTTGTCAGAAAGTCAAAAACTTCACTGTTTTAGAGAAGTGAAATTTTTAAAATATAAAACAGAGAAGGCGTCACAGAGTAAGGGAAGGAAAAGTGGTAAATAAGAATCATGAAGCTGTGATTGTTTGAGGGAATGTAGGTATAACTGAACAGTAATACGTAAAACAGTAAAAATAGTACTGTTGGTAACAGAAATATGGAGAAAGTGGGTATCAAAAAGCATAATTCTAAACCCAAGAAGAAAGAAAAGTGAGGTGGGTATAGATTAACACAGGTAATGAGGACGAGGACCTGAAACATGGAGTAATCCCCCTCCCAGTTCGTCCCAAACACTCATTAAACACTAATATGCTGCATCTTCACGCTGGTGGAGAATGGAACCCTCTAGGTGGGACTTCATCCTGCAGGTGAAGAAGCGATGGGTGTTCCTTACCTCACAGAGTGAGTTTCCAAGTTTAGGGGTAAAGGAAAATAGGGTTGTAGAAAGGACTACTTGGGAGTGCACATGGATCGGCATTTGAACTGAGGAAGCAGCAAAGGTTGAGGAATAACGTGAAGATACATTTAGCTGTTTGGGACTATGGTTAAGAAAGTTCATTTTAGAGGTAGGTTGTATAAAATGATGAAAGAATAGGGAAAAAAAGTAACACATGTATTAGGAGACTGAGAAATAACTGGGATATTTATCATCTCTTCATTGTGAAAAATGAAAGTCAGTTTTAAGCTGTACGCATCGTACATTGTAGTGGCAGGTCTTAGCCTGACAGGGTTGGAATTACATTGTAGAAACAAAAAGGTTAAGAAAATATGGGCTGATTAACTGTGGATATGTGGGTCAATGAAAACTGTATCTATAAAAGTTAAAGGTCAAAATGACCCTGTCAGGAAAAAGAAGGTTTTACAAATGATACAGGTAGATATACCAGGTAATATACTGTAAAAAAAAATATATTTGCAAGCTGGGGATAAAAAATAAATAAGAACAAGATACACACACAGCACATTGTTCTCTAGAAGAGCTAAAGGAGAAAATGAAAGCCACTTTATTAGCTAAAGTCACTTTTGTTTTAGGATATAGTCTGAAGAATGAAGAGGCAAATTAAAGGTCATCTAAAGAGGAATGAAAACTAATAGTTTTCCTATGACCATAGACAGAATCACTTTTTTCTTTTTATTGTTTTTAAGGTATCTTAATAAATTCAGGGAGCAGGACACTGCTGAAATGCCATAAACTGCCCCTTGTAGGTCAAGGGAATTGAGAACTGGACAAAGGAAGTGACACAAAGAGCTACTAAAGTGTTAGAAATATGAGATCTGAACATTATTTGGAAAATGAGGAACTTTGAAATTATAACTCACATATACTGTTCACTGCCAAAATACAGAATAAATGGATATCCTCCCTCACAAATTCTTCTCATTGATCAGATGCCATCATCACTTACACTTGGTGTTGGTACACTAGTAAACAAAAAGCAAGCAGTACAGGTGGAGACTGAGCAGAATTATATCCTGTGACCTCATAAAAGTAGAACTATAATGCTAAAGATGAAATAGATTAAAAAATGTTGTGGCCTTCTGGAAAGCAGTAATGAGAGAAATCTTTATTACTGAAGTTCCCTATCTTTAAAAAAGAAAACAAGAACTAAGAAGAGACAGCATCTGTCAGAATCCTGGAATTAGACTAAGTTTAGAGAGTCCAATAATGATAAGAATTTGCTGGAAGTGAGAAGAAATTGGACCTCCTGCAAATTAATAAAATGGAAAAAACCTTAAGATACAGTTAAAACAAAGAACATGACAAAGAAAAGGACAGACAGATCTGTAACAAGAGGGCTCCAGAGAAAGTGCCTGATTTGGCAATCATTTTAATTAGAGATAGCAAGACACTAGTATCTAGTTAAAAAGAGACAGCACATTATTTGAGCAATTCTATGGATGTCAAATTTTCAAAGCTGAAGGCCAGGGGAAGAGGTTGTCTTCATGTTTTATGCCTGCTTCACTTACAAATAGAAAATAGAGACTCTCTGGAGAACTGTATTACACAAGACATTCATGTTAGGAACCTGAAGAGAAACATGAGAACAAAATTTTACAAACTTACGAGGAAGTTGATGGTTTAAGGAACAAATTATTTCCTTCCAAGCAAGAAGAGTATCTGTCTGAGTTCAAAGCCACAAATAAATGAACAAGTTTGGAAAAACTGAAAGTGTGTCTTTCAGGGATATTCTGTGAAGAAAAATAATTTTAAGTAAAAGAATAATTTTTTTTTTAAGATTTTGGAGATAAAATGAAGGCTTACATTTTTATACTTTTTATAGAAGTCTGGGAGTTTATGTGGTAAGGAACAGAAATCTTTTCAGATTTAATAAGAGTAATGCACTTCACCCACAGAATCCTCAGCTTTAGTAATTTTCATATGAAAGCAATAGAACATGGATCTGGGAGGGAATGTGAAGGTAATTCAATATACACAGGTTATGTGATTCTCTGTACAAGGTCAATGTCTTTAAAATCAATAGTACTGTAAAAACATACATTTACCTGTGCTTCTCAATATAAAATAAACGACAATCTAGAAAATTTAGATGGCTGCATTTTTTAAGGAAATTTGTCTATCATAGTCAAAACAATGTAAAAAAACTTACAAATTCAATTGAGTTCAAAATAGAGTAAGATGCTTAAATATAAACCTTACAGGAATGCATGGCAGCATGTAAAATTTCTCATCTAACTGTTGCAGCCTTCTGAAGAGACACTGGCTAACTCTTATTTGCCATATTATGAAAAATAAAATCTTTAATGAGGACCACAACCATTTTGTGTTCAGTGACAAATAAAGACTATGATACAATAGTAACATTGGAAGTGTTACTATTTGACAAACTAGTCCTCCCAATACCAGGTGCAGGTTTAAAATAAAAAAAAAAAGTTTTAAGTAATGGGAAGGAAGAAAGATCTTTTAAGGGGAAGGAGTAGTCACTGTTACAGGCAATATATTCAATTTCTTTGTACTAAGATTTGTTTTACACAGAGAAAATAGTATGAAATAATACACCAATTAAAGCTGTTTCCAGTTAGAATCAATGCGTTTCCTATGAACTATGCAATTTTCTGGAACAGGTGTAGGGAAAGGAGTTCTTTTTTCTGTCTCTGGTGGTTACGCTCAGAAGTACAAGTGTGCTGGATAGAAATTGCCATTGTAGTGGATAGCACTATGCTTACAGATCTCCTAAGCTCTCATGTAAGGAAATTCACTTTGTGCAGAATAGAAAAGAAAATGAACAAACAAAAAATTCACCTATCATTCGTTTGAATAGCTTCTTGTAAAGACGCTGCTTAAATGTGTTAAATTTCATCATTCTCTCTCCAGTTAGTCACAAAAATGTGATATGGGATATCCTGGTATTAAAGGAATGATTCCATCAAGGCAAATTGTAAACAGGGGGTGAAAGAGGCACAGATTTTTAGAAATATAGAATGTTTGTTGTAGAATGACACACTACAGATTTGGTAAACCTAAATCCCAACTCAGATACTTTGAATGCTAATAGTAATATTGGATGATATAAAGTTTCCCTAGAGAACAGAGATGATTTGAATGTCAGAAAAATTGTCATCAATGATTTCTTCTGTAATACAGCTTTCTTTTTTTGTTAATTATATATTTTTGAGAAAAATACGTTCAGTATTAACATTTCAATATTAGAATACAACCGCTGAAATTTTAACTTCATTAATGCATTATCAGGAAATTATTTACCTCTTTCTTCCCTCTTCAGAAATATACAGAAGACATTAAAACCATCCCCATCTCTGCTACATTTATTTAAGCATAAATGCATTGCTTGATGACTATCGGTGTTCAAAGTTGTAACAGTGCTTGTAGGAAATAAAAAAAAAGTTATCCTAAAGCAAGAACACAACATCCAGAGCACTGAGTAACCCACTCTAGAACAAAGATAATAAGTGACCAAGCTTCAGGTGGTGTCAAATTTGATATAAAATGATAAACTGAAACAGAGATTCGGAAGGGCCAGTTTGAACAGTTAGAAGGACTGATGTGGAAATGTTAAGCCCCTGATTGACTACCAGGACTTAAATGGTCCATTTCTCCTCTGCAGCAGGTACCACTGTATCTCTTCTAGATGGCACATCTCACCTCCAGTGGTCCTCTGAATGCTGATCTAACACACCAAGTGCTACGTGAGCAAGGACAGGGGAGGCTACAGGGCAACATTTGCTTCATGCACAGATGATTGATCCCGTTTGGTCACTCATCATTTTCTCATACCCCACCATCCCCATGTGCCACATGTGCCCAGGGGGCCTTAGGAGGTATTTTAGAACATCCCTGAGAGGTTCTTCATGGGCAGCAATGGAAAACTTCCACTGGTCTTTCTCTCCCAGAGGCAACATAACTCACCATGTTTGTGCACACGGCAGGGTCTCATGCATCTTCTCACTCTTCTGCCATCAAATTCAGGTTCCCATGCTGACAACTATATCCACTAGGATTGCTAACTCAATTTCCTTCACCATAAAGTAATGGAACCCAGTTTCATCCTCCTTCCATCCTCCACAAGTGTTTTTCACTGAGATCGGAGACACAAATCTGAGGCTAATAAACATTAGTAACACTGGAGACTAATTTTTCCTGAACAGACCCCTTACTTAGATTCTTTTGTCACATCATCCATCACAACCATCAGGTTTAGCCTGTTCCTGTGATCTGGTTACATTTAATGCAGCAGTTCGGTTAATTATGTGGCCTTGTACACACAGCAAAAGTTTTGTCTTATTTGCTGTTTGTTGAATTAGCATGTTATGACTAAGTGCCCATGGGCGTCACTGTACAGTCTCCTGACAAAGAGGAAAACAATCACTTACACCATGTCACATTAGAAATGGAGATCATTCAAGGGAAACATGCCACTCAGCTGAGAATTGTTAAATCGGCTTGTTTAACAGAGTGAAACCTCATATAAAGCAGAAGTCCCTAATTTACCAAATATAAAGCAATAAAAAAAATAAACTTAAAACCAAAAGAAAGTGCTCCCCTGCATATTACTTGACAATTTGTGTTGGTGCTAACTTGTTTAATCAGGAAGCTCAATAAAAAAATAAATTTATGTTGGAAAATCAGCATGTCTGTCACTCCGCGTTGCAACCTTTCCATATTTCAGCCAACGCTGGCCTTTGTCAGGCTTATATAGTCTTGAATTTATTTTGATGAAGTCTAATGCCATCCAAACTGCCAAAGGTACTTAACTTGGCTACTAATACCCAAAGCTGTTCTTCAGCATGGACTGTATGTTCTTTATGTTCTTGATGACTAACCAATAAGTTACTAGATGAAATTAGGCTTTTTATATATAATGTGTATACACACACACATATTCAAACATCCATTCATACACATGTTCATTTGTAGAGAAAAGTATATTCATTTCCTGCTAAGAAAAAAACAGAGCTCGTGCTAAATAATTTTTCTGGAAAGGACTATATTAGGTTAACAGAGAAATCATTAATATTAGGTTAACAGAGAAATCATTTGCACTTTCAGCACTTTCAGTGAGAAATTCAGGTCTAAACAATTCCAGAAGAATATACATATGAGGAATATTATTACAACTGGATTTGGATTTCCCAATTGCTTCAGGCACCTAAAGGTGTGAGTAGACCTCAAGGAGGACTTTCAGAAGATTTAATCAGCTTCACTCTCTAAAGGTTTTTTGTTACACCCAGAAGGTGACTACTTCATGCTTAGATACTTAGTCCTATTAGCAAATTTGTCCCCACTGCATTTTGGAGAGAGTATTATGCAGATTGACACTGAACAAATGACCAAAAAAAAAAAAAAAAAAAGAAAAAGAATCAAACCATTTGTCCACAGCATTTAGGGCCGAAAATCTACTGTGAACCCACTTGCACAATGACTCTCTTGTACACTCCTATCTGAAATTTTTATTCAGCTGAGGAATATTATGATTTGTCTGGCAATTTAATCTATCTCTTATTCAGAAGAATGTAAAATGACCTTCTGATCTTAGTCATTTCTCTTCTAACAGTAGTGAAAGTAAATAGCCAGACATTACCCAGGCATTGCCAACTTGATGTTGAACGAATGAGTTCCTTCGGCCTTTGTCATTCAGCAGATCCATGCCAACTGATACTATCTGCAGTGAATCCATTTTAACTTCTTTTTACTGATTATAGTGAGTTTTGACCCAACTTCTCTGACAACTTTAAGGCAGGTTTTGAAAAACAGTTAACCTAGCAGAAAGATGTATTCATAAGGTAGCTTGGCAAAGCAATCAACTGCTGAGATGCTGGGAGAACAGCCACATTTACTGGGAAGACCTCAGATTCACCCAAAGTTCCTTATACAGCATATCTCAAAGATTCTGTGATGTTTCACAGCCATCATATTGCAGGTGGTACTGGCGGTAGCACAATTACAGATGTCTACTACCTTTCCCTGGAAATTTGTTCTTTCAGCCACTTTGAATTTTGCTAAACTTTTTCTTGCTGACTGCTGCCCAGACATTCACACCCCTTCAGTCAGAGATTTCAGGAAGTTTGACAGAGACAGTTCAGCATGAGAATTACTGTAAAAAGTTTTTTCAAATGTTTGAAAAGAAAATGGAACTAACTTTCCCTATTCTAACCTGTGAAATGGCTTGAAATCCTGAAGAAAATATAATGAAATAATTATTATTTTACCTGGGAAATGAAGAAAATTAATTTATACGTGCTTAGGCTCTAATACTCTGGAAATCACCTCTTCAGAACTTCTTAAGAGGTTGGCTCCTCTAATCTTTGAGTAACCATGTGCACCTGCTTAGGAAAGTAAGGCCTATATGAACTCCAGCCTCAAAGAACTCTTTACCTTGATTTTTTTTAAAGTATGCTCAATGCCCACAGCAGCACTTTCTGTGTGGCAGCTCTCCTTACCTTGCTTAGCTTCTGAGGAATACCAAGATTTCTTGGACTCCACAGTTACATACAGGCCATCCTGCACTTGATATTATATTGATGCAAGATAAGAATTAATGTTTGTGAAAGGCCCTAGCATTTTGAGTGGTGTCCAAAGTGGTAGTCCGTCTAGTTCTCCCACAAACTTACCTGGGTATACTGGTAAGAAATTAGGGAAACCCCAGCATTTCTTAAGCTGGCATCTAACAATTTCCCACCTGTAACATTAAGCAATTGACTTCATATTTTAAATATATGTTTATCTCCCCACAATATACTTAGTAAAGAAATGTTACAGTTACAAAGTCATGGCTCAAAGAGAGAAATAAGAGAATTACAGTGGCCTGTGCACATGCATTATGATGCAGTCTTTAATTACACTGTCATGTCCACCCACAGGACCCCTGCCTCATTCAGTGCAAAGGCAGACTCTGCTCACAAAATGAGCAGCCATGCAGTATTTCTTTTTCTTCTCATCATTTAATATATGTCCCCATGCCTAATTCACTGCACACCATCCAAACCTTGCACTGAATACGTAATTATTCATTTCCTAATGGGCTTTTCCCTGGTGTTTTTTTTTTTCATAGTATCCTACTTATTAACAGAAATTAATGAATTTATCTTCATAATGTCCCTGTGGTATCATTCTCCCCATTTTACAGATAGGGAATTGTCAAAAGTACCAGCTAATTTGGGGTGGTAATTTGAGACGCCTGAGGTCTGATTTCTCAGAGTACATAGCAGTATGTATGCTCAGAGTAGTGCTCCTATTTATCTTAGTCACTGCTGCAAAAGCTCAGCAATTCTTCAAAAAAGACTGCAGGATCACAAATTCCATGTCCAAATGTGAGAACAGAGAATTTATACGATTTTCCTAGGAAATCCCTGACAAAGACAAGATGGAATTTGGTTTTCTAGGAACATTCAGTGACTTTTGTCACAATCTTTTTTTGTTCATCTGCCTCACACAGTGCCCATCTCCAAAGCATCAAGTGATCTTCACTCATGACACAAAACTGATTCACTCCTAAGCACTGTTTATCCTATACTTTTAATGAAGTGGGAGTCTTATGATCTTTCATTTCAGTCCTCAGGCATAACACATTTTCATACAGTGATGAATTAAACTTAACTTTATTTGGACATTTTCTAATGTTGGACTACCAGGCAATTTTGTAGTTTCATGATTCTTTCAATGTAGCCTTGTGGCTTAGAACTAATTAATTTGAACACAGAGGATGTGGGGAAAAAATTGAACAGCGCTCATATATACACATGTCTCCACACACGCAAACTCCCTGAAGCAGACCTGGGGTTGTCAGGAGTGCAGAGCAGCCCTTTATTCTTCAAAGTATGGTGGAAATTTGAAAAGGAAGGAAACGCTGTGTGGACATCCCACTAGAGGGGGGTGGAGGAACACATTTGACCAGTAACTTTGGAGACGCGTAACAAAGCAAAAATGTTGAGATTCAAAAGCTAGTGGGTTACACAGGTGTAATTGTTAAGGGGTGTGAATGTATTGGAAGAGCAGTAGGAAAGCTGAGGGACTCTTATTTTCCCTTTTTCCTATATACATGTACTATATATTCTTGATCACAGGAAAGTTATATAGTGGTTTCATCATTCCTTCATTGGATATAGCTTTACCCAGCTTTCCTTTGCACAGGTCCTAAGGGAAATATGTCCTAAAGGATACAATATATTCTATGTTCTTGCTCCTTCCTAGTTCCAGGTCTTCCTTTACTCATTTTTTTGCCTCCAGTGTGTTGCCTCACCTCTTCTTGCTCACTCTCATTATCTGCTGTTAATGCTTCTCCTTAATGATTTTCCATCTCTCAGAGATGGATTTTCTATCTCTCAGTTCTGTTCAGCTCCTGACACCTTCTTCTTCACCACATCACTTTCAAACTTCCCCCACCTCATTCCCCCACCTTCCCACCCCTTTCCTCCTTTCTTACTTGATTTCCAAGTGCAGCTCTTCTGTGGCAAACGGCAGGGATCGAAAAATGTAGTGTGGGCTCAGAGGGGGTGCATGTGGATTCCTCACCAACACTAGCAGACCATGCTTTGCTGTGCTTGGGATGGAGCTGCCCAAAGAGCAGCAGCCACATGGTCAAGGAGTATCCCATTTAGTGGAGTGACTGTCAAGATTTTACAAACTGTGTGGGGGGTTTCAGAGAGGTAGGAGGTGTGTGACTTGTCACAAGTTTATAACTTGCCCAGATTTGGGCAAATTTACACAATATAGGCACAGTCCTGACATGAATATGATCTTTATACCAAATTTTGGAGGAGCCAGAACATTTCAGAAGCACAATTTTCTATTTTTCTCTTTCATTTGTAATGTGCTCTAAACAATGTTTTATGTACTATCATCCCCAGAAAAAGCTGCACCAGCTGAACAGCAAAGTAACCTCTGTTACTCAAAAACCTTAAAAACAAAAAGCATAACAGAAACAAAACCTTTCTTTAGCAGTCTTATGGCATGGGGGTTTTCAGCTCTATAGTTGCAGTGTGCCAAGCTATAAATAGCTAATGAGTTTTGAACTAGGTAGTGATGTGAATTTTAACTAACATCATATCTGTTGCATACCTCCTGCACTATAAACCCACTCTAAACTTTACCAGAGCTCCATTAGAAACTAAAAAAAAATTTCAATCATCTTTTGTACAGTTACCCCAAACCATGAAATAACATCAGTGGCAGATGTTTGCTTAAATAAGTACTTAGTGAAGACCTGTCCATTGATGGCATGTTCTTGATTCCTATGTTTAAAACTGGGTTTGGCAAAATGCTCCATGCCCTTATCATAATAAACTGTGTTGGTTCTTCTGTCACAGCAACATAATAAAGTAAGTGAAGTTATACAATCAGCCTATGAATATGTCATTTATAACCAGGATATACTTCTGTAAGAGTGAGATCTGTCACAAAAGTTACATTGAACATTTTATAGACTTATTGATTTTATTTCTGGCCAGCAATCTTTTTAATAAGCTTGAAAAGTATTCCATCTCTGATGTCATGGACCTAGTTTTAGATGGCCAAATATGGAGACAGACTCATAAAAGTAGATCTTCAGCTTTTAAAAATTTCTGAATGGTTATAAAAGCTTTGAAAAAATAAATTATTCAGATAAAAATATTTTGAATAACCCAGAACAGAAAAGTCCTGCCTGAAAAGGATACAAGTAAAAATAATGTGGAATGCCTCTACCCACATTAAAAATATTAATATTTCGTATGTTTTCTTTTACTATTATTTATTTTCATCTTTCAGAGAATTGTATTAGATTATAATAGTATCTTATTTCTCAAGATCAAAAGAATCTGCATTTAATATTTCATAGGGGCAATTGTCCGTGTGGTCTCACGTTATCTTATTGGAACATCAAAGCTTGTTTTAAATTTCTGCTAGTACCCCCCTGGGCAGATCCCATGTTCACATGGAAGCTATTGGTTGACATTCAGGACTGACTTTCATGTGGGAGGAGGAGAAAAAGACTATCTCATACCTATAATGGATCACCAGGGGATGCTTTGAAGATGGGATGGAGGCAAAACAGACACTATGTGTGAATGATTACTTAGGAACTTCCTTCATGTGACTGCTGGGAAGAAGTTTTGGTTCTAATGCATGAACCTGATGACAGACCTGGAGAAATTTGACATTTCCATGTGCTTTCTTTACTGTTTTGCCTATAAGAGTAGGCATATTTTGAAGGGCTCTTTAATGAGTAGCTGTTGTATACAGGAAACTTTTTTTGAAAGATTTGTACAATAGCTATTGACTTGTCCCTGACCATGGCAGGGGGATTTGAACTCGATGATCTTTAAAGTCCCTTCCAACTCAAACCATTCTATGATTTATGATTCATTGTACATATTTCTTAAAATCTCTTGATAAACTCTTAGTTTACATGGGACCATTTTCAGTATTTATTTAACAAGATTGTTTAGGGCTCCAATCCCTCCTGTATAAAAAGCAAACAAAGTGACAACTGCATTCTTGGACATTCAGGTAGGATTTATCTCTTTCAAACTCACCCATAAAAAAGTTAGTGGACTAGTTTGAGCTGGATGTCTTAGCTGCTCTCTAGTCAATGGAGAGGAACAGGAACCCCCAGAAGTTATCCAAACTGACTTAGATATCTCAGACCGGGTGAACTGCTCTCTAGAGATACCTGTTGCTTTCCATAGAGAGACACTGGATCATTTCCTTGAGTCAATGTGAGACAGCTAACACTTTGTCAGCTCAGCAAGCTAAATGCCATGTTTTCATACCAATTTGCATTTGGAGAGACTACTAAGATGTCATAGTCTTTGCTTAGGACATTGCTCCTAGACATGAAGGGGCAAAGTACTACTCAAAGAGCCATCGTACTGCAGCTCATGGGCTGTTACTGACATTTATCATTAGACGTTAGGCAGATTATTTCCTTCCTCCTGAAGAATTGTGAAGTCTGGTGTGACAGCTGGAGACCAGGTACAACATAGAAGCATCTCAGGTGATGCCAGATACCTATGTGTCTACAGTTAAATCCAGCCTTTAGACACCTGCAGCTTGGTGCTCAATCTGACCTGAACTGCTCACCTGGCATTAGGAAAAAACTTACTTTATCTGTCATTTATTATATCACCTTATTCTGGAGGTATAAGTATCCTCTGAAACACACAGCAGACACGAAGAAACGATACTATATAAAAATGGTCCTCAGGTAACAATCTTCCTAACTCTGTTTGAATGGTTACCGCGTGCACACTGAGTTAATTTCCCTGAACCTAAATTAACATCAACAGAGAGAGGGAGAACTCTGGGGTATAATTCACCTGATGTACTTTTTGATGTTTTGATTAGGATTAAATGAATTATTCCCTAAAAGTGCTGGGTTTTCTATACCGACTATGAAGGGGGTGGAGGGTGACATCTGCAGTAGATCTGACCACACTGGTGTATGAAACACACCTGCTCTGACCACCACCTTCCCAGCAGCACCCTGCAAAGGGTTTCTGAGACAAAGCCTGCTTTACAGAGACATCCCTAATCCTGAAATTGGTGGAGGGAGGCTATGACAGCTGCCTTCTCTCTGCAGCTAAAGGTTACAGTATCAGCTCAGCAGAAAAGTTGAGTTTGCTGTGTTTGCCCGGTCCTTAACCACTTCAGGGAGGAAACAGTAGAGTCTAATTCAAGCAGCAATTGCTACCTTTTGTCACTACTTATTCATTCCCTTAGTTGCGTATGGGCTCACCAGCATAAGTAAGAGAATCCCAGGGAATCTTTATGTAGTTTTTCTCAGATAGATTTTTCATATTTGTGCTCAGATGATGGCAGTTTCTAATGAGCAGGAAAGCTGGTTGCTTGTTTGGAGTCCTGTGAGACTGATAGATGTCCATTGGGGTATTTGAACCATATGCCTCACCACAGTGTATGGAAAACTACCTTCAGGCTCCAATCTGAAAAAAGAAAAAAAATAAAATATAGGAATTATCATAATGAATCAAATAAAAAAGTGTTGCTAGCCTAACCTGTTGTTACTAGTGTATACTTTTCACAGATAGATAGGTGAAAAATCTTCCAAGTAGGCTGAAAGGGTACTCATACTTTTATGTAAATTTAGAAGAGGCAGTGTGAATTTAGTTTTAGACACTTTTTCAATTTCTTAAACTAACCATTCTATTTACAGATACTATGATAATAACAGTGAAGCATCTTTACTAGAGACTTTGAAAATGGATAACTACTAGGGATCCAAAAGCAAAAAAGTATTCTTCTGGAATACAATATAGATAAATAATAGCAAGTATAGGCTCACTTTTTGAGAAAGGTAGAAGTAACACTAGACGAACAGAGAACTCATTTTCTCTCTTTTTTTTTTTTTTTTTTTTTGTAAGCACATGAAAGATTATTTTGGCCTTATTTTTACAGTATTTGTGTAGGGAAAGCATTGTGATGTTTTTTTGTACTTGAAACCTTCTTTCACATGATTATATAGCTTGTAAATACTATTAAGCCAAGCAGAGATTGAAAGATAGTGCTCTTCTGTACATGTCCTGCTGGACTGTAAACATAAGCAGCATGAAAAGTTTTATCCCAGGGAGGTGGTTGAGGCACCATCCCTGGAGGTATTCAAAACACGGGTTGACATAGTGCTTTGTGACAAGGCTTAGTGATGTGGTTTTTTATCAGAGTTAGTTTGATGGTTGGACTAGATGACCTTAAAATTCCCTTCCAACCTAGACAATTCTATGATTCTATGATTCTATCCTTGAAGATTTCATGGCACTTGATGGGATTGTTGCACCAGGGACAACCACATGTTTGAAGGATGTTCTGAGGGAAAGTGTCCTGAGTGATTTTTCAGGTTGGTTTTGGTGGAAGAAATGCAGTCTGCTTTAAGCTATTCTCATCATGTAACCAGAGAGAAAGATATATTCTATTTTGAGAATATATGATGTCCATGTTGGTTCCTGAGCTGAGCAATTTGTAGTGTTTGCTGGAAACCTACAGAAATCAAACTGCCTCTTTTTATCTTCATCAGACTTTGTAATTTGCAGTGTCAGTTCTTATGTCCAGCAAGACTATTCTTTGTCTTCAGCTATCTAGCACTTTTTATAGCCCTCCTTTGCATGGTGTGCATTCTCATGTTATCTAGTCTATAAGACATCTTAAGGCTTCTTGCTCTTAAAAAGTTAATGTACTGAAGCAATAAACTGAACTATGCAAAATAACATAAGACATTGTGACAATGATATTTTTCCAAAATAGCTGGAGGCAGCTGACTGTATTGTCAGGGTACTACAAGGACAGAAATACATCTGATACTACTAAGATGATTTCTACGTTGGTGTGTGGTCCAATAGCTTATCTGTATCTTACAGGACATATTTTTATTAGATCTGCTAAATCATTTTGCCCTTCAGGCTGTCTTTGTTTGCAAAGTTTCTTCCTTCTCTTCAAAGACTGAGCTGCAAACGTCTATATAAATGCTGACAGAATGTGTGAATGGCATCAGAGCATTTGTATTCCATCTTCAACTCTTGCTTCTTTTAGAGCCCTGAGAGTAAAATCACATCAAGACATCAAAAAGTTTGTTTTCCACTGTTTGAGAGCTAAGTTTATTACAGCATGGGGTTTATCCCTTCCTTGTCCACCTACTTCTCTGCTTCTTTTTTGGCTTTTTGCTTTCTGTACATGCTGCCTATAATTCTGTATACCTTTTGTGTCTTACTTTAGAATAGTGACTTACTACTTTATTAAACGTGATAAACAATAATGCATTACATTATTGTTATAGAAATGGGTGTTATAGAAATGGGTGTTATTGTCTGCCGCTCTCCACTACATACTCTTTTACAAAGATTCTGCAATGATGCTGGTGAAAACAATGGGACAACTACACATTTTGCATTTATGCAGAAGTGTTACCTGTGCAAAATAAATAATTTGCTTATCTTTAGAGAGTGATCTTGAAAGGGTGAAGAAACAGGGTGGCAGGAACTTCATGAAGTTCAGCAAAGAGAAGTGCAAAGTCTTTCACCTGTAACAACCCCAGGCACCAGCATAGACTTGGGGCTGACCAGTTGGAAAGTAGCTTGGCAGGGAAGGCAAAGCTAGTAAACAAGAAGTTGACTGTGACCCAGCAGTGCACCGTTGCAGCAAAGAAGGCCAGTGACATCCTGGGCTGCATTAGGCAGACCTTTGCCAGCACGTAGAGGTAGGTGATCCTTCCCCTCTGCTCACCACTGGTGAGGCACATCTTGAGTGCTGGGTCCTGTTCTGCGGTCCCCAGTACAAGAGACACATGGCCGAAGCAAGTCTAGAGCAAGGTCACAAAGATAACTAAGGAAATGGATCACCTTTCATGCAAGGAAAAGCTGAGAGAGCTAGAACTGTTCAGCCTGGAGTAGAAGGCTCAGGAAGAATCTTTTCCATATGTATAAATACCCAATGGGATCAGGAAAGAAGATGGAGCCAGGGTCTGCTTAGTGGTACCCAGTTATAGGACAAGAGGCAACGAGCACAAACAGAAGAGATTAAATGCAATCTAAACATAAGAAAACACTTTTTATTGTGAAAATGGTCAAAGATGGGAAGAGGTTGCCCAGGGAGGTTGTGGAGTTTCCACCCTTGGAAATAAAATCCAACTGGACAGGGTCCTGGGCAACCTGCTGTGGCTGACCCTGCTCTGAGCAGGTGATTGGACTACGTGACCTCCGGAAAGGCTTTCCAGCCTCAGACCTGCTGTGACTCTGTGGATCCGTGATTTCTCTTCTAGCTAAGCAAGGCTATTAGGTTGAAAACAAAAGTTTCTTTGCCTTTTTGAAGAAGGAGAAAGAAAGAAGAGGAATATATCCTCTGATTTTCATCCTTTTTTCCCCCCAGGTTTTACTATTCTCTAGGAATGATTGTCTAAATGTCTTTCCTTAACAATATCTGGAAATCTGGAATAAAACTTAAATTTTAACAACTAATGGAATATGTCTATATTGCACTGGTAACAAAATTTCTGGCTGTGGTACAGTTAATATACTTGCAGTACAAAATCCCATAGGGGCTTATATAAGCAAGACTTCTTGTCATCATTTTCGAAAGTGCCCTTCCAGACAGATTGCTCTTCTTTTTCAAAAAAGTCATTTAACTTTTCTATGAATTTCCGTGTTGCTGTATAAGCAGCACTGGAACAAAAGGTTGTGTAGGTTCTCTGTCTTTCAACTTCTTTGGTTTCTCAGCTTCAAAGAGCCACATCAAAATATCTTGCAACAGAATAGAAACATCAACTGGATTTTCTTTCAGCCTTCAACAGATATCACATTCTGCCAAGTGCCCAGAAGAATATGGGGAAACGCTGCCAAATTCCTCCTTGACATACAACAGAGCCAGTTAATACTGAGGTAGCTTTATGAGTATGTTGCAAAATTTTTTTGCTTGGTTTCTTTAAAGACACTTTCACATCAAACCAAATGGTGCTATAAAACATCTGATATACAACATTTGGGATAAAATAATACTGCTGAAACACATCATTCAGTTGCCTGAGCTTTGTCTTTTAAAGCTATGACACCTAGATGCTCCCACTTTCTCCCCGTTCCCTTGAGTTCACTGCTGAGGACAGTCCTCTCATTGATTCCCATGGCAGCAGAAGCAGCACCTCAGCCAGGATGTAGACTTTGAAAATAATTCTGATTTGACTGATTTCAACCCAAGATGTGGAATAGCTTGACAGTTGAGAGTTTAATCAAAATTAAGAGGAAGTACAGACTGTCTTCTGATTGCCGCTTTTACCTCTTGTTTTTAATCTACACCATGTTAGCTGTGCTACCTGTCTGGGTGGTGATAACCCACTGAGACTTTTCTGATGTGGAGATCTTCTCCAGTACCTGGGTGTTCAAATCCTTTTTGTTGTTGATTGTGATCTAACACCTTCTGCAAAATAGCATGCAAGAGACATGAGACATTTGCACGCATTGAGATACCATGAGCGATAACTCCGCTCTCCACCATCTGCTGGACCCTTTGTTTACTGCTGTTCTTTGTACTGAAGTTCAAATATTTTTGGAATGAATGGGGGGAAAATTGCACAAGAAGCCCCCCAAATCAGCTTTAGTTTTTTTATGGACAACATCTGCAGACTATGATAGGAAACAAAAACATCTGTTTCCAGTGGCTTTGCTGTATTGTGCCTTTCTAGTGACTCATATGTAAAACTGAAGCCAGGCTGTTCGGGGTGTTCTCTCATTTTTTATTACATAAAAAGCCCTGGGCAGGCCCAGTACACAAAGGTAAGATGCTCGGAGGTGGAGCAGGTATTAATAGGTCCACAGTAAGCCTGCTTCAGCTTCACGGCTTCTGGATGAAGAATCTTTTGGATGGAAATGAAGATTAAAGTCTTGACTGCCTAATAAGAGACATTTCCCCAAAAACGTCCCTTTTCTAGTGGTAACACCATTGTTCAAAGCAAGATTTACTGTAAAGTAGATGCAGACTTTTGTCTGTATCTATTAATTACACCTCGACTACGGTAATTTAATGCACTGGAAACGTGGTTTTTTGCCTTGCAGACTAGCATGCCTGCTTCTGCTCTCTGCTTGTTTGGATATCCATGAGATGCTGGGCAACACTTGTCTGACCTGGTAAGTGGCAGTGGTGTCCCACTGCCTCTATGAATGCATTTAAGTGGTGATACAATTAATATTTGAAAACCCATCCTTTAAGAATTCCAGGTAAAAAACATTTATACTATTATCATTGACCAAACATAGCTTTGATTTTTAGGCCTCCTTGTGCACGCAAGATTGAAAATTTCCCTTCATCTTACCAGTGAGGTAAGAGGCCCTCCCCTCATCCTCTCTCTGCCTAGCCTTATAGCTCAGCAATTAGAGGATTCACAGGACAAGTAGAAGTTGGATGGGGCTTTGAGCAACCTGATCTAGTAGAAGATGTCCCTGCCCCTGGCAGTGGGGTTAGAACTAGATGATCTTTAAGGTCCCTTCCAACTCTAAACATTCTATGATTCTATGAAGTCAGGCTCTTACTGCTCTTGTTTTTAGTAAGGACCCCTCTATACTCATTAAAAACCACAGTGCATTTGTGTATATTGTTCTCACTCTTCTTTTGAAGTTCAGGTCTTTCACCCTTCCAGCCTGGCTGGTTCAGAGGGGTAAGAGATATATGGCTATGCAGCCCAGTGATGCAGAGGTCCACCAAAAGGCAGGGGCTGATCGTTTTTCCGTGGGCCTCATCAAGCTAAAGAGTCACTGGACAAAGCAGAGCTGTTTGTGCTGAGATACAGCAGCGTAGGTAACATGTCCCTCTCCATCTTACTCTGGGTGACTTTCATCTCTTCTCCAGCTAAGAGGTATACTAAGGAGACTTTCTAAGAGGGCTGTATGCCTTCTATGGATACCTGAGCTTCTGCATTCTTTAAGGGGACTGTGATGAATTTTTTCCTCTTACTTATATGATTTCCGAGCAGTGCAAAGAGCTAATGTTAGGGTATAGCTCACTCTGTACCTTGACCTTACAAGACATATTGCCTACAATTTATCAACCTCTCTTGGTTTATTATTAAAAAGCTGAAACCAATTACATTCTTCCCTTTAATAACCTTCCAAGAACACAGGGTTAGAAGCTACTTTTTAACAGAAGTCTTTTGCAGAGCAATATAGAACAGGAAAACATTTATAAAAAAATAGTGATCCTTGGATATATTGATACAAGGAATGCAGAAAGGAAGAAAGCAAAATAAAGCCATGAGAGAATATTTGTTCCTCTTCTGTTCTGTATAATTATAATATTATGTAATTCAGAAAGATAAACATATTCCTTTGGTCCCTCTTCTGGTAACATTTTAAGTCTGCCTACATATATAGAGGGACATTTTTTTAAATATGGTGCATATTGTCTTTCTCATACTTACCTGTAAAGCTTGGAGACCAGAAGCTCCAGCTACAGAGCAACTAGGTATGAATCCTATCACTAATCCCAAGCATTTTGATTTGAGAAAGAAATTGTGTTATTTCAGTAGGAAAGAAGCACCGGCTCCTTAGGCTCTCCAGCCTGTGATAAAGCATCTCCTGTGGGGCATGGAGGAAAGCTGGGCTCTGTCTCTGCCTGCTCCACATTCAGGTGAGGAGGAGAGAGGAACCCCAAACAGCTGCAGCTTCTCGTGTTGCTAGTTGTGGGCTCCTCTCCAAGCTCGCCACGTGGCAAGTGTGGATGTAGGCAGGGATCAGATACTGCCCAACGTAAGCATGCAGCTGATATTTTCCTTCTACAAAACTTTGTGCTGGCAATTGCGAGAAACTGAGCAGGAGCAAGCCCTGCGGGTGACACTATTCCAGATCACAAATCCTAAGGGTTATGAGAAATCTCCAGGAAGGGATGAGTTATTATTGCATTTCTTCTCTTACTGCATACCGCTCTTTCGGCCGCCAGATTAGTTGGTGATAGATGACTACTTAGATGCTCAGTGACAAAAGGTCAATTAGGGCCATGTTTTCTTTTCCCACAGAAAATGCTGATAATTTGCCCTTGGTTTGACAACTGTAGACCTGCGTGGCTTTTAAAAAAAAAATATGATTATATGTAGTCCAGTCTTTCAAGCATTCAGTGGGTGTGACCCTCCATTTTCATCACATTGTTTTCAGGAAAGGGCGAAACAAAACAAACTATGTTTGCGTGGCTGAGTTCAGTGACTGCAAAAATCTAAGCCCCACAGAAAAAAGCAAGGGTAATTTTGAAAGTTTCTGTGGATACACTAAGAAAATTCTAGGTTCATTGCAAAAGAAGCACCATTTTCTGCTCAAAATTATGCATTTGACAATTGTGCAAAACATATTTCCAAATAAATTGGAAAACACTAATGTAATAAAAAACAAAACCAAGCAACAACAACAAAAAAAAAGAAAGCAGAAGTTGCAAGGCTGGCTTCAATGACTCCTGTTACTTGTTTAAAAAAAAACATGTGATTTCCTCCTATTTTTCCTCTCACTGAAAATCAGACATCAAAAGCAAAGCAAACAGCATAGATGTTCAATCTATCAATGTAAATTGGCTCAGCTGGTATAGCTAGCACATAAATTGCATGAAAAATAAATATACAGTCTGTTTGTTCTGCTGTTGAGAAAATACAGTTCAATTAGTCTGGACTACCATATGATATACAGTTTCTCCCTTTCTGTGGGATATAATTATGAACAAGATGTAGCATCTGAGGGACTCATGCCTTTGAAGAACATGACAACTTTTGAATAAATAAGACGGAAGATGTGAAAGTTGCCGTGTATCCTTCTTCTCGCTGTGGGGAGTTGAACAGGCCTTTTCCTGTCTGGCCATTTAATTTGCTCATTTGTAGCTAGGCTTGCATGAATCACTGCAAGCCTGCTCTGAGAGATGGGTTGCACAGCTGTGTAACCATCTGGGAAAGAAGAGGAGAGGAGAGGAAAGGAGAGGAGAGGAGAGGAGAGGAGAGGAGAGGAGAGGAGAGGAAACAGAAGAAAAAGAGATAACAAATGATGGAAAATGGCAGATGAGTGATTAGTAAAGCCTCACATTACTCTCTTTCCAACCTGACACTGTGACAGTAATTGAAAGCAGCAAGCCAGTTTGTTATTCTTTTCAGTAAACCATGTGGAGAAATGGCTCTTGAATTTTGTTACAAAGCTGCCCAGCACTCTCCTGGAGAACCAACAAGAAAAGACAGGTGAGAAAGCTTCATTTTAATAATGTAAAGTCCCTTCTTTTGAACATCAAGGTAATATGCGTTATTTTGCTACAGATTTAGAAGGTCAAGAGTTTTGTTGGAGGCAGCTGTCTCTCCTGAATGGCTTGGGACCAAAGTGATGCCTTGCAAGCCTATAACCTACATAAGCTAAAGGTATTATCTCAGTCAATATGTCATAAAGGAGAAACCAATCCTGATACGAAGATGGGGTGACAGGTATACAACATAACTGAAAGGAAACTGTTCTAAGGCTTATCTGGCTTGCTCATACTATTCTCTAAAGTGCCAGATCCATCCAAACCCTCTTAGATTTGGTGTAGAAAGCATACAATCATATTTTCATAAAGACATTTTGTTCCACCCTTCAGACACATTTAGGGTCCAGCTTCTCTTCTCATTGAGCTTTCACTAAGCAGCGGTTCAGCCTGAAGCCATGTGTGCCCAGGAGCACTGGCTCCCAACAATTCATGCCAGGAGCTGGGGCAGAGGGCTATGAGTCTCTGCATCTCATCAGAGGCTATGGCAGGTGCCAGGAGAGAGGAGCTCAGGGACATACTTGGGTTCCCCCAGCACCCTCAACACCCACAAGCAATCAGTGTTGCTAATTTGGTATGTGTCTTGTGCCGTGTTTGATATTTGGGGGAGGACCTTCCCTGTTGCTTAAATCCTGTTCTTCATCATCTGTAGACATTTTTCTAGAGTTCTCCAGGAATTGAAGGGGATTTTTTTTTTTTTGAAATATGCTTTGGTGTGTATGTCAATAATTCCCTATGTTTTGTTTTCTTCACAGGGGGATGTTT
Source organism: Gallinago undulata (assembly GCA_026546715.1). Taxonomy (NCBI): domain Eukaryota; kingdom Metazoa; phylum Chordata; class Aves; order Charadriiformes; family Scolopacidae; genus Gallinago; species Gallinago undulata. The sequence continues at coordinate 135,287,212 of JAOTQQ010000001.1, read as the reverse complement.
TTAAAATAAATTTTTGAGATATTTGTGTGTTTTACTTGTTTTATTTCTAGATTGTTATAAACAATGTGAATACAGTTGTATTCATACAAAAAAAACAAAACCCCTCATGTCTATAAAATATAATACAAGATATTGTACTTTGCACTAAGACCTTAAATGACTATAACATTTTAGTTCAGGAATACTGCTTAAATAGTATATTTCAACATGACTTTCTTCTTTCCCCCCTGCCGCCCCCAGTAGCATTTCATGAAAATATACAAAAAGATTTTGAATTTGGACAGAAAAGTATTTGCTCAACAGAAGGTGGTTTAATTGAGGTATCTGTCTAGCTCTGTAGACAGCTATATACATGAGTGGTTCAAACATGAAGTAGCTAAGAAATACATTCTTAGATTTAGTTCCACTGTATTGTTTGAATCATTACTGGAGCGGCTTCTTAAGTGTTATAAGCCACTCTAACTTCTTTGGTTCTCATGAAATAACGGCAATTTATATCAGCTGAGAAGACCTAAGCTAGATTCTGCTCATGAAATTACACACAGCTTGCATTAGTTTAAGATCCACTACATTACGGTGCTATTGAAACTTTCATGGTTACCTTTATAAAAAAATTCCAGAAATATGGGGTGTACAAAAGGCCCCTAAAAACTTGCACACTTCTATTTAGATAGAAAAAGGCAGAAATGTTTTCAAGATTATGGGAATTTTTTTCTTGGCATGTTAATCTTGTTAAAGAACAATCAAATCTGATGTAACGTCAAGAAAAACTTGGAAAATGTGGCTGAACTTCCAGTTAAGCTTCCCAGTTATGGACCAGAAAATTTCTGGAGTTTTCCTTGTACAGCTAACTGGGTCACTTAGGAACAGATTTTGAGACCTAAGGATTCATATTACTGTTTACTGTTCACAATGAGATCTGGAGTTGAATTTTTTGAACACTGAATTAAAGATATTTTACTAATCACTGCAATTATTTGATATGTGCCATTTCCAAGTTACACTATAAATCAGTCAATGAAAGTACAGAATGACAAAGCTTAGTCAACTGATTAAGTCATTTAATGATTGACCGATATCCAGGTTAATAACTAAGGCTAGTTTAACATATAATCACGGTATATCTACAAGACTTTACCTATATCATAGATGTTTTTAGCACTTAAACTTTTTTACAAAATTTGCTTTCAAATAGCAAATAACCTAAGTGATACAGGGAAACTCACAGAATAGTCAAGATTTTATTTCTGAGATCTAATTGTATAGTATATTGCATTTTAAATTTAAAATAAAACATATTTTAGAAGATGACATGTTTATAAAACATTAGAACATTGTTTGAGAACAAGAGGCTGGTCTATGCAATATGAATAAGAAGTCTTAATTTGGGTCAGCTGCTGATTGCACTAAAACCAGTTTCAAATAAATGCAACTGAGTTAAACATAAATATTGTTCAAAATGGACCTCAGCGTTCTAGAAGAAATTGCTTAGTCATACAAAACCTATAAGATACTGAGGACCTGACCTCAGAGGACGCCCATGGTCCCTGCTCTTCTGGAGGAAGCTGCCTACACAGCATTACCCGCAGGATAAAAAGTGACTCAATACTGTACATCCTCACTCTTCTGTTCTTATACATGGGGCTTAGTCTTTCTCTTTATAAAACCTTTGATATCTACCATTCAGTACAAAGTTTCACATTAGGAGAAGCAGCTTACAAAAGCAAATCCTTCCAACCCCATATGATTCTATGATTCTATGATCTTCTACTCTTAAAAAGGGATTGCAAAGCAGTAGCCTATCACTGTGAAAATGAAGAGTATATGGCCTGGTCTTTGTGAGACAAAGACCATAAGCAGAAAAATCCCTTTATTTTCTCTCTTCAAGGACTGAGTCTCAGCTCTGTGAACATGTATTTCATGGAGGAGCTCTTCTTCTCTCCTGTTCGTAGCAGGAAAAGGAGGCTCAGCTTAGTCTTAGAGATAAACCCCAATCAGAGCAACAAACCCTAACTCTATTAATTATCAGGTGGTTATTTCAAACATTGAGTCTGCCCAAGTGGTCATATGTGCTGGGAGAGAACAGATCTGAAATTAGGTAACACAGCCTAGCGTGTTTCTTGACGTGAGTCTATTCATGACAAACTTTTCTATTCAGCCACTCTCCTAAACTCATGAGGATCTTTTATGCAATTATGCAGATTCTATAACATCACATACATGTCATCATTCATTAAAATCTGGAAGCCAGCAAAAGAAGCTATAGTGTTGGATGCTGGCATCAAGCAGGCAATCTGAGCTGCTTTGGGGTCATTATTTTCAGCTGCTTTTGAAAAACTGAAGATCTTTTCTTGAGGCCCCTGTTTGTCACTATTCTTCTCATCTTCTTGCTGGCTTTCTGCCTCAATGATGCACTCTGGCTCTTCATATTCTAGCTTGGGTTGTACCACTGCATGATCACTTTTGTCTATCCATTCCTAGGGAAATGAAAATGTTGATGTTGGCAGGGACTGAGTTATCAATCAAAACAAACCTGGCTGTAGAGACACTGATTTTCCTTTAGTAATAGCATCTTTCCAGGATAAGCCATAGCAAAGATGAAATGGAAGCAATATAGACAAGCAGGGCATAAGATAGCAGGATGGAAGAAAGGCAGGAAAGCAGACAGGATTCCACAAATGCATACAAACTCCTACTGGTTATTGAGACCACATTATATACATCTTTGTATTAAATCAGGGCCTTTAGAAAACCTTGGATGTAGTAAATAGTTCGTGTCCCCTCTTTGACAGATTCATGCATTCTTTAACCGAAACCCTGACTTAATCTAAATTGAGACTGATTTTACATGAAGATTTATAAAATGTAGCATTTCTGTATTAAAGCTCTAGTATTCATATGCATTTATATCTTTCTTCTTCGGTTTAAAGCTATTTTGAATATAGAAAGCTTTGAGTTTGTCACTGAAAAATTATTACTACTCTTTGATATTTTCATTGGATTTGAAAATGTAAATATATGACCTGTCTCCACTCAGAGGAAACTTAGTAGTAATTTAAAGACAGCTTAACTAATACAGAAAAATACACCTCATGTGTGATGTCATGGATTCAAGAAGCAGTAAGAAAACAAAAGCAAAACCTGTGGTTTGTCCATTTCATGTCTAAAAATTTAGTGTCCATATACCTCTGTGGCTAAGACAAGGTGCTTCCTGCTGTGACTGATGCCTTCAAAGGCATGAGTGCTATCACTGGCTTAGCACTAAGTCCCACAGCACTTCATAAACATCAAGGGTAAGGTCAGGTTGAATCAAGCTCCCTGAGCTACCGTGTACAGGAATGGATGCAAACAACACAATGGCACCTCACTGGATATTGTGCAGCTGGACACCCTTAAATTCTTCTCCAGCATTTTCTCTTTCTATAGCAAGTGTCTTTTCACAGTGCCAAAGCAGCACTAGAGCTCTGGTATTTGCTCTCTGGATCCTCGTGATGATGTTGCACGAAGGGCAGAGCTTTTCTCTTGGGTCAGAGAGTGCTTGTGGTAATGTCTGTGTAGAGCAAGTATCAGTAGCTACTCTTAAGTTATTAGAATTCACAGTGTTGATAGGAAGGGAACGTTTACCTGAAAGTTTCCATTATGATCATTGAAGAGATCAGCAAATATGTATTTTGGATCTGGTATAGCGGGCATGACTGACTTCTGAAGCCTGCAGAGAGGAAAGAAAAATACAAATGGATGTTTCATTATAGTGTATTCATTCATACAAAAATCTACTTCAGCACAGTTCTGTAGCCATAAATATATTTTACATGTCAGTTCTCTAGGCTTGATTGCTTTTAAATGTGTTCTAAAGGCAACAAGCAGCTACAACAATATGATAACACTACCAGGATAAGAATGATTTTTCTGCTGGATTTTCAGCCAATCCTATCTTAGCAAAATCTATGCAAACTTCCAGCTAGTCAGCAAATGCCATTCTGCTCCATACAGTAGCCAGAGTTTTACATTCCCTGGTCACATTCCCCTAGACAGGCAAGATGGTACAGCAGCCAGCTGTATTGGCTGACTTAGTAAACACAAATGTAAACTTAAAACTTAGAAGTATAGGATAAAAATTCCATCTTGTGCTCTAAAAATATTATCAGAGTCCCATATACTTTCAGCTCTAAAAATACTGCATTTTTTGCCTTTTTTTTGTCCACCAAAAGCCCCAGATTTGGGGCCTTTGCAGGTTTCATTTGGTATTTGGTGGTTTATTTTGTGTCTTTTATTTTTAAATTGTGGATTCTAAACATGAACAGAGTCATTCAACTGCAAATCCAAATATTGATATAGTCTTATTAAAGGTGAATGCACTCAAGCTTACTTCAGCCTATTCTATTCAAACAGAAATTGAGTCTAATGAAAGCTGCACAAAAGATGGTCAGTTCAGAAGAAATATCCAAAATAATTGGTTTCTCAGAATTTAACTAGTTTTCTGAAAAGAATAAGAAGAAATTAAGTGGAAGAGACACGATTTTACCTTGAAACTCTGTCTTTTGCCAGAATTGTTCTGGTTTTGAAAATGAAAGGCTTTGGTATTTGTAAAGCCAGGATGCGTTATTGCTCAAACAGTAATTAAGCTACCGACTTCTACACCTTCATGATGACTTCACCCGTGAGATAAGAATTATGAGTCCTAAGAGACTTCTTCCTGAATGGTGGCTCTATTTTCATGACATGATTATTTAGTAATAACCAATAAAACTATATTTACCTCTTCCATTTACACAGAAGAATCCAGAGGGCAAGCATCATCAGAAGTACTGCCAGCAAACAACTTAAAACTATTACTGTGTTTGAGTGAGATTTTGTGTCATCATTGCATGAATCTAGGAATAACCACAAAAAAAGTATGTCAAAAAAATCATTTTGCTTTAACAGAAATATTCCTAGTCACATTAGAACACTGAATTTTCTTTAAAAAAAAAAAAACAACAAACAACAACCAAAACTTTTAAGAACTTTTATTTATCTAAATTGACCTGGTACAGGACAAAGGAGCAGGCTTACAGGCAAGGAGTAGAGGCGTCATGAATGAATCAAACGTTTCTTCTCATCTTCATTGACATTGCATTGACAGTGATACAGCGACTTTGTGCTAAGATCTATATTGCATATACCTATTTACAATCACCAAAGCTGCACGTGCAACTTTACAAGTAGCCTAAATATCTTAAGTCCCAAGATGGAGCAAGCAAACAAACATCTCCCCTATCTCAGTAAACAAAAAGCCAGCAAACCACAAGTGCTGACACCCAGAAAGTAACTAGTGGCAGGATATCATCTAGCACGCAGGTATATAAAACGAATGCATTTGTGCACTTTTCCACATTCTCAGCATTCTTCCTGAAGCTTTTCTAATGGCACCTGAAAACTCTTCCTGCTACTATTGGGCTTCTAGTCTCCACATAAATACTTTAAAAAATAAATGATTATTCATACAGGAGCAAACATTCAGCCTGTTCCACCTGCCTGCTTTGTTCAGCTTGCCAGAAAGCCACAAGAAAAGTTGTGATTTATGAAATTTCTTGAGCACAGCTTTGTTCGTGGCTTCCTCTGATGTTAGATTTGGGGTCATTGAAGTCCTGAAGTGAAGTGCTTGCCACAGGGAAGGGGCTGTACCAATGTCACTTCTGGTCCAGGGGCATCCAGGGCAACTGAACCTGTCTTCTCTTTGCTTTCCTTCCTTGCAGTTTCCTGCTGGAAGCCTCTGGTCAAATGGTCCAGATAGGGCTGTTATCTGCTCACCTCAGTGGTGCTCAAGGAGACATTGTCCTCTGTGTTTTCCTTAGGGCATTTGTCAGTCACACCTGAGGACATGCTTGCAGGTTCACAAATTGCATGGTGGATGAGGCTGCCCTGGAGGTCAGCACTGTGGCTGCTACTAGTGCACAGGCTGCATGTAGCTATGCTCCAGGATTTCATCCCAGCTTTTTGTATATAGATTTTTTTTTCAGGTGAGCTAATAGTCCATTGCATTTTAGAGAACTCATATCTGGACACATTGGACACCTGGGTGTCTCATAATTCTGATAAAACCTAGTGAGTAGCATTGTGTGCTTAGCTGAAATGAAATGAATGTCTTGGGATGATGTACTGTCTTTTCTTTACTACAGCAAATCTGGGATTTGGGGTTGGGTTTTTCGGGGTTTTGTTTGTTTGTTTGTTTTTAATTTTGATACCCAATAGAAATAATACTTCCATCAAAGATCTAGTCAGGGTCAATCACACTCAGTTAAATGTGTCTGCCTGGTGGGAAAAGAGTGCTGATAGTGACTTTGCTTCCATTTCATCTCTTTTCCTCCATCCTCACTGTTTGGATCAATCCAGCACATATAAGCATCAGACTGCTGTAACCTCTGGTCCCGTAGTTCAACTGAATGTATTTTCAAAATAAACTACCTTCAAAAATGGGGTATCAAGGATTTTCTTAGGGCTGTCCACCTATCATATATGTCACCCTCCTACCCCTCTACCCTCACCCCCGCCAGCACACCACCAACCCCCATTCATCACATAGCTGTCATTGGTGGATTGTAGAGATATTGTAACACAAATAATAATGACACTCTTAACTTTGCTGATTATGGGATAAACTGATAGTGTTATGGATCGTCAGGAACAAAGTGAATAGGAGTTAAACGTGGACAATTATACATCCACATGAACTTTCTTTGATAACGGAAGGTGGAACACAACACAGCAACATTAATTTGCTGCGTGTTCTCAGCCTCCTTTGCAGTCACCCCTTCCCCATTTGTACTTAGACAATACATGAACGTTGGTATTACCTAATAATCTGCCATTCCTCCAAAACGTTTCTCTTTGCCAGTCACTGCTGTAATTGACTACGTTGCAGTGGGGTAGCCTCTTCAGTCTGACCCGAAAAGAATAGCATTTCCTTGGATCAAAGCCTTGGTCTCCAACACTGCAACATTTAGAAGTTCTGGACTGAGAAAGAAGGCATATCATTGTTAATTCTGGTGTTCAAGACAGTGCTTCAGAATTCCACACTCAGTCATGGTCACAATTAGGATAAGGGATAGGTCAACCTAAAAACTCAGAACCGAATTTTAACTTCTCTGAGTTCCAAAATGTTTCAATTCTGTTTCTTGACAAGCTCTTCACTGTTCATAGCCATTCCTTATTGATATTGAGTGAAGGTCACAACAATTACAAAATACACTATGCTACAGTTGTATATTTACAATACAAAAAGACACCTTGAGCTACAAAATAATTACAAGTTATATTTGAGACTGGAAAAGTTTAAGTCAGTGAAATAATATTCAGAAATACTTAATAGCTAACTTTAGAATAAATTAAATGAACTTTAGAATAAATTAAAATCCCGTGTCATCTCTTTTATTTCATGGGGTTTTTTCTTCTTTTTTTTCTCTCTTAACTACTTTGTGCTTTTGTCTTCCAAAACTCCTCTATTTTGAATATATGACCTTTACATTAAATTTTCCTCAGCTCTTTGCATAGCAACTAGATATAATTCAAAAAGTAAATGGTTTCTGGCATTACATGGATCCATGATCCTAAAAATCTGCTTTCTACTACCAGATAAATTTGAAGTTATAGGAAGGGAGAATAATTTGAAAACATCCCCATTATACATTATATGTAAAAGTTACTTCCAGCTCCTTCCAATGTTGATAAAAAATGACACATTAACTCACTTGCCAGTCTTTGTCAAACTTGCTTTTGTATTGAATCTCAAGAATCAAGCACTTCACAGCTCCCTCTGGTTTATTACAGCTTACAGTAACAGTGTCCGCTTTCCAGAAGAAGGTCACATTTTCTGGTCGATTGGGCTTTACTAAAAAGGAAAGCAACAAATTATGCTATAGTGTCTTGAAGCACTTTGCAGATAAAATTATTGTTATTTCTTCTTTATCTCAATGTTTCTCAGTAAAAAGTGCAGAAATTGGGCTTTCTTCTTGGAGAACGCACTTTTGTAGCTGACCTCCCTGTTAAACATCAAAATTGAGCTTGACACCATGACGCTCCTCACCATTCGAAGTGCTACATTCAAAGGTAGATACTATTTCATGTCAGAAACCTATTACAAGTAATTAAGGAAGGGCTCTACTCTCCCCACACTCCCCACAATCAAAAGAGAAAGAGGCTTCTTCATTGGAAAGGGACTGATAAATTCAGTTCCATAAAACCTACGAGACATAATTGTGCAGCTGCTGGAGGCTATGTGGGATATGGTGAGGCATCTGAAAAAGGCACTGGGTGCCTACCCACACACAACTGACTCTACCCCTCATTGCTTTCAGATAGTCTGAAGAGCACACCATGGTTTGATGGTGTTTGTAGCTGGTTAGTCATCAGTGGGAAATAAAGGGCTGAGAAGAGTGTTCCCTGCTTTCTCAATCTTTCTAGTTGTCTTATTATGAAATGTATGGCTTGTATTATGAAAATTCTGCCTTCCTAACTTAAAGACTTAAATCTGATCCTTGATCCTTATGCTTTGTTGCCTAACTGTTCTGAAATTCATTTTATTATCTGTGAGTGTTTAATAGCCAAAATTCAAGGATCAGGCTGCAGATTTCCATAATATACCAGATATTGGTAAAACTATGAGATACAAATATATTCTCAAAGTTTGATACCTTGACAGGTTTTTGTTTAAACCCCTTTGCTAAAACGTTATTAATAAATGCTAATAATGTATTTGGAATATATATATATATATATATATATATTCCAAAAATTCTGCATTGTATGTTTTCTGTGTGCTTTTTATTTAGAAAAAATTCTTTCCACTTTAAATGCTGTAACTATGTGGAATTCTAGATGATTTTAATAAACTAATCTCACACTAGAAGTGAAATAATTATTTGGGGTCAGGAGGAATTTAATAAAACAGGAATATTCTCTCTTTACTAGTAGGAAGATGTCTCTTTTACACTATCAGACTGTACCAGAGCCACGCAACTAATTTCTATTGGCGTCCAATGATTGTTTTATGACAGCCTCTTGGATAAATAGTTTGCTGCCTCACATCCCATGGAAGATAGCAAGAAATAAAAGATTAAAAATATAAGAAAGGTCACACAGCCATCACTAGGATGAGAAATTACCAACATTTTTCATTTTCCTAATATGGATACTGAGCAGGCCTGCACTAGATGAAGCACATCCACATGTTTTAGCACTTTCATTCTGATTTTGAAACTGTGTTTTGGGACAAATCTAGCTGCCCCATCTAGTCTCACTTAGCTGCAGCTGCACACAGGCCAAGGTAACAACTGATGAGAGCAAGGGATGAAAATTAACATGAAATAACCATAGTTTGGTTTTGGCACACATATAACATTTTATACACCAATAGAACTGATTTCTTCTCAAACTAAAGAATCAGTGAAGTCTCTAGGACTATCAAAGTAGCTGTGATTTTATGTACTTACTATAAAAATCAGATTTTAGTGTTTTAGAAAAAAGCTCTTCACTTCCATTGCTGTTCCTGATAGAGATGGCAAGGGTAGGTCCTTCTGTCTTAAAGAGACACCCAGAATTATAATCTTGATCCACTAAATAGGTAGGACATGGCTTCCAAACTTTGTTCTTGCCTTCATCAAATCTATAAATGAAATAATAGTGGTGAATAGAACACTCTTAACTGTTAACACAAATTCGTTCCTTTTCTTTTTTTTTTTTCTTTTTGTCATTGTTCTTTCTTTTTTCTTTTTTCTTTTTTTTTTTTCCAAATTATTTCACCAAGGGAAGGCCATGTATGGAATTTCTTGAAGTGGCAAATTTCATACTGGTGTGAGGTAATTTATTACCCAAACCTCATTTACTTTCCAGCCCTGGGTTTTGACACAGTCTGGAATTATCAAGTTTCTTTCATGCTGTTGTTGTTGTTTTCTAATAAGAGAACGACTTACTTAAAGACATGTTTTCATGAACCTCTTTCCAACGCTAAAAGTTCTTTTATGTATACCAGTCAGAGAGAAAAGGGAAGATCAAGTGCTATGACTGTCCCTAAACAAAACATTAAATTTCTGTTTGTCATTAATGTTGGCAATTAATAAGGAAAATATACCCTTGTATGTGAAAAAAGCTCTTTCAATGGTGTAATTAGCATTAGGCTTTGGCACAACAACAGAAAAGGGACAAATCTTTCATATAATGTCTGTTGTAACTGACTGCTCAGCTGTTTTTCTGATTTGTGCACTTCTGTAGCAGCTTGTGAATATAAACAGGTTTCATGCTGGATGATTAACAACTGTTAAAAGCATTTTCAGGTACAGTTCACAGAAGACTCAAATAGATATAGATATTTCAACCTCCCAAAGTAAACCCTTTAAGAAGAGAAGAATAGGCATTGTCAATACTTACGTATAAGAAAATGACACATTCTTGCCAGGAAATAGTTCTGCTGCTGCCCATGTGATCTGCATCTTTTCATTATTGAAATTGATTATTGTGGTGTTGATGGCATCTCTCCCACCTGCCCAGGACATTGACAGAGAATTTGATTTCAGCAGTAAGTATGAAAAACATCCCTTGACATTGGTAGGCAATCAGTATTTCAAAGATATGTATGCAATAGACTCATCATAAAATCATAGAATCATAGAATCATCTGGGCCGAAAGGGACCTCCAAAGGCCATCTAGTCCGATCCCCCTGCAGTCACAGGGACACCCCCAACTAGACCAGGTTGCCCAGGGCCTCATCGAGCCTCACCTTGAATGTCTCC
>JAOTQQ010000001.1:135210823-135275112 GCA_026546715.1 Gallinago undulata | reverse complement strand
TGTAGCATATTGTTTTGTCCAAATCATTCAAGAGACACTGGGTAGATGTAGCTGCAGGTCCCTCTTATGTGATTCATGTGGCTCTGGTAAAAAGGATTCTGCTCTTACTCCAGAGAGGGACTTGAAAGTAACTCCTCCATCTCCTAACTGATGCCTACAGGCTTGTTCTGTATTCTTTTCTAAAACTGAAAGTTATGTGTTTTTCTGAAGAATAGAGAAGTCAGTACTATTACACAGTAAAGTAAAATCATAACTTCAAAACCTCAAAAGCTATCATAAAAAGGAATTTATCCAGGCAGTTCTACCTCTGTTACGAGAGACTACCTAACCCTTGTTTCCTAACTCCTGAAGCACTTTGTAAGACCCCTCAGCAGGTCTAGGAGGTGATCTTGTCTTTAACTAAAGCCGCTAAGAAACAGTGGATCCAATTGCACTAAAATGTTTTAAATTTTATGGACTAAATTATTGCAGGGTTTTGCTGTGCAGTATGTTATGCTTAGTGTAACTGAAATCCATTTGACTATTTGGAGATCATTTTTATGGGTAGAGAATGAATCCTTTCAATTCCTTTTAGAAGCAACAAAATATGTATTTTCCACTTTTTGATAATTAGACAGATACCAGATATTTCTGCCTTGAGAAAGAACTGCTAATGTCCATGCTTCAATTATGAAAATAAAACCAGGAAGAGTATTTACTTTCTTAATCACATATTTTCAAGGATAATACATTTCAAAATTAAGTTACAATGCTGTTTCTATGTGGACAATAGTTTGGCACAATGACAGTTGGCAAAATGCCATTCATAGGACATGTTTTTGAATCAATTTTTAAGTCAAACATGAAGGTAATTCTTCAGTTTATTCTCGGAAGGTGGCTTAGCATCTCTGCAGAGAGCTGTGCACATGCATCTTCCTGCTTTTGATGAAAAGATTTCAAAGAGGCTATGTGATAAGCAGAATAGCAAACAGCCTTGACACTAGGACATAACAAGCATGGGTACCTGAAAGTCCTATCTTGGGCGTAGACAACTAATCCAGGCTGTGCCAAGACCTTTACCAGAGGAAGAGGAAGAGTGCCAGCTCAAAACCCTCAATAGAACTTGGGCACCTGGGCAGCCCCATTGAAGTTATTTTTCCATTATTTGGAGGGTGGACTCAACACCCAGCATTTATCCCATTGCTCTCCAGCTGTGACGTTGCATCAGTTGCCCCAGGATTTGCCCATACAAATTTCTTGTATGCAACGGAGAAAAATTGTCATGCCTATATGTTGATTGAATTTGTCTTTCACATAGACGATATGTCCTTGCGAAGCTCCTTGAACCTGTGACTCGGTATCTCACAACCCTGACATTTCCAGAAGAGAAACAAAAGAACAAGATAGTAAATTTTTTGGTAAAGTAAGAGCCCATCCTTCCTTCTCTGTAGAGAACAATTCTTGAAATCCTTTGTCAGTCTGCGCCATATTTTCCCTCAATTCTAATGTGCAAGAAGGACACCGGCATCAAAATCCTAAATCCCATAAAGTTCCTTTAATGGGGTGTTTCATCTCTTCAAGCTTGCAATGATTTAGTTCAAGATGTGATTGGCTCTACAGATGGGTAATAAAGAAATCAGACAGACCACATGTGATTAACACACACTAAGGAGTGAACACTAAGTAAAACCAGAGAGTATGATCTGACTGACCTGTTTGGAAGGCAACAAAACCCACCAATTCATTCTGATCCTTGGACGACACTCATTATTCTCTATTTTTCAGCTATACTGTGATAGCTACTAATTAGAGGCTGCAATTCAGAGTTGTGCGTTACCTCTTGGGTTAGGCAATGCATTTTTTTTTAGATGACAGAGAAGAATATCAGTTTAGCTTGAATCCTGCAGTAATTTATGGATAGACTTAACTTTGCACACTCTGAGTAGTTCACTTGACTTCAACAGGATTACTCAGAGAGAATTAACTTAACATATATAAATCTTTCTAGGATCAGATCCTTTTTCTGCAGAAAAACTACATATTATGAATTGGAACTCTGGGATTTTCACATTTAAATATAAACTCCAGCAACTGCAGTTATTTATGTACTAAAATAAAAGGTAATACATTATTAAATACTTAAAAAATAAATAAGACCATTTAATAGAGATGGAACAGAAATTGTAATAAACTATCTGGTGATACATACATATTCTTTCCTGTGCTCTAGTTTTTAGGAACTTCATAAGAAATCAGTCTTAACATAATTAACTAGCTATGTAGGACAGAAAAGGCTTTACCAATCTTTTATTATTAACAACTGTATTTCTAAAGCTCTGGTCAGGGAATTTTTCTATCGTGCTTTCTAATTTCATGAGTCTTGAGGCCTTTTTGAATGTAGTATGTGTTGCATTTTATGTACATGTTCAGTAAACATTTGCATGCATCTTTTCAAATTATAGCATATATGAAACATAGCATATATAGCAACATGAAAAGATGCATAGCCTAAGTAAAGTTTTATAAATTTGGATCCTCTGAGGATCTGTACAGGTTATCTGAAATATGGTACTTCCTTCTGATGATCTTTCATTTGCCTTTAAATGAAAAGATGTTTCATTTCCTTTTTTTTAAGTACCTATACTTCTGGAGGCAGCATCATTCCTACCTTTTGTTAATAGAAAGAGATTGAGAGAAAGAGAGAAAGAGACTAAGGGGACCATTTATCTCCCTTTATTTATGATGGAACTTTTATGAATCCTCCTGTAACACCATGGATCTTTCTCAGCCAACTTTTCCATAGTAGTTGTAATTATTTAAATCATTCTTCTCTTCATGATCCTAGAGGCGTGCAGCTGAGCAAAGTAATGCATTTCGTATTCTTTATATTATGACAATGAAAGATCAAAAATATTATGAAGAGGTAGTCCCTGGGCTAAGAGGGGCAGCAACTTCCTCCCTGAGGATGGTCCGCTGGTCTGGCTAGGTATGCAGTATGTTGCAGTGCGGTAGGAAGCATACTGGTGATCTGGAGCATGAGCTCCAGAGAGAATTATCCAAGTCTACATCTTCGGTAAAACCAGAGGGGGACTGGCAGGGCTCCACACAAGACGTTAACCTGACAGACACCTAGATCTTCTCAGGTCAGAGAAGAGTGGAAAGTACCACTAAGTTGTGTGGAGAAATTACTTTTACATGGGGAAAAAAAAGAAATTTCCTTGAGCAATAAATTATGCAGACACAACCACGAGCAAGAATATGAGCAAGTACATTCCACCTCTAAGCTACTTTTCAAAGTTTATTACTGAGAAAAAATACTATTGAAGGGGAACATTGTAAAAAGGTTGAAGGTCATGGAACAGATAAAAAAAAAAAAAAAGGAGAGGCAGAATGTCAATCTGCAAAGATAACAGAATGGAACATGCATGTACTGGAACTGTTGCAACCTCATTGAAGCATAACAAAGAAGAAAAACCACTTTTGATTTCCTTACACTGGTGAAACCTGATAAGTAACCACATGTTGAACTTCCACATGTTGCAGCACACTGTATAGAAACCACTGGAGAGCAAGACCCAGATCTGAGCCTACACTTTTTAGATACACTTAGTAATACTTATCTATGAGAACAGTTTCATTTCATTAATAGGAACACATGTAGGCGAAAGTGCAGCTCCTTGAGCACAAGACTACTGAATTAAATGCGCAGAACAGAGACTGAATAGAAAATTTCTTTTCATGAAAAGGAATGGGACCACAAGAGAGATATTTTTTATAAACATTTTAAGGCAAAACACAATTCTTACAACATAATTCTTATAACCCATCAAGCTGTGTTTTTTTTCAGATCACCAACCATTCATAGAATCATAGAATCATATGGGGTTGGAAGGGACCTCTGGAGATCAACTAGTCCAACCCCCCTACTGGAGCAGGTCTACCTGGAGCACATTGCACAGGAACTTGTCCAGGCAGGTTTTGAATGTCTCCAGAGAAGGAGATTCCACCACCTCTCTGGGCAGCCTGTTCCAGTGTTCTACCACTCTCACAGTAAAGAAGTTCCTCCTCATGTTTAGGTGGAACTTCTTATACTCAAGTTTGTGCCCATTTCCTCTGTCACTGGGCACCACTGCTAGGCACATTGCCACAACCATTGCTAGGCATCACCACACTGTGCATCAAAGAAACACCACAACTGTAATTTTCCACTTTTGTTCCACCAAGTCATCCCATCAGTACAGCATAGATATATAGATGGTTGCCATTTCAGGAGAGATAAGAGTCATGTTCTGTAACAGGAGGGCCAGTGACTCACAGAAACAATTAGCACTGGAGAATCAGCTGGTGCTGCATTGCCTGGAAAAGGTACTTGCCATACACACAACAGAACAGAGAGATGATTTATAGGCTGATAAGATGAAGGTGTAAATTTAAAGCATTTCTTTCCCCTTATAAAATTAATGACAAGGAACTTGTGATAAATTAGCAAGAGTGAAAATTACATTAGTGGTCTATGCAGTGGTCTTTGTGTTTGATTTCTGTAAGAATCCATTTATCTTTGGCAAGCTATAAGTAATGGCACTGCAGACAAACATATGAAATAGAGATGTTCTTATATTTAGGCAGCCAAATAACCAGTCTTAATGTCTTTATTAGTTTTGCTCTTTAATAGTATTTTTACCTCGATGCTTTCTCAGGCACAAGATATTGCTGGGTATTTTCACCTTGTTAGTACTAAGTGTTTTATTCATCTTTGTTCAATGTGAAGGCTAGACTTTTTCAAATGCAGCATACTCTGGTAGAACCTATGCCTTAGTAATTCCTGCTTAAAAAACTGAGTATTTCTCTTTTTGACAGTAGACACAGGCTTCCCAAGTTCTACCTTGATTTTTAATTAGAAACCTGGCTAGAAATCTGTTCTTATCTCCGTCATAACTTTTTTTATAAAAAAACACTTTCATCTCTGCTGGATATCACTTTCTGTTTGTTTGATTCTTTTCAACAAAAAAAAAGTGCTGAATATTGTAACACATGAGTTAAAGTATGCACAGAAATATTAATAATTAATGTGCCAATTTCTTAAATAAATATCTCTGGATTTGAACTTACCAGGAGATTGTGACTGAGAAGCCACCAGATTGCCCAGTGTGAAGATCATTGAACATGCTTGAAAGATGAGTCTCATGGTTGGAATGATACAACAGGCTGTGAAGAGATGAGTAATCATAATCTCTGGACTTTACTGTTTGATCACTTTATACCAGAGGCTGGAGGGAACTGAAGGAAATGACTACAGGAAATAAAAAATTGACATATCTATAGCTATAAACAAATCAGAAGAGCAGGATTCCAGAATGCACACATTCGTTATAGTATGTTAAAAAAAAATAATAATTAATTTCTCAAAATAGGAGAAAGTGCTGGTTTGCACTTTTCTTTATCTTTTCAAATCTGTATCAGAGGTGCCCACAGCACTGATCCAAACAAGGGCCAGGTAACTGTGCATAGCTGTGACTGCATCATATCATGGATGAAGACACCAATCCTAAAGTGCCCAATGACCTGAGGGTAGGAGAGGTCTGCCTTCCCACTCACAAACCAGGAGCTGCTGTTGATAGGAGATGTTTATACTGCCACTCCACATGCGTGCTGCACCTCAGCTGGCTTGAACTACTTCTGTCCCCAAATCAGAAGCAGAAGTTGTGAACCCTTTTGTGACAGAGAGAGCTGATCTGCCAGGGGTAGTGAGGCTATCACACAAAAGGTAACATGAGGATGAATTTCCTCCTGTGTTACCTGGACACATCTATACTTTTATAGGTTCCAAATTTATCCAAATACCTAACATTACATATATATCAGTATTATGCCGATACCTTATATATCAATATACCTAAAATTAGATATAGAAAGTGTTTTGCCTGACATTAAACATATTTTAGAAATAGTAGAGGTTAAAATCTTGTAATGATCACAATTATCATGTCTAAAGAAACCTATTATCTACAGATCTGCAGTAAACTGGGCTTTGGCTGTGTCTGTGTAGTAGTGCAACAAACCTGAGCAGTGAAGCAGTGGGACGAAGCAGTTGGTGCTGAGGACTTAACAGCCACACAGTGTGCATGGGGACAGGAGGAAGTCTTCCCTACAGTAGCAAGAGTTCAGCCCCATGGGCTGCTAGCAGTCAGAGTCTGCTAAATGCCCTCCTGGTGCCCAGCTTCTGGTTTAGGATCACCCGAGAGGAGCCCAGTGCTCCACTGTGTGAACAAAAACGTGATGATTGCGAGATTCATTTCACAAGCATGGTCCTCATCAGAACTGAAAGTAATTGTGGCCCCAGCCTGCCACCCTTCTCCAGCAAGAGCTCAGGAAGACAGCCCAGACTGACAAAGTGCTCTCTTCCCTTGCTTGCTGGCTGTTCCCTTCATGTCCTAGTAAAGGTTTACTGTTTACTTTTCTAGGGACATGTGAAACAGGCAAGTACACCAACTTCCTTCAAATCCACTCTCTCTCCTTATTAAGCATCACACAAGATAAGCTACTCCATGAAATCAACAAGTAAAAATATAAACAGTAGACCTCAATTCCTAGCTGTGTTTCCTAGACAGTCTCAAGATTTTTCTCTGCTTGCATCAGAAAAAAACATAGGAACCTTCTTCTCATGCAGGGGCATACTTGGGCAGATGAGCAACTCAGTCAGGCTGCATGCAAAGTGGCCTTGTACACATACCATAAGGCCTTCTGAAGACCCTGTCCCCTAGATGCCTTGTTGCTTCAAGTTTCTCAAGTAGGGAGAGCAGAAGCTTGTCTGTTGCATGTGGCACTAGATATGGAGCTGGATTGTGGCTAGGAATACATCCAGAAGCTCTGCTGTGTTTTCTGTTTAAGCTTGTTTTCATTCCTCTCAGAGCTTTCCCTAATGTGTTCACTGGCCTTTTTAACTCAACAGTACTGTTGGTCAAATGAGACCCTTGTCAGCTTTATCACATCATCAAAGTCTCCAGCCAGGTCATGTGGTACCAGTTTTGATCTTTGTTTCTTGGGCTGGCTGTTTACACTGGCTTATCCATTGCATGTCCCAGGAAGACTTATCCTAGTCACTCTTGCAAACCCCCGCAAGATAGCTTGAAACACATACAGTACTCCGTTAACTGTCTAGCCCTTCTTTGATCAAGCTCTTCCAGGGAGGCATTAATTCCTGAAATTAAAATAACAAGCAGCACAGAACTGTAATACTAAACTAGGTCGTAAGTGACAGCTAATGGAAAGCTGAAATCGCTCACGGTTTCCACAGTCAGCATTGCAGAAGCCAGTGTGACAAATGAAGGCAGAGAGCCAAAATTCTCTTGTTGTGCAGGACAAGGTAACTGCCACATGTCCCTGTTTGAGTTAAAAACACATTTCCCTTCCAGAACATATGTCTTGTCTTCCCACTAGAGTATGATGGAGACGAATTCGTCCCTGTCTGCTTTCTGTACAGGTAAAACACATTGGAGACTGCAGACCTTCTAAGACAGTTCATTCTTTAGGGGAAAGAGGTGTGGGGAGAAAACATGCAAAGAAAAGGTACCTAAAATACCTTCTGGCTTATAATTATTCTGATTTTGAGACACTACAACAAAAACAAGATCTAATTCTCAAGTGACTACAGTGCATTTTCACTGACTATTTCCTTCTACCAAATACTTTGGTACCTCAAGTAATTGTTCCTCCCACCAGCCTCTACAACCTTTTAAAATACTGAGGGCCTCTTAAAGCCAAATAAAATTACTCCTTTTACTACTTCTGAAACCAAACCTAGGGCTGAGGCCCTGGAGAATGTAAAGCAATGACTGGGCCAAACAAAATGCTGGCACAAGCCTAATGCACTGTCTAGCTATTTTTGCTGCTGCTGAAATATGTATCAGATTTGACATTTGAGGGACATAGGGCCTAGGAACCTCCCACCTTCCCCTGTACAAGCACACACTAGCCCAACCACCTGGCTTAGGTTCTGCCTGCTGGAAGCCAACTCTGATTGATTACCTGATTTGATTTTCTCAAATATGCAAGATCCAGTCCATGAACTGAAAAGCAACTTGTGAGTCACGGGGTCTGTTCTCCCCCAGGTCTTTGCCTGCCTGCCTGCAGGAGTGTAATTGATTAGCTTGCCCACATCCTCTGGGTCATTCATCCCATGAGGACAAGGACAGAGCATTGTCACAGTGTGCCACCCCTTCTGGGCTCACACGTAGTGCAGTGTTGGCATGTTGGGCCTGAGAAAACAAGATCCATCCTAGTATTGCAAATGCATGCAGAAACAGCGAAAGCAAAGAGTGAGGGTGAGCTGAAAACTAGCAGCCAGGGCTTGTGGTTTTGACTGCCAGTAGAGACAACTGTTAACAGGATACCCAGAGAATGAGGATGCTGTAAGTGAAGTAGGTAAATCAAAAGAAGCCCTTTTGACTTCGTTTTGCACTTTGGATCAAACCACACAAACAACCCTTGGCCCTCTGCCACCTCCTCCACCCATGACAGTAGCCCTCAGAGGTGGCTTCACTTACCAGCTGCAACCTTCAGTAGCCTTACTGACTTTCATCAGCTTCCTTCCTCTCTTTTTATTCCCCTTCCTATTTCATCAGTGTTGTAAAACGAGTCTTTGATCACCACACAATTCAGCAAAGCAATTTGTCTCAGTTTATTTCTTTCTTCATCTAGAACCTAAGCAAATAACAACCTGCATGTAACTTCCATTTAATGTTACTCACTCACTCATGGCCTTGGTGATAGACTCCACAAAAAGCCCCCAAAATTATCTCTTTTTTTGCAGTGATGACCCCTTGTAATTTTTAGCATTAACGAGAAGTGATTTCAGTGTGCTTTGAGTGAGTGGGATAAAGGGAACAATGACCCATTTATAGAAAATAGTGAGTCCCATCACTCCATGACAATTCATCTTAGTCAACTTGAGTCAGTACAGCCCATTGTTCTGACAGGAGAACCTGATTCTCTTTCGTAATATGCTGCAAAGTGCACGTGTAAAGACTTCTACTAAACTTTTTGGACTTCTACCCATGGACAAAGCTTAGAGGATTAATCCTCAAGGGTCTCTGACATTCACAAAATTCATGCAATCATGCTATGTCACTTGTTGGTGTTTCCTCGTATCACGTGGCTTGACCTGTCCCAGCTTTCTTTATGAAAGGAAGAAAAGCAATGGAGGGAAAAAAACAAGCAAAGATGGAAGAAGGTCACAATGGACAAGCAAGAAGCTCCTATCTGAACTCAGACATGAAAAGGATGTGTACAAGAGGTGAAGAGGTGGAAACAGGAACAGATGGCCTAGCAGCATAAAACTGCTCTTTGGTCTAACCAGCTGCTCTTTTCTAACCAGGGTTAGAAAAGTCTAGGCCAACCTGGAGTTGAGTTCATTAAAGAATGTGAAGGGCAATAAGAAGGGATCTACAATTACATAAACAGTAAAAGTAAGTAAGTAAGTACTTAAGTAAGTACTTAAGTAAATAAGAGTAAGACTAAGGAAAACATAGGAAAACATAGTTAGACTATGGAAAACATGCAGAATAAAGCGGGGACTGGGTGACAAATGACACAGAAATCAGTGAGGTATTCAATGCCTTCTTTGCTTCGGTCTTTACTAGGAAGACCAGCCTCCAGAAATCCCAGGCTCCTGAGACCAGAAGGAAAGTCTGGAGCAAAGAACTCACCCTTAGCAGAAAAGAACCAGGTTAGTGAGCACTACGAAAATCCATTTGGCTTCACAGGATACATCCATGAGTGCTGACAGAGTTGGCAGATGGGAGATATTCTTGAGAAGTGGAAGAAAACAAGCATCACTCCTATCTTCAAAAAGGGAAAGAAAAAGGATTGGGAAACTAAAGGCTGACCAGCCTCATCTAAATCCCTTGAAAACATTTCCAAATACATAAAATCACACTCAGCCAACTTGATAGCATTCTAAAACAAGGTGACTGTCTTGAAGGATGGGGGGAAAGCGGTGGATAGTGTTTTCTTTGACTTTAGTGAGGCCTTTGTCTCCCACAATGTCCTCATAGACAAATTTACAAAGTACAAGTTAGATAAGAATTGAGTTGAATTAAAAACTGGCTGAACTATGAGGCCTAGAGTGTTGTGATTCATGGCACAAAGTCCTGTTGGAGGTCAGCAATTGGTGGTGTATCCCAGGGGTTGATACTGTGGCCAATGCAGATTAATATCTTCATTAATAACCTGGATGCTGGGACAGGGACAAAGTGCACTCTCAGCCAATTTGCAGATGATAAAAAAAACATGAGGAGTGGCTGATACACCAGATGGTTGTGCAGTTGTTCCTAGGGATCTCAACAGGCTGGAGGGTTGGGCAGAGGGGGACCTCATGAAACTTATGAAGAGGAAATGCAAAGTCCTGTAACATGGGAGGTATAATGCTAGGCTCCAGTACATGCTGAGGGCTGACCAGCTGGAAGGCAGCTCTGCAGAAAAGGACACTGGTGTCCCAATGTATAACAAGATGAACATGAGTCTACAACTCACTGTAGCAGCAGAGAAGGTCAACAGCCTCCTGGGCTGCATTAGGCAAGAACTGCCAGCAAGTTGAGGGATGTGAGTCTTCCTCTCTACTCAGACCTGGGGTGATCCGTCTGGAGTACTGGGTCCAGTGCTGGGCTCCCCAGTACAAGAAACATGTCTTGGAAGTCAGTCCAATGAAGGGCCATAAAGATAATTAGGAGAGCAGAGCACCTTTTATAGAGGAGAGGCTTACAGGCTGGGCAGGGCTCAGGAGGATCTTACCCATGTGTATAAATAGTTGAAAGGAGTAGAAACAATGGAGCTAGACTTTCCACAGTGATGCCCTCTGACAAGACAAGAGGCAATGAGCAGAAATCAAAAAAAAATTAAATTCAACCTGAACACAGGAAAACACTTTTTACTGTGAGGGTGTCTGAGCACTGGCCCAGGTTGCCCAGGGAGGTTGCAGAGTCTCCATCCAGGGAGATATTCAAGACCCAAGCACACGCTGTGCTGGGCAACTGGCTCTGTTTGACCCTGCTTGAAAAGCAGGATTGGACTAAATGGTTTTTACAGGTACCTTCCAACCTCAACTGTTCTGTGGTATTGTGGAAACACAGGAAATGTCACACCACTTTGCATTTACACATCTGAAGTATTGGAGTTCTGGTATCATCTTATGTCCCATTTTCCAAGAATATGGTAAAGTTAGAAAAGAGAGAGGAGAGCTGCAAAGTCAACCAGAAACAGGGAGCAATATTTGTAGGACAGAAAAATGGAGAGAATGGTACTTCGCAACTTGGAGAAAAGAAGAGTGGAGAATTGATAAAGGTATAGAAGTTCATGAATAATGAGATGGAAACTAAGGAGTGACTGTCTGCATTATTTCATAACATGGGAATTCCTGACTTAATAAATGAGGTTATGAGGGAGGCGTCAAGTTTAGAGCAAACATCAAATAACACTATTTCTGATAATATATTCTCAAATAGTGGAATGTGCTCCATAGTGACCAAGTCGCAGCTTGGCAGCTGATACTAAATTTTTGCTAGGTCTAGGAATGCTGACACAGCCAACACCAGTAAGCATGAAATAAGAGACAATAAACAGTGGGTGAAAGAGAAAAGAGAGAGAAATATCACTTGTTTGTTCACAAGAAATGGAATCTAACATGAACAGAAGAGGCTTGCTCCGAAACCTGAGATTTTAATCACTACGGATAAGAAAGAGGAACAAATTGCACAAAGTTGGACTAATTAATACATTTTAGTATCAGATTTTTATTAAAAGATCTGACTTCTTAGTGCACAAAAAACTCAGTCAATTTTATCCCATAAATCCTGGACCGGCAATGTGGGAATATTCAGTGTCTGAAGCTCAACAAACATTCACATATTTCTTTCTTTGGATGGATCTGCAACAGTTACATCCAAGCAATGTGTATAGAGAGTCAAATTAAAATCTGACTCTTTTAAATTGGCAGGCTGATTTCTTTGTTGCAAGAACTTGCTCTGAAGTGGGAAAGCAGGGGTTGTTCTAGATGATTGCACTACAGACTTTTATCACTAAAGAGGACTGAAAGTTTCCTGCTGTTTTTCACTTGTTTGCATGTTATCATCACAATCTGCCCATCAATACTTATTTTCTGAACTTACTGGAAACTGCGCTCTCATTCATTCTCAGGCATTACCTGTTAGCTAGTAGTAGTCACAATAAGCAAGCATTCAAAACTGAGCTCACCAAAAATACTGCAGAGAGCACTGTGTAAAAGCCTAATCTGCAGTCATTTGTAGCAGTGTCATTCTCATCCAGCACTGTCACATACCTGCCCGGTATTTAGCTGCCACCAGTGACAATACCTGTGCCAAGGGAAAGGTAACGTTCAACCAGACTCCATATGTACTGCACCAGTAGGTAAAGCTGTCTCACACAAAATTATTTCAGAAGGTCATTATTAGAGCTGCAAGGTGAAGTATCCCAAAATCAGAATAAAGAGTGATGCGTAAGCTAAACTTTTTATTCAGCTCCTTCTGTCTGTATATTTCATGCAACATAACCACAGAGAGATGAGTCCAGACAGCAGAAAGAAGCTGCGTTTTGAATGGATCACACCTGGATGATGAAGGAGTCTTTTATATGTCGGACCCTGCTTGATGTGCTAAAGAATGTGGAAGGTATATGCTGAATGTATCTGGGTGCTACAAAAATAAAGAGGGTATCCTGATAAGAATAGTCACGTGCTGTGCAGGACATTTGTCTACACGTTAGAAGTTCTTAACTTTGATAAGGTCTGTTAACAGTTCCCATGTAAGTTTCAAGCCCTTGCCTAAAAGAATAAGCATGCTTAGCCATTGCAAAAAAAAAAAAGAAATGTACCAGATGAAATATTTCAATGACAGCAATTAAAAAACTTAGTCATTATAAAAGGTAAGGAAGGGAAGGGAACAGAAGGGAAGATTTCAGTTGGAAGGGACCTACAGTGATCATCTAGTCCAGCTGCCTGACCACTTCAGGGCTGACCAGAAGGTAAAGCATATTGTTAAGGTTGTTGTCCAAATCCCTTTTAAACACTGACAGATTTGGTGCATCAATCACCTCTCTAGGAAGCCTGTTTCAGTGCTTGACCACCTTTTCTGCAAAGAAATGTTTCACAATGTCATGTGTGAACCTCCAAAGAAAAACAAATAAAAGAAAAAAAATATTTTGCCTGAAGCTAACCACCTTTTAAAAAATCATACACAAGCAAGCACCCAACATATCATAAAAATTAAAAATGAGCAGTTCAAGTTATAAAATATTGAAATGTTACAAGCAAAATAAACCCTTTTAATGGGTAATATATAACAATTTGCCTAGTAGAATGCAGTACCTCTCTCATTTAGAAAAAGTCTTTTCATTATTCAAGTCAATAGTGCATGTTTATTTTTTCAGCATATTGTTTTGTTACATTTCATCCTTGCCATGTGTATCCTTAAAAACAATTGTAATAAGATTGTAATAAGTACTATGATTTTTTTCATAGTATTATGCATTTATTTTCTGTGGAAGAGAATAATACAATTATAAATTCAGGAATGCAAAGGAAACCATTTCTCTTTTTGGGACATCCTCAATTTTTGGAGTATTTTGCATCAAATGGACACCTGACAGTCAGTTACAATTCTATTCTTGTCCTCTTTTCCCATCTACTTACGTTAACATTGTGTGTGGTACCCTTCAAGTCAAAATATTGCCTTAGTCCCACATCTAAACTGAACTGATGGCAAAGCAAATTTTACCATACAATCTTTAAAACAATCTATAGAAGATGGCACAATAATTATGTAGAAGTGCATTTGTGAAGAACGTTTGACTGCATAATCCTAAAGTTTATGTAAAATTGATATTTTATTAATATACATTATTAATAATTGATAAGATAATGCAATTATGCAATAACAGCATTACAGTCCTGTAACGCTAGGAAAGATTTCAGGTGAAAAATAATTTCTGAGACTTTCAGCTACTCTTCTTTGAAGACTGCTTCTTCCATCTCCCATAATTGAATATTTTGAACTATTTTGAAAATTCCAATCCACTGACACATTCTTTTCCAAAATACCCAGCACAGCTTCCCTTGTTCCTTCCTGGTAAAAGGCAGAGCTCCTGTCACCCTGGAACAATCTTGCATTGCAGTCAAGAGACTTTATTTCTGTTTCCTAACAGGGTAAAGGACCTGAGAGTAATGCAACCTGAGCTGATGGTCAACACATATATATGGCACAAAGGTCCAATTTATTAAAATATGCATAACCAATAATAGGTAGAAAGTTATGGCAGATGGGAGAGGAGAGGAAACCTAAATAATATGTTGCAGTCTGGAAGAAAAAATGTTTTACTAAAGTATATTATTCTCTCTCTGCACCTTCCCTGCATTTAAAAACAAAACAAAACACCAAAAAAACCCCCTCCAAAACAAAAGAGGCCAAACTAGCCACAAGTTTTTCCACTGCTAGAAAGGAGCAAGTAATGGAGCTAATGCAAAATCAGCAATCTTTCCTTCTCCCACCAAACAGCTATTTCATGCCATCTATCTCATTTCTCCCCGAGTCCTCACTTGCTGCATGCGGTAGTCAGGAAACTGCGCCAGGAATACATCAGGGCATTATTTAATCTTTCAGAGTTTGAACTATTTTGGAATACATTCAACAACACTTGTAAGGCAAAGCAGTGAAACACCTCTTAGAAAGAATAGGATGAACAAAGAAGACCTGGGGGGGGTGGGTGGGTGTGTCAAACAACAATTTCAAGACCGGTTAATAGCTTGTTCTGTGGGTTACTGACAAGGGATACACTACCAAGATCCTGCCCTGCCTTTCAAATAATGAGAAAAATAGCATTTTTTCTGAAAATAAACTTTTATGTCCCACACATGAGGAAACTGTGCATTGACTTATTTATTGTATAGGTTCATAAATATCTCTGTCCAAGTTTCAGCTTCTGGAGCCCATAATGGCATTTGGTTCTCATTTAGCCAACTTGTGTGAAAAATAACTTTAATGGAAGGTAAGATGTTAGCAAGGATAAGGGAGGAAAAGAATAACATTTTGTGTTGACTTGCTTATGCGTTCGTAGAGAATAGATAATCATCTCCAATGGTGATAGGGGTGGTGTGTGAGGCATGAGCCTGCTAGGAAAGTGGGCAAGTGGATTTTGCCTGCAATATGCAGATGGTCACTAGGGCATGGAGAAGATATGCGCCAGATGAGCATAGGGTAGGTGCTGATTTCATATTGGTGTTTTCATAAGGCGCTGCAGGCCCCTGTGTGTACTAGTGAGACCTAAATGGGTGGGAAACTCCATGACAAGCACCCTGGAATTTCCAGCTGGCTTCCCTCCCCCTCTTCCCTCCACTGTTGCAGACATTGATGGAGAGGAGATAAGGACAAAGTTTAAGAGCTCTTCCGGAGAAGTATCTGCATATGCAGTTGTATAGGAGATACTGAAACTAAGATAACAACATTAAGAATGATTTTTTTTCCATACTACTTTTAACTTCTTATGAATGCAGTAGTTTTCAGGCGTTATGACAAAATGCAGCTGTGGCATTTTTCAGTTGCCAAGTACCAAATTGGATGCTCTGAGTCAAATTAGGCTCATGAAATAGATCTGATTTGTTGTTTACAGTTGCTTGTGCTTTTCATTAGAAAAAGTCAAGTGATAGATATTTCCTGATGCATCTTCTATGGCTGCAACGGTGCAAGCTGCAGCAACAGCAAAAGGAGTGCTTATAACCTTCCAGCAAGAAGTTCATTTCAAGAAATTGGGCTCCGGTTACAACATGCACTGACTTTCCTTGAAAAAAACAAACCCCACCTGATTTCACCCATTGCTGATATAAAATGCTGTTGGTGTTTCACGAGTTTTCTGTGGAGGGTGTGTTGAAACAGGCTGAATGCTTTCCATGCTTACTGTCTGTGCTCAACTGTTAATAGCAAACTTTTGTGGTATCTAGAACCAAACTTATTTAAAAAAAAAAAAAATTAAATCAACTGATGAGTGGGAAATAATGATAGACTGAGTAGTCAGTAATCTCAGGATGTACTGAGATGACTGCAGATTCGTATCTTTGAAAAGCATTTTAATCCTTGTCTCAGGTATTGCTTTTGAAAGATGCAGGTACCACACTCATTTCATTCATCAGGCAGTTTATTCTATTGGGTCTTTTCCTTTTTTAGATAAGATTAACTCTTCAAAAGAATAAAGTGTCCAAAAATTACAACATACTATATGATTCTTCTGAAACTACTGAGCAAGGACTTCTAGGAACATTGGATTTTATGTTCACAGTGGAACTGATCTCTGTTGGGACTTTCTTTTGGAGAATTTTTATTTGCTTTCTCAAATCACTACATTTTTTTTTCCATATAGAGTTTGACTATGAATCAGCATTTTTCATCTTAACATGCATAAATTCAATCACAGACAGAGCTGCGAAGCTGGTACTTGGAATCGAGCCATGCGGACTTGTGACGCACTGAGCAGTTCATTCTAGTTTTCGTAACAGATTAAGTCTCTCACGAACCAACTGAACTCTCTACTCCTCAAAACTCCCACATTCCACCATCATTGTTGACACTGTTTAAAAGGTATTCCAGAATGAAATTATTGTTTGAATGTATTTTAGTGCTCTCAAGTTTAACTCTTGCACAAAATCTGATAGCATTAAAGATATTTTGGACAGTTTTCCCTTGGCCTTGAAGTCAGGTCCTGAGTTAATTTAAATTGAGATTAAAATCAACGAGAATTAAAGTCAGTTTCAGGGCAGTGCAGGAATTGGAACACCAGAGCAGGGGACCATGAAGGGGAAACAGAATCTGCAGGGAACAGAATCTCCTTATATTGATGTTGCTACCCAGAGGAAAATACACCTCAGTCACAGTGGTGAATTTGTACCCCACACTGACTCAAGGAAATATGAACAGTTCCTTTCATGCAAATAGCACCTGCGCTGTACTAGTCGCATTTGCTACAGATAGCAACAGCCCTCAGTTTTCCAGGACTTTGAACGCTACTGACTTTTGCTAGACTATGAGCTTTGGGAAGAGCAATTGAATCATACTTAATTCTTGGAGGACTCTGAGCAAAGGTATAGATTAGCTATAAAAGTTAATGTGTTTATCAGGAAAGAATTCACTCTGAAGATTACTATCTGCAATGAGCAGCAAGCAGGGAACAGAGAGCCCTGATCTCACAGGCTAGGAAAGCACCTACAGCATGTCACTTGAAAAGAGACATAAAGAAAACCTTTAAGTGTTGTGCTTGCTCTAGGAAGATCATATTGTTTATTTTCTTCAGTTCTTTCTTTTATAAGCATCAGCTACTTTGAATGTATCCTCCAGAATAGACATAATTCCACTTTAACTTAACTTGCCTTTAATGAAGGGTAATTTTGATCTGACTAACAGCAAGCAGTTTTCTTGCAAGCCTGCTGTGATTCTTAAAAGGAGCACTCAAGGCACCCTACAAGTGCCCAGCTCTGAAGCATTGCTTGAGGCTATCCAAGGAGGAGCAGAGGCTCTTCTATAGGAGCAAGCTGGCATCAGAGCTGTCACTGCAGGGATCAAGAGAAATCAAATCATGTCTTCCAATGATCAGCAATAGCCAGGCTAGCCTCCAGCATTTGGCAAGCTAAATGGAAACAGGTTTGGATTCTGACGTGTCTCAAAGGAGTTTTAATAAATAGAGAACTCCTGAAAATTTGGTTTACAAGCCAGCCAGGTTGGATCGAAACTAACTGAAATATCAAGAGTAAGATTTGTTAATTCTCACAAAAGAAACATGTAAATTGAACACTTTTTATAAATTCCCTCAAGAAATTTTGTCCCCCGTATGTTAAAAATGAGATGTTCTAAGGCATTCCAGACTGTACACACATCTTTCCACATTCTGTCAGGGACAAGGCAGTTTTTTGATTATGAACACGCAAAATAAAGTTTTTTGTGTCTTGCGGTCAGCACAAGATGAAGGACAAGCCAATGGTGTCATCTGGCTTTAGCCTGTGTTCCTGCCCAGCCTGTTTCTTGAGGTTTTAGGTTTGCTTTTCCACATGTATTTGTCACTCTGCAGTAATAAGCATGAGCAAAGAAGGATGCCAAATGTCCTAAATGCACAAAAATAAGGTTAGAGTGTGAGAATTAAAGCTTTCTTCTGTTTTTTTCCACCTGATGTTCTTGACATGGTGCACCAGAAAAGAAACTGCCAGAGTGTCAGCAGCAGCCGGAGAGCACTGCTGGCCATCTCCTCCTTCAGTGAAACCACTCCATGTTTTGCCACCTTCCACATCAGCAGCTTCTTCTGGTCAGCATTGAGACCTATAACCTTCATGTGACTCCTGCCTAAGGAGATGGAGCACGCACATGATCCGCAGCCCTAAAACCGACTGTACCACTTTTAATACTAGAATAATATATTCTGAGTCAGATTGTGCTGTCAGAGTACCTGAGTGCCCAAGTGAGAATCAGCTGAGATAAACAATAAATGTTCTTTAAATAGATAAGGCATATTAAATGAACTGTGGTTTTTGCACCTGAGATCAAAGAGTAGAAACTAGTGTTTCCCAGAGACTAAAGTGGCAGTTTTGTTCAGAAGAATAAAGGATGCAGTTAGTAAAACCAGATAAAATTCATTAAAAATAATTCAAATATGCTCCATAATAGCAGAAGCAAGAAGAACATGCCTTTGTATTTTGAAGTTTTCTCACTGCTCCTCCTTTTAAATCTTACCTTTCTACATTATTCACATTTGTAAAGTAACTCTGTAATGCTATTGATATTATTCTTTCCATCTTTTCTGTCTGCAGAGGAGATATATTTTCCTGTTTTCTCCCTATTTAGTTTCAATCCCAGACCACAGTGCTCCAGTACTCACTTTGGAACTTAATGAACACAGGAGAAAATCAAGAATTAAATACTATTTATTGGGATGGAATGCAGGAATTTAGAGCCATAAAGGTGTCTCTAGACTGGGACAACAACTGTTCAGTATGAACATGCATCTGCATCTGACTCCTCTAGCCATGCATAGCCCTGAAGATCATATAATTAAGATGTGAATCCCATGTTGGTAAATATATATTCCACTGTAAATTGACTTTTCTTTTTGAGGTGATAGGGCAGCTCATACTAATGATTTTAGCCACTTCCTAAAACCTATGACTAGAACTTGCTGTCATAATAAACTGTAAGACTCCATACTTTGTACTTTCAGCATTGTAGTTCATCCTGACCCCCTACGTATGGCAATAGAAAGCTTCATTTTTGTGGGCAATCACCTGTTTGCTGTTGAACAGCTTCAGCACAGAGCAGAATGGAAGTCAGCTGCTGACAGAAGAAATCACTCTCTAAAAATGTATCACCGTGGGAAATAAAACATGCCAAAGTGGTGGCATCATCCAAGTCACGCTCTGCAGCTCTGTCACAAGCCAGGAGGAAAGGACATGCATTTATATGTCACTCTAACTGCAAGGATCTTTAATTCTCTCCTGGTGTTTTTATGCTCTTGAGCATGTGTGTGTGCGCCCATCCACACGCATGCCCACTTCTGCATGAATAGGTTTTATATAAATAGATACATAAATACATGCATATTCATATTCTATAACAAATTATTGCTATAAATACATATGAACATATATGCTCTCATTGGGATGGATCACACACATTGTTCGTATTTCTGGATCTAATGAAAACAGATTTTAAAAGTGATTTCAGTGCACCCCTCAAAATATTGCTTAATCAATACCCTCTACTGTCCTGGGAGACTAACCTAGCAGTTAGTGTGCTTTCCTTTCTCACTCCCAAGGTGGGATTGGTTTGCCTCATATCAATTATATGCACAAAGAGAATGAGAGAACTCGCAGAGCAGGTGGAGTTTCCGTCTATGCAGGGGTGCCTTTAGATGACTGACTCCATAACATAAGCACCAGAGATTGAGACTAAATCGAAATACATTTTTTCTCAGGTTTAACCAGATGGTTAACACTAGCTGGAAAGTGTTCTGACTCACTGACTGTGCCAGTGAGTCCTCTCAGGGAGGTCCCAGGGAGGCATCACCATCCACTGGCACCAGTGGTACCTCAGGACCCCATCTGGTGTGGGGGTGGGAGCAGCTCTGGAGTGTCAAGAGCTCATGCTGCGACCAGCATCTTCCGCGGGAGGACACAGCCATTTGACCACACATCTTCGAGTGTGAGAACGGGTACAAACTACTTGGGGATAAAGTCCCAAATGGACTTTTTCTGAAAAAAATAGCATCTACTTAAGTTAATGCTCTGCTGTCACTATTTAAGATGTTGGACTAATGAGTAGCAGCTTCATGGATCTTAAGCAGGGATGCTCAAGGGAATACAGGGAAATAAAATCACTTGAATGCCTGAGTAACTGAAAAGTTGAAAACTGACTAAATTTAAAAACTGATCATTTAAGTTCACACAGAGCTGAGAAGTGTGGTACAGCCAGGTGCAGGCATTGAAAAAGCTGAATCAGCTCCAGCTCTCCCATCCTAGAGATGCCAGCAAGGTTACAGTCACCTGTGTTTCACCTTGTTAAATTACTCTAATGCTCTGCTTTCCCCCTATATTACATTCCACCATGAAAAATGGAGCACAGTTTCCTTTAACTCATTCCATCAGTAAGGGATTTAGTATTTTTTTTATTAATTTAATATATTTATTAAATTAGCAAACAAAATTCATTATAAAAATTATTTAAACTGATATCTTTCAAATTTTTAAAGTATTTAAATCACCAACCGTAAAACTTTCAGAAGTTAAAATGGTAATTTCTCCAAAGTTCCAATTTCATTAAATCAATAGTTAAATAATTGCAATAACAAACTCGAATTTTTTTTTAGTCAAAAAATAGCAGTAAGAATGTCAAGAACTGGAAAGGCCAAATACATAGTCATGAATAATATCAACTATGTTTAGAAAAAACTTTTTAGAAGGTAGCCATGTCTGGATGGAAATGCTTCCGCCTTTGCCTAATGAAAACATAGGGCCTCTTTGAACATACATGGAAGAACATAAGCACCATTTAGGTGACACAGGCAGACACAGGAGCTCTATGCCTTTCATAGAACTTATTGTTCACAATCTTCTACAGACCTGGTTACAGGATAGTGAGCTAAGCAAAGTAGAAATAAATAATTAAATGCAAAAAAATGAAGAGGACTGTGGAAGTAAAATATTTTTAAAGAGAGGAAAAGATTATTGATTTAGAAACTTATTTTGTGTCTCTGTTTTGCGTTTGGGTTTCAAATGTCTTCCAAAATGCACTCATGATTTCATGCATAATCAGTGTGACATGAAATTACAGTGACTGCTGATGCAAATGAGGTAATTGTGCATGCCAATTATGTGTTACATGCCTGTTGCATTGTTTGAATAAGCAATTACTGAATTTATAGAGACAAGCATGTTAACTAGGAATGCATATTAGGCACATAATTACCACCACTTAATTCAGAAAATCAGGCAAAGCAGAATTTAGCTGGGGGAATGGTTATGAATCTTGGCATTTTTCCTAGGCATAAAATTCTAGTTTCATTATATGAATTTTTTGCATTTATACCAGCTTATGCCCCAAAGTGATTTAGAAAATTAAATAAGCTCAGTAAAATCAGGCACGTGCCTAGCTAAGCATATAAATGGTCATTCTGATTACTTTGGCAAACTTTGAGTTTTCTGTGCAAATCTTGAGGAAGCAGAGTTATCTGTGGTGAGCTCTTAATTTTCTACTGAACTTTTTTTGCCCCACTGGCAGATTAAGCAGTCCCACATGGTGTAGGACAGAGAAGGGAGTGAAGAGCCAACACACTGAAACCAAAATTTTAGCCAGAGCAATGCCTGATGCTTTCTACCTTTGGATGCTTGGTGGTCTGAGACCACCAGGCTGCATTTTCATGCCCAGTCTGAGATGTGCTGTCAGCTGGTGCCACCACACCGCCCACTCAGTGGTGCTAGCTCCCAGATCATCCATAGTTTCTCGGAGTGATTTGACCAGTGGCTGGTCTGTATGGACTCATCAGTGATTACTAATTCCCAAAATGGTATGCAGATATAAAACCTCAATTCTGTTATTGCATTTGCTGCAAATGAAGCCATAATATGCATTTTTCAACTTGGAAAAAAAAAAAAAAAGAAAGAAAAGCTTGTATTTAATTGTTCCTGGTGGTGGCTGTGTCTGCTGTAGTCCCAATATGAATTATGTATTGATAATTCTTCAACAGAAATGTCAACATAAAGAGAAGACTCTGATCAAAATATTTTATACATTTATAACCTATGAATAGATCATACTTTAAAACACAGTTATTTTATAATTGTTTCAAAGGATAAACTAGATATTTTATACACATTTATAACAATTCCAAGTGATAAAATCCATAATTGAGTACTCTTTAAAGAATTCTTAAATGAAGATCACAGAACTGGTAAAATATCTTTTCCAGACTCAATCTCACAATTTTTTTTCCCACTGAGGATGTATCATTCCTTTCAGTTGAACTGCATGTGTGTGTAAGACTATGAGGGTGTGCAAGTTACAAGGGTAAGTGACATATTTAGAAAATTGCCTGGAGGTCCTGAATTATTTGGGCTATTAGAAGTTTATACTTTCAATGTTTGTAAACCCAACAGAATATATTATCAAAAACTAAATCCCTGAATAACAAAGTGGAAGGATTTGGGATCAATCCTTTAGCCCCCATGGAAAACTCAGCAGAGGAGAAGTGAAGTATGTCACCTAAGCTGTCCTCTTTTCCGCTCCAGGCGTTGATAACATTTGCTCCAGAGTTTCAGCACTTGAGTTTCATGTTATGTAATTATATTTGGAATGATGTGGAAATGATCTAGTTCCCAAAAATGTGGAAATGATCTAGTTCTCTCTTTAAAATCAAAACAAAGGAAAGAAAACCAAAACAAAACCCTCAAAACACTCCATCCACTGCCCTTCTTTCCCTTCCTCCCCCGTCCTCTAGACCCAAAGGAAAACACACTGAGTCTGATTAACTCAGATCCTAATTTCATCTCTATGCAAAGTCAAGGAAAGAAGGAGTCACCCAGGCTCACCGTGATTTCAGAAAAGAGTAGTCATCTACTTTGAGTTTCTTTAATGGTCAATCTGTTTTATTCATTCAAGTACATATTTGACATCAGTTTCCTCTCTTTATGATAGGATTTAAGACCTTATAACACTTCCTTCTGTGATACATCTCTTTTCACTACATCTTTCTGATACATCTTTCTGATATGCATACATTAAACCCATATTAATTGCTTGCAAGCTTTGTGCAGCCTTAGGATTCCTGCATCCACTTCAGACTTGTAAAAGGTTTGTGTGCTGAAAAGTTTCTCTGTGTTTTTTCCAGATCCATGAGTTGCCTTCATAAAAGACAATGTCTTTCCTGAGAGACCTTCTGTCACTGCATATTCCTGCATAGATCTAATGATGCATGTTTAATGTTGAAAGATTCTATTAAAAATGGTAGTATGGCAGAAATATTTTTTCCATAGGTAACTGCCATTTTTTGGCTATTTTTCTTTTAGAAAAATGACAAATGAAATCTAAAACTTTTTTTTTTACTTTTTTTTTTCCACAACATTTTGCATGGATGTGTTTTTAAAAAAGGCAGCATTGTTTTAAATGTGAAAGATCAGATTTCAGGTAAATCTTCTGAACACTTGTAAACTCTCACTCTGGTAAGTCAATATACAGTTTTTGGTTTTGTCATTTGGCAGTTTTTCCAGACTGGGTTTTGGGTAGAGAAGTTCCAGCATCTATGTTTACCCAGAAGTGCTGCCTTCATAAAAATATGCAAGGATTATATGTAAACATCTGCTTTTTGCTTGATTAAGATCTCTGGTTAGTGTTGTCTATTTATTTGTTGTCATATATTTTACTTTGTTTTAAATTATTAAAAAGTACTATTTCAAGTTATAGAGAAAGTACTAAAAATAGAAATGCTTAGTGAAACATTTTTCAGTGTCTTGAGGTTTCACTAACCTCAGACTTCTCTTTTACACACTGCTGGTTGATGCAGAATTATGTTGATCCCTGTCAGTCTTGTGGTGTTTTACAACTTCTTTCATCTGTTCTCAAGTGAACCCATGTAAAAGTTTATGAACATGAAATTGCAAAGCAAAGTTAACTTCACTCATTCAGTCTTTCTTTTGGTTTGAGTTTTGAACAAAAAGACCCTAACCAGCTGTAATCTGAACTATTTGTTTACTTCCATTGATGACAGCAAAGTTCAACTTTATCAGAAGAAGAAAATGTGATGAAAATCCAACACCAGAATTTTTTTCTTACATTTTTCTTTTCATTGACATAAAGTGGTTGCAATCCTACAATTTAAAAAAAAAAATAATTAAAGAATTCAATATGTTTTTATGCCATGTCTTTTATGCCTATTGTTTTAATTATTTCTCTTTTTTAAATATACTTTATTTAATAAGATTTCATTTCTTGGTTTTCTTTCTCATGTTGATTAGAAGGGAATTTCTAGTATAGTGGAAACTCCTCACATCTACCTGTAATGCCTTAACAAGAAGTCCCAAAACATGTTTATCTATCTGAAATTTTGGGATGTCCCTAAGAGTGATGCTGTCTCAATACTCAACAGATATTGCTGGACACTTTGTGAAAGCCTTTTATCCTGCCTGCCATTAGCTTAGTCTAGTATACCAGAATGGGATATATTGGCCTGGGGAAAGCTTAAGCTCTTTGCAACTATGGAAGACTTTGTAGTGGCAAAGAAAGCAGGAAGACAAATGAAACTCCCTTGCACCGACCAAACGGCTGCCCTTCATACAATGGGCTAAAGATGTTTAGGCTCCCTCAGGCCCCAATTTACCTGTATTTCTGGAAAATTGTATCAGAATCTCAAATTTCAGAAGGTAGTTGTTCTGTTACTGTTATTTGTGCCCCAAGTAGTACTGAAGCGTTAAAGCGGGTCTTGAGGGAAGAACTGCTTATGTGTGGAGGTGAGAGTTAAAAGACTTATTTATACCTTCTGTAGGTGATGTTCCTACAGTAAAGGCGACAAAGACACAGTTCTAGACTCTGGAGATCTATTAATCCTCTGCCCTCAGGAAAGAAGATTTTGCATCAGAGAATGTGCCTCGCGTTGTTCATTTTTTTCTATCTAAGCTATTAATAAATAAAAAGAATTATCGTGCCTTTTAACAACTCGTTACACTGAAGATTTCCTGTGTCTAGAAGAGCAATCATATAAAAATACTCTAAAAGAGGACTGTATGGTCAAAGCAGTGTGATATCTTAGGTTAACTGTGTCTAGGTAGAGGTTAGATCTTTTTACAAATATATGTTATATGGGGGCTGGGGGGAAGGGACTCTTCAGTCAGATCATCTTCTTGCTTTGTTACCATGTGATTCAGCTGCAGCTATTACTGACTGCTGAGAGGACCCTTCAGTATAAGACTAATTGGAAGTGAGGTATGCACAAGATAATATTCTTAAATAGGTAAATCTGCTTAAAGGAAGAAGGGGAAAACCAGCCTCCAGAGACAATCTTTTGCACCAGCAGCAGCTTTGGTTTCTCTTGACAACCCCCATTGTGTTTTCTCTGTGAGTTGTTTTAGAAAGGAAGCAGGGGCCCTTCTTAGAATTGCAGTAAATGTAATTGAATTTCAAATGTTGTTTTCAAACAAACAAACCATAGAACAGTTGAGGATGGGGAAATATAAGCAAAGTTTTCTAAAATGCTGTTGTACAGGCAAACACATGTTTTGAGTTAAGTTAAGCTCATTTCTGGTAACAGTTTTAACTTATGATGGCCATGGCCAGCAGGCATACAGGGAATGGAGGGTGGCAGTTTTTATCAGATTAGATTTAAAGGGGAAGAATGTGTATTTAAGTTCTTTTTTTTTCTTGCTGTTTTTTAGAAGGTAATCTGGAAATGGCAAGTAGAAGCTGGGGGGGCTCATAGATCATATTGTTTTGGGGCTGGAAAGGAGGACTCTGCTTTTGTTAAAGAACAACTTTTCAAGACTATATTTTTTTTAATTTCAGTTTAAAATACGGTAGTTATGGAAAATCATGCTAAAATTTTTATCTGCTTTCCCTGAAAATTTTCTCCTTTGACTCAGTGTTTGTGTATGATAGAACCCCAGTGCATATGAAAGTAAGCAGAGTAGTTCTTGTGCTACGCTGACATTTCATAGCTAGATAGTCATATTCCATGCTTTTCTTTTCTAAACTCCATTCAGGTACAGAGAATTTCAACAATCCAGGGATAACTGCAGTGAAATAATGTTTGAATTAACACCTTTCCCAGTCTCAATTATATCCTTATAATGGAAGGTGCCTCAATGCTATGCAGTAGCCATAAAAACTAGTCTAGGAGAGGTGAAGTAAAAATGGCTTCCCGGGACCATACACTCAGCAGCAGCTGGTATGCCACCCCTCTATCAATTTGCATTACTGATGAAAAGCACTTCTAAAGGGCACAAATTCTATCTTTAAGTGATTTGGAAGCAATAAACCCATTCCCACCTCCACTGCGCCTGCTTTGGGCTACCTTTCTCCCTTATAAACCCACATATGTTGTTTTAACTGAATAGCTTTCAGAACAGAAGCTTTCTTGGTTCACTTCTGTGACAAGAGGACTAAACTAGAACGCCTTCACTCAGGGAAGGTTCAACTTGAATGCTCAGTGCCTTGTATCACATACATTGATTCACCACTCTTCTGCATGAGTGTAAAACAATATTATAACAGAACGCCTCAGTTTTATCTTGCTTTGCTGCCTTTCAGTGCAAGCCTGTGAAGTGCAAGTTTTCAGTTTTTCACCCTGTCTATCGGTTATCAACCACGAAACTCTGAAAGACAAGATTTTCCTCACTCTTTCACTGGGGGAAGTAGCCCACCTTATATCTGTATGGGGAGCTGCGGGCTGGCAGCAGTGCCAGCGGAGACAGACCAGGCTGCAGCCCGTCTCTCACCGTGGGAAGCAAATTAAGTGTCAGTCATGCTCACACTCTGTTACAGATCTGTGTTGAAATGCAAACTTAAATTGAGGATGAATAAATTCAGATAGGTAGCGTTGACAAACTGCACAAATGGCAAAAGTGACTAGTAATTTCTGCTGAAGTCAATGTCACATTAAGCAAGAGAAACAAAGTTTAGTGACACCTAACACACAGTACTTACAGGGAAAAACAAACAGATCGACATAGTCTTTTTTTCTTTTTTCTCTTATCTCCAATTTCATTATCTCCTTTATCAAGCAGCAATGCAGAGATAGCAGAACACACTGAGCAAGTTTTGTTTTGAGCAAAATGGATTCTCTCTGCTCCACAT
Source organism: Gallinago undulata (assembly GCA_026546715.1). Taxonomy (NCBI): domain Eukaryota; kingdom Metazoa; phylum Chordata; class Aves; order Charadriiformes; family Scolopacidae; genus Gallinago; species Gallinago undulata. Next base: position 135,247,765 of record JAOTQQ010000001.1, on the reverse strand, counting down.
ACATGCTCAGGCAGCTTCTTTGGACAAACAGTTTTCTTTCCAAGGAGGGAGGAAGAAGATGGAGGAGGGAATCAAAACATGAAACATACCCACTGTTTGTAGATGAGACATTTCTGCATGTCACATATCCTCATGTAGGAATGGGAGCTGCCACAGCCAGTGCTGTGCCTGCACCCACAACCTAGCAGTAATAGCTGTGCCAGTATGGCCATTAAAAAGGGCCCCCAGAAGGTCATGTTCCCCTGCACAAAATTAGGGGTGGCTGTTCTTTTAAGACATTTTTACTGTGCCAGATTATATTCTAACTTTGTTCACCATGTTTAGGAACTTTCTATAACATTTTTGTGAACAGTTTCCAGGAAGAAGATATGGGCCACATCGGCCCATACCCCTATCAAAGGTCATGAGCTTATCTTCACTTCAAAGGCTACATATTTTCTTCCTCTTGACAAGAGGTGCACAAGAAAGAACAGGCAGGAGCTCATCTCTAGACCTCCTCCGTATTCCCTCCCAGGGAGGGCATGACTTCATCTCCCAAAAGCCCTCTTCTCCCCAGGCAGACAAGGCAGCACCTCATCTTCTCCATATAGTCTGGAGGACTCCATGCCAAGGACAAGGTCACAGGGCAGGTGAGGGGGGGACCTGGCAATGCCAACCCAACCACTCATCCAGCTGGCATGCCTTGAGAGGTCAGGGGAAGGATGTAAGAAGGGGACAAGCATAGCGTGGAGCCACTCCTGGCTGGCTGGCTGTAGCTCAGGGGCTTCCTGAGTCACAGTGGTGTGCTTAATAGTTCTTGATGAATCAAGGATTGCTTTTTTGAGATTTTTTTAATCACCATTTGACCCAAAGTTGACCATCAATATCCTCAGCACTCCTTAGCAAAGATTTTTACAGCATAACGATGCATGTTGTTGGAAAAGATGTATCTGATTTTTTTAAATTTATAGCCAGTTTTTTAGTTTATAGCCTGTATAACCGTCCTTCCTCTTAACTACCTCTCTTCCAGACCAAAAGAACCTAGTCCCTTCTCAGGTGCAAGCTATTTCACATCTTTCACTGCTGTTGTCTTTGGCTTTATAGATTTATTGTATTCTTTTTAGGTTGGACAACCAGACCTGCATGCAGTTTTTGAGCCACTGATACACCCTGAGTTTTCACAATGTCTAATATTTTCTGGTTTGTTGTTTATTACCTTCTTGGTAATTCCAAACATTTTTGAAACAAATAGATAGAAAATACAACCACACACTGCATAGGAAAAACCTAGATAGACCATCAGTTTGTCTTGACAGGATGTTTGTGTTATGATCCAACAGACCAAATTGCTGCTTTATATCATGTATCATCTAGCTTCAGCAAAAAAACAAACAAAACAGAAACAAAACAAAACCCCAGAAATCAAACCCCAGCCAGAGACCAAAACTAGTATCTTTTAATCTTGTCTCCTGTGTGATTTCTGTAATATTGAACTTTGTTATTAAACAGTTCTTACTTGCACAATTATATGGACTTTTTAAGCCATGGAAAATATGTAATCACCCTGATGTGATACTCAGGTGGTATCTACTTCTCCTTCCTTCTATGGATGACACTGGACTCTGAAATCAGTCTCTACCTTGTTGTGCTGAACAGCCAAACTTTGTCCAAGAACCATACACACTTCCCAGCGTTTCAATGGAATAAAGAAATTGCATACACTCAGTGAGAGCTTTGTTATTAATTTCTTTGGGACCAATATTGGTGTACCCTCATAAAATTTACGTGACAGCTTGATTCGCATTCACCAGAAGTGCAAAACCTATATTTTCATGACAGAGAATGCTGAACACATCTTTAGGATGTGTGCAACCACAGAAATTAGTTGTATGCTTTTAAAATCAGATATTTAATAGAAGTATGTTATTTCCAAACAGCTCAGTGCTTATTCCACTTGGTTTCTTTGACATATATTTGTAAAACAATTAATTTTTTTCAGAGAGCACCTTCACTCAGCTTCACCTAAGAAAACGTTTTCTTTTACGGGGAAAAAAAAATCAGCATTTTGAGAATGTGAATTCTTTTATTCCTTACTGATTACAAAAATAGAATTTAGTATTCAATGTTATATTAAGTATGAAACATACCAATCATTTCATTTGCTGAATACAAAACGAATGCATGCTATATTAGTATTTTGATAATTTTGCTTTTCAGAGTAGTAGTGTGTCTTCAAGAACTTTGAGCTTGATTTATTAGGTAAATGAGGTTGGACTGCTCATGCTGTGTGTGTATATGGACCTATGTCTCTCAGTCACCTCTTCTTTTTTCCTTTGAATCCTGCTAGCCAGCTTCATCCCGAGTTTGACTGAAGGTAAAAGACTGATAAATATTCAGTGTGCACAAACATTAAAGAAGTAGTCATCAAGGGAGAGGGTAGAGTCTGTGTCAGGCCAATTCATTCAACCTCCATAGCCATGAAAGTGTCCCCATAGGCAAAGGATGTAGAGTTCTTTTATTACAGTGCTCATTTGTTTTACTTCAGCTGTAAAACACCAAATTGAGCCTCATATAGACAGTTTGGAACAAAAGACCCACATGATAATTTGGAAGGATATAATTTTTTGCTTATGGCTGTATCTCACAGATGAAATCAGCTTAGAATCACATGCTTCATTTTCTGAACTGTGATTCCAAGTGAGGCAAAGACAGTATTTGTGACATCAGGTCAATCTTAGCCTTCAAGAAGAAAATGAGCCCAAAATTCACCCTACTTTTCCGAACTGACTTTAGATGGAGCCATAAACGGCTATTTCAAGCAATCAGGGGAACATTTTTGGTGACAATTATCAGTCTTGCATCTGCTCAAACGAAGAATTATGAAAATGACAGAACTTTCAAATTAGCAGGTATATATGGTCAAGGTAGGGCACCTTCTGATGACAGGTCTGAGGACACAGGGCAAGGGCACCTGAGAGTCATTATCTTAATTCACCACTACACTGCTTTCCCCCATCTTTTCTTTTTCTACCTTTTAACTATGTTTTCTATTTGTGCTTCTACATCTTTGATTTAGCTAATGTTTTCCCCTTATTTCCTTTCAACTAACTTTATGTGATGAACTACAACTCTTGCAGTAAGAGGGAGAGTATGAGGGAGTTCTTGCAAATCTAGGGGGGAAAGCAGAAGGAAACAGACATCCTCGGGGGAATGAACCATCCTTTGGAGGTGTCTGTCTTCCTCCATTGGCTACAGAAGGGTTCTGGTTTTCTAATAAAGGCACTTCACTTAAGTGGGATGAATCTGTGTATAGGTGTTTGCATATTGCTCCTCACAAGGCAGCCTTTGTCTTGATAGAAGGCTTTCTATACAAATATGTCTATTTTTTTATTGATTTTAGGGGCTGTCATGGCCATCATGATGATGTGCAGGTGAAAAACTACTCTGAAGTAAAGGGAACAAGGGAAGATAGCCAAGTGATCACAGCAGGAAGACAGGTACATAGATGAGGAACTAATTCACTGCTGTTTTTTCCCATCACCAGGGAAAAAAAAGTACTAAAACCCTGATGTGAGATCAAACAAACTAAATAATATAAAAAAGACCCAAATGCAGTGATCATCTAGACATCAAAGGGACTGGTTCTCCAGTCCCCTCGCCTTCTGCAGTGACCTATGCTCAGGCGGGATGAGTAGAGAGTGAGTGGAAATGCAACTGCTCTCGCAGGGTAGCCCTGCACATGCCTGTATCCCGCCTCACAAAGTACAGAGCAGTGAACAATCCAGCTCTGTTCTTTCAGCCTTATGCTGTTACCTGCCTCCTCTGGCAACACATCCTCAGCGGTCCTTCATCCTGCGGACTGACGTGTGGAGAGAGCTGCACTAACCCAACCTTTGGTACGGTACCCCAGGATCAGGGAGCCGAGAGCAGCATAAACCTAGCGTCCTGGGATCTCAGAGGCTGGATGAATAAAATTATATATTGTGGGGTTAACATGTCATAAAAGACATTTCTCCTCAGAGTCTCATGGCAGAGATGCAGAAATTTTAAATATACGTGTAAAAGAGTAGAAATGATAATTGTAGAATACATTTCTTCATACACTCTGGAGTAATTTCCATTTGAGCTACACAGTGGCATTGTCTTAAAAGCATTGAGTGTTTGAAATCATACCCTTATATGGTTCCTGGAAAGAAAGATAGTCTGAACTTGTTTCAAGAATAGGTAACAGATTCTATGAGAAGTATTGAGATTTCTGAATCAAAAAGTAGCTGTAGAGAATAATAAAAAAACTCTTTAACTATGCAGCCAAATTTCAGACACTGGTTAGAAGACCCAGAGGATGTTTGTGCCCTGACATCTAGCGGAGCTGTGAGCATTTGAGCCAGGTCCATGATTCAATCGAAAGGGAAAGCTGGGTGCCCAAGTCACACAGTGGAGAGGCAGCAGGATGCCACCCTACATATCCATCCTGGGAGCTCAGTCAGGACATATTAGTTCAGGTCCCGAGGCAGTATGTCTGCAGTTATGCAGCAGCGTTTAAACAAACAGTTCCTCTTGTATATCATTTTTCTACGGAGACAGCTCGGGTATATCTGCAGCTCTCGTGGTACCAGATCACTAAAAACCAGTGCCACAAAACTGAAGATCAGCAGTGCCTCTTTGCTGGAGAACTGGCAAAAGGAGCAAACTAAGCTCTATTGTCAACATAGGTGTTTTGCTTAAATGGCCCTCAGTTGTCACAACAGTTTGGCTGCAGGCAAAAGTTTCTGTATGTCAATGATGCTCTGTGGGGAGCAACTTCTGAAGGTCAGAAAAACAAGAGAAGTCCATAACTTCATGAAATGCAGATCCTAACTTAGCTAGGAGGAAATTCAGAAAAGAAGAGCGCTGCTTGAACTCCTGCTTTTCAACCTAGCTGATGGGTGCCCTTTCTTCAGAAACTTAAGTTTTTATTACAAATACTCTGAAAGCTGGAGTAGCACGGGTGGCTCACCAGAGGAGTTTACCAGTCACCAGTACCATTAGACAAGAGATTAACAAGGATTTTACAGAGACAATGTGAATACTCACTACAGTTGTGTGCAAGGTTCTTTTTACAAAAGGGTTTTCTCCCCATTCACTGGCTCTGGGATCTCTGTGGCTGCTAAGCAGGCCTGTGAAATAATTGCTGCAACTGGTGCTGGCGTTACTGCAGTTATTATTTAATGTGTACATCATCGTACATTCTCCCTTTAAAAGTTTTTGTTGCCAAAGACAAATGCACTGCAGCTTGAGAGTTTGCTTTTGTGAGGTGAATGACTGACACCTAGTGTTTAAAATCTATTCACATGGAAAAAGGGATACATTTACTGAGAAGAGCTTCCAGTTGTTTCAAAGTGCCACCCCATCAGCAATGCTCCGAAGTAGAGGGCTAAGGTGTCCTAGAAAAGTAGGATCTACGGAGATCACAGTATTGGGTTACTAATCAATAATCACCGTGGCCTCATAATCACGTTTTCACTTAGTGAAAGTCTGGAGTGTGCTGCCTCTACCCCAAACCTCCCTGTGCCACTACAACTAACCCATAGCTCTACAGCTGGGAGGGAAGTGACCTGCCACTAAGCAGTGGGGTGGCCCTGGCATCCATGTGTTCTCGCAAAGCCCAGCAGCGCCCCGGTTTCTACTGCTGGGAAAGTGGTTTCCTCACCACTTTTAGAACAAGTCTGTGTGCCAAGGAATGTGGCAGGAGATGAACAACATAAATTTCCCAAACAGGTTATCTTAAAGCTTCTTGATTTCAAATTACCAGGACTAACAACTGCTTACCAGCCCCAGCCTTTTCCTTTAACACACAGTGTCTTCAATCTAAAGGAATCCAAATTATATGCTACATATGGGACAGGTATTCTGTTATTTTATTCTTTATTGGTTTTCATGAAGGAATAAATTGAGAGATGTAAGGATGCAAATAATTTACAGTTTTTATATAACCCTGAACACCTCATATTTCACAGACTCTTCAGTCAAGTAGAGCAGGATTACAATGCATCAAAGCTGACTACATTCACAATATAATGAATATATGTTACTGTAAATTCTCCTTAGCCTGCCGAAAGTGGGCACAATTTTGCTTGTGTCCATCTCTTTCTATTGTTGCCAGATGTTCAAACAGTCCATGGTAGATGCATCACTATTTCGTTTTATTAAATGTCCAAGAGGGATCAGGGATAAAGCTTTCCCATCCTGTGTGTTTCAAATAAAACATTTTGTTCTATAAAAAAAACCCTATGATTCAAGATGCTACTGAAATTATGTAAGTGGATAAAGCCCCTCTCCATACTATCACTGGAATTCCAGGCTAATAAAGTTTCCCCACATTAACAAAGTGAAGATTAACTGGGTGACTTTATGAAGCCATCCAGTTCTGAGGTTTTCTGGGTTTAAATGTTGGCTGAGCAGCATGCTTTGCTTATCTCCTGAAGACAGAAGTCTTACACTTGGTTTCAACACTAGCAGTCAACTAGTCTCTTAGTTGGGAAAAAATTATGATGCCTCAGCAGTTCCTCTAACTGCTCTAAAAGTATGGCTGTAGTTGATCAGTTGAAAAGCTGACCTAGACCAGTGGTCCATTTTCTGTCTAATAGTGCCAATAGCAGGTGCCCAGGGGAGAAAGTAAAAAGAGGGCAGATGCATTCTCCCTGTGTCTTGCAATTTATGGGTGTGGGACCACATGAGACAGAAGAGCTGACTTTGTATCTGGCAAGTCTTTGATAGATATTTTTTCATGCTTTAGTTCAGTTTCTTTCTGAACCCGTGTATGCTTTCAACAAGCAAGCAGCTCTATAGTTTAAAAACTGGAAAAAGGCTTCCCCATATAGTAGCCTTTTGCACAAAATGAAGGATGAAATGAGTGTCTGGTAGCTATCATGTTCTAGAATATTTATGTAATCATTGCGTTTCTCATTTCCTCCATTGGTCAAAAAACCCAAATGACAGCCAGAAGCCAAAAAAAACTTTAAAGTACAATTATTTTTCATCTATATGAATGTAAAGTGGCAGCTTGCTGGATCCACACTAATTTCATGAGGTAATGAAAACATAATGTTGCTTTATGGTTTGGAATACTAATTCTTTCATTCTTTCCCTCTCTTTCCATGTCTTCATTCCTTCTTTTTTAATGTCTTGCTTTGCCTAGGTATTATTCATGTATTTTTTATGCTTACGTGTTTTGGATTTTCTGCAGATAGGTAAGTGTGACTGGTTTTTTAGAAGCTTTTACAAACTTAGAGGAAAGCTGAGTAAGGCTATGGTAGTTTTGACCCAAAGGTGTTGACTGCTTTGCTGGGTCTATGTCACTTTAAACGATTTCCTGAACTAAATACCAAGATCATATTCTCTATTTGTCCAATGGTTAAGGGTTTGATCACTTGCCAAGTTTCAGGAGAACCAGAAGCATGGTGTCAGGCTTTATATGCAATTAACATTCAAAGCTGTGACCTGGATGTTTTCTGAGATTATCAAAAATATGCTGACATTAATCTATTCTGATGAGATGCAGTAATACAACTCTTAGTGTAATGCAGTGCTGTACCAGCTACCAAAGCATTTTTATCTTCTCAACGCCATCTTTATCTTTAGAGTTACTTTGTAGGGGCCATGTGGTTCTTTTAGATATAAGTAGAACAAGTTGTACCAGTTCACTAGCATTGGTTATTCAAATGCCAGCAGATAATATATATAGCTGTAATGGAGAAATACAGGCGGTATGATAAGAACACAACATGCACTGTAAACTTGTCCCTGATGAACATTTTTTCCATGCAGACAGCATTGCCTTGACCATGTTCCTTCCACATGCACACACACATACCACACTCAAAAGCTTTTAATCCATTTGATACATTTCATTTTGGTGAAACTTACATAGATGTACAATTATACATAAATAAGACGTTTGCATCCTCCAGCATCTCCACTTGACAGTGAGAAGAATAAAATTGTGGACTCAGAGTATGGCCTAAATACTGTGTCTCAAGATTCGCTGCCCTTGATCTTGATCAAGGATGTTTCTCATCAAAACTACTGTTGCTGGCTTCATAACGTTGGTCTGAAACACGATGACACATGAACTGTGACTTCTTTAACTGTGTTGGAAAAATTTCCCAAAACAAAGGTGACACCTTCCAAGCCATTCTTTGGCCGAAGTATCTCCTTTCACCTGGGTAGGGAGAGCCAGAATAACTATGTCAAGAAAAGTGTGTTTTGCCAACGTAGGCATTTGAACTCAGTCTGAGCATTTAGGATCTGACAAGAAAGAGATGGACATCTCCAAAAGGGACAGTCATCCTGTCTTGGACACCTGTTCTAGATTGGAATGACACTGGAGGTCTTCTCTCAGTATATATCCCAGGGCCCTGGCCAGCTCTGATTAGACACCCAACTTTGAGAAGGCCAAAATTAGGAGAGATGGATCCTGTGCCTAATGAAGGCCAGGTCTTCATGGTAGAGAGGAAGGTGGACTTCTTTAATTATCACAGTGCAGTTAAAGCAGCAGACCTGCTTTGAGTTAAAGCAGTTTGAAAACTTCAGGAATATTTCTCATTAAAAGCAGGTTGGTTGTACAGTAGGTGGCAGCAATGGACAACCTGACCGGCTTTCATGTGGAGTCCCAAGTCTGAGGGTTGCTCTGCTGATACCCTTCATCTTCTTGCAATTATCCTCCTTTCAAAGCAAAGGGCTGATGTGCCTTCAGAAGCTACAGTAAGGCACACCTGATATCTACATAGTCCCTGGTGTTCAGGAAGAATCACAGACATTGGATAATACCCAAACTTAAGTCCCTGTGTGCTATATGTAGTCGGAATTGAAAGCATAAAAATAGCTAAATCATGATTTACCACAGGGCTTTATGATCCAGACAAAGGGATTTTGGCTCCAGAGCCCTCTGCATACGTGTAAGTGGAGAGGAAGAGCAATCTCTCTATGTGCCACGCGCTGCCCAGTGTCTCACCACCATGTGCCACTTGAATATCAGAAGGTGAAATCTGTTTCACAGGAGCTTCATTCACAGGCAAGATGAAGGCAAGCACTTCATTTACAGGAGCAAACCAGATAAGCTGAGTAAGATTTTGTATATAATTAAATGTTTATTGCCATACTGAGAGTTGCACAGTTTTGCTTTCAAATATTTATATTTCATCATGCATATAGTCCACATTAATCCCCTATTGCAGTACAAATCTAGGATAGGTATAGAATAATATTCTTATTTTAAGGAAAAATTATATTATTTTGTAAACAAATTGGACAAGTTTTTCTCATAAAGGTCCAGGTACAGATTTTTTATTTAAAAAATTTCACTTTAGGATTAATTTTCCACACAACTAATACTATAATATTTCTTTTTATGTGATGTGTCTCTGTAGGTTGCCATGTGCATATGGGCAAATTGTGTTTATTGGCAGAAACTGAGGCCGCTTGTAAGAAAAGCAATTTTGATGTAAAAGAATTCTTCTATTTTCTGGTGAAATAGTAAAATTACTTTTATCTGTAGGTTCTCTCTCTTATTTTAAATTCTGGCACTGGTTGTCGGCTTCAAGCGCTGCAAGCCAAAACTATATAAAATATATATATATCAAATATATTTTAAGGAACAATATAATATTCACTGTGGCCTGACTTCTTCTCTGTAAGAAGTCTGGATTCCAGATGTGTTTGGCAAATGTGTGGTACTTCCCTACTCAACTTAGCTCACATATGTTCTGATACTTTCATTATATGAGTTCTACATCCTCACCAAGAAAGGACTATATAAGTTCATGACACTTGTTTTCTAATTACCTCCTCTAATGATTTGTAACTGAAGCAGTAATTCTTCCCCTCCTTCCTGAGAAAACATGCCTGGACCATGGCTGATGGGATAAACTGCCTTGTCTTCACACAAAGATGGTAACTGACCATCCAGGAGAAAAATGAGTGTGTCGATTGCAGGTTTTCCCATCTGCACTCAAGACAGAGAAGGAGGGATTACAGGAGTTGTCATTACTGAACCTTGAGGCAGCACCTGACATCTTCCTCCTGAGGATTTGCATAGGCATCAGGCTGACATGCATGGGGGTGAGGGGGGAGGAGGAGCACTGATGTTCAAAGGTAAGGCCATCCTTACCTTCTGTAAAAAATACAACACAACAGGAAAGGTAACACTACCTAGTAAAAGTGATTGCGTTTTCCTGAGGTCGTGAATTTGATCCTATGGCAAACAAAGTTAATGACAGTTCTTTTATTCTTCAGGCATTTCCAGCTTGGGCTCTTGGGATGTTACCAGTCATTCTTAGTATTAAAGAGTGCAGGTTTCACCACTGTGATGAGGGAGAGATTTTACCAAAAAAAAAGCATATTCAGGTGAATCAAAACTCTGCATAGCAGTGTATCTTATAAAATGCATGTTTCAAAAAAGCACAAACAGACGTTTTATATTGTTCCCTACAATAATACAAAATATAATAATACTTCAATAAATATTATTTTGAACATGGAGACATTTTACCAGAAATGAAAGCAAGAATTTTTTAGGTTGTTTCCAAGCCTTCCAGAAAATTAGGTCCATCATTTAGTTGTATTTCTTGCCTATAAAAAAAGCCTACAGAAATATCTTCCTTGCAAAATCGAGGCCCTATAGCATTTATTTGACTACAGAAGAAGGACTATCTCAACTAAGAGTTAAGATAGTCTGCTCTGGTTGTGTACCTCAAAATGAAATGTTATGGCTCACCATCTCATGGAAATGGAAAGAAAATTTTCTTTAAAAGGACAGGGAAAAATAAATAGTAATAGTTGGTCAGTTCTGAACTTTAACTTCTCTGAGTTATACTTATTTAAATAATCACAATACAGCCAAAACCTTTGTTTACTTTAACTTGTCTAAAGTTTTCTCCTTTTACTAACTTCAAAGGAGTAAGTCCATCACATGAAAAGACCTTCCTTACATCTCCACACCACACTCTTCCTTAAGGTTGCTGTCTGCTTACACAATGCAGTACCTCAGAAAATGGTATTATTTTTTAGCTTTAGAGAACTCTTGTGGTCTTCTGCTGCTATTTACAGAAACATTCATTGCTTCTACCATTCCTCATGACCAGTCAGACGTTGAATAGCTAGTATGAGATTTGTATGAACAGCCAGTCTTCAAAGACATCGATTATCAGACAATACTTGGAAGCTATTGCAACATTACGAAACACTAACTCTGATTCCATTTTAACCTGAGTGGACCTCAATATTAGATCATATTGTCTGAGGTGCTGTAATTTTATTCGGCTGAAGATCAGCAGTTGTGAATGGCAAACTGTAAGGTACTGCTTTGCCTTTGTGATCCAAAGCTCATTTTAAGAGTTACACAATGTCAGAGTTCAAAATACTTCAAATTACTTGGCTCAGACAAATTCCAGTATCAGCTGTTCTTAGATCCGTCTGAATCTTGTCCACCTCATAGAAAGGTAACTCTTGCATGTAGATTTTTAAAAGTGCATCCTCCCTACAGGTCTTCAAATCCAGATTCATTCAAGTATTTCTGCTGTTGAATGTTCTTGTCTCTGTTCTCTTCTGGTATTCCCATAGTAACCTCAGAGACCATCTCCACTTGCATTGACATTTGTTTCTGTTGAATAAAAGTAACATTATGCACAACATCTGCATTCAATGGTATTGCAAATTCTGGATATTGTTACAAACATGCTACTTATTTGGTGAATCTGGGATTAATACAAATTATTTACTCTGTCATAATAAATGGAATACAGAGATCATATGAGTTACTCTCTCAAATGAAAAGTTGTTCACAGGCAAATTTTCTTAGTTGTTCTGAACCTTAATTTTTTTTGCTTCTCCCCCTCCAGGGTGATATAACTATGTACCTAAGATTTATGTCAGAGTCTAGCTTTCAGAGGTTACATTTTTTTGTTGGATAAAGCAAATTATCTCAGCACCCAGTCTTCTTAACTCTTACAGTGTGTCCAAAGCCAATGTCTTTGCTGTTTTAGGTGCCAGCAATATTTGAGATACTGACATGTTCCATAAGTTTTATTCAATTTATCTTTCCTAGAAATGCCATCGACACTCATCTCAGCCACCTGTTGTAATCATCTAGACACTAATTACAGGGCTATGCTAAGGTCTTTCTGTCAAAGTGCTTGTAATGGCTTGGGGACAGATATGTCTTCTTTCTCTGTTAGAGATATTAAATATATTTTTTGTGGTGATCATTGATTGCTGTGATTTTTTAAATTTATATATTGAATACAAAGACCTCTTAAACAGCAATGTATGCAGTTGTAGGAAGATACAGAATGTAAATTGATGCTGATGATTTTATCTTTACATTCTGTCTGTCCATATGTGATGGCCATAAAGAGTATTATTAGTTAATTTGCACTCCATTGATGGCGAGAAGAGTGCCAAAGGACTTTTGCCCAGAAAGGGTGGTAAATATGGCACCTTCTGGGTCTAATTTGGTCAAATAATTTTGGCCAGAAGTGTCATAGAAATGACTTTGAATCTTGAGAATAAGAGAGTTGACTTCAATTCTGGAGCTCTTGAGCTTTTCTTTTCTGGAAGGATGACTGTAAAGAAGAAGAGCACAGACTGCTCTTGGGACCCTGCCCAAGGCTTGTGGAATGAACTCCAGATGCAAGTTCAAAACACTTCAATTTTCCTGTTTATAATATAATTATACAGCATATGCACATCAGTTTTTCCATAAATTTGCCTTTGAGAAGATAAAATAAACAAAACAAAACAGCCCACTTCTCTTGCCTCATAATTCAAGTTCTGATTCGTAAATTGAGATGGTCCGTGGTTTCTGTCAGAGTTTGCAATCATGTCGGTATGTTCATACAAAACCCCAAATATGATATTGGAAGGCATAGATTTTAACGCTGGGAGAGAAGACGGCATAACAGCTCACATTGACAATTGTTAGTTACATTGCTGAATGCATGCCTAGAAGAGATTTGATATTGCTGTATAAATATAGTAATAAAGTAGGACAGAGTAAAATTAATAGAAATCCTTCAGAGGCTCTGGACAAATGTTTTGAGTACATAGAACGGAGAAAATCCTCATTACAGTTTTCTATTTCAGTGGTGTTTCTGCCCAAAAAAACACCAGAGTTTGAGCACACTGCACCTTCTCATCATCTGTTCCAGAAGAACCAGGACAGAGGCAATCTTACCAAACTTACCATGACTCCTGGAGCACATCTTCACCAGAGTTGTAGGGATCTAGAGCGCTGCCTGACTAGAGCATCTTTTCCTCTAACTCACACAATGACAAACGGGGATAAGAAACATTGAATGTGCCAGTCAAGGTGCTCCATTAATGATAGCTACACAAATACTGCAAATATTTATGTTCTGTTTTTGCCCAATTGAATAAAGACTTGCAATTTGCCATCTAGCATCTGAATTTACAGCACATCATCTCTTTCAAAGTAAACACCTCTGTACAGGGTATCCTGCTGTATCCTGCAGTAGGTGCATAACTGGGGTAGTTTGTTTTGTGCATTGAGGATCTTCCTCTTATTTGCCATAAGAATAGAGAATTATTTTATTATATTATTTAAGGATGCAGAACTATCATTAAAGACATTTACAACATAACCTGTGACTTGCAGATCTCCACAAAAACCTTCCTTTTGGTGACTTGCCCACATGCTTATACATGTAAAATCCCATAACTGACTATTCTGCAGGGAGTCGGGGTGATCACTCCTTAAAGCCCTTTGAGTATGGATATACTGAAACACTTTTTGAGATAATACTACCTGGAGGATTTTCTCCATCCTGTCTACTGACATCATTGTCTTGTAATCTCCACAAGGTTTCTCTTCTCTTTTGGCTTCACTACAAATATTCTCCATACTTTTTTCCCAGTTCGTCTTAAAACTGACCTGCTGCTCCAAATATAATATGTACCATTCCTATCACAAGTAGTATCTTACGTGTCAACGTAGCGAAAGAAAAAAGACAGACACACTTTACCTGCTGGTGAGTCTCATCTGCAGCTAACCAAGTTTTGATATTATCTGAAGGATGTGGAACAGGCATGGTTATAACTTCCAGGCATCTATACCTACAAGAGAGTGATACAGACATGCAACTCTTAAATGTCTGGAGGAACAGGTCATTCAATAATGCTTTGTAAAACATATGCTAATTAGACATGCATCTGCCATTTCTAAAGCCATTCGACCCTTTTTTGTCTCACTGCAGACATTTTTCTCAGCCTTTTTCCCAGATCTTCTTCAGCCTAACTAGTTTTTAGTGGGCAGAACTGAATTGCTCTCTTGAAGCCAGTTACTTCTTATTATTTGACCAGAATATTGTTTTATGTTTAGATGCAGATGGCTTTCAACTACATGCTTTGTTTGCCTTGAGTCTTTGTTTACTGAAAGAAGATAGAGACCATCATAACTTCTTTAATCTTAATCGAGAATGATATTTAGTCATTAATTAAATAATCCTATCCTGAACATTTTTTTTTTTTCAGTTCAAGAAAGCCCTCTCAGGCATGTTGATAGGAAAACTATGTAGCCAGGCAGAAAAATAGTGGCATGAATGCAGTTGGCTGCATTAAATATTGGTGGGTGTAGAACTGGTACTACTTGCTGTACTAATCATAGAATCATATGGGGTTGGAAGGGACCTCTGGAGATCATCTAGTCCAACCCCCCTACTGGACCACGTCTCCCTAGAGCACATTGCACAGGAATTTGTCCAGGCGGGTTTTGAATGTCTCCAGAGAAGGAGACTCCACCACCTCTCTGGGCAGCCTGTTCCAGTGCTCTGCCACTCTCACAGTAAAGAAGTTCCTCCTCATGTTTAGGTGGAACTTCTTATAGTCAAGTTTGTGCCCATTTCCTCTTGTCCTGTCACTGGGCATCACTGAGAAAAGACCAGCTCCGTCCTCCTGACACCCTCCCTGTGAGTAATTGTATGCACTGATCAGATCCCCCCTAATAGTACAGCCAAAGAAATTCCTTCCATTAGGTTCACTTTCACTTTTATTTATTTCTTGTAAACTGTCCATCTTAGAGTAAAAGACTGCTCTCAGTAACACTCACAGATTATGAAACTAAATTGGGCAATGTCGCAAATGCAATTCATTCTTGGCATGGTTAGTACCGGTGGCCCTGAATGCAGAACCCACAAAAGCATGGAGCAAAGTCACACTGAGAGTGGAGAGACAGCGCTCAAAAGCAAAAAACCTGTCATTTATAGTGGCAGAGAAACCACTGAGAGTATGGTGTGACCCTGGAGCTCCAGACATGGTCATGGGAGCTGTGAGATGGCACTCTTTTGTTAGAAGAATAGTTGGAAATGCACAATTAACTGTTTCTTGTAAACATAACTTATCTAAGATCTGTCTTTGACTTTAATCCATTGTATTGTTTGCTTACTCTCAACTCCACCTTTCTTCTTCCCTGATCTCTGTTCCACCAGAAATTTATGCTACCTTCCAGAAATGTACATTACCTTCTACAAGCATATATCATCAAACCTCCAAGGAAAATCAGGAGGCAAAACAACGTGAGGCTTAGCTGCATGACATCCACAGTTTTTTCTTAAGAAGAAAAAGGAAAGGCAGTGTTAATAATGTGGGAAAAGGTACTTCATAAATGGATGAATTAGATATTAACTCATAAATATTGCACTCTTCCTGAACTGCTACAGATTTGAAGAAACCCCTCTGTCCATCTGCTATTGACACATCTCTGCTGCCCCAGCTGCTTCTGGGTTCTTGCTGTTGCCACCTCCCATCTCCATACACCATGAACACCTGCTGCTGCCACCTCACCCCTTCACAGCTGTAACTGGTTTAAGGCAAAATGAAAATAAAAGCTTTTTGTCAAACAAAATAGTCTTTTTTACTCAAGAAGAGACATTTGGTTTTCATTATATTTATCTTTTTTATCCCTGTTGAGCATAGTCCTAAAGAAATGCCAGCAAACATTCCGAAATATGTATTTATAGTGTTCAACAAATATTACTGTTCTATACCTTGCATTCCTTCTTCCAAAATACCCCAAATACCAAAATTGTCTTTGACTGATTCAAAAACATGTTTTTGGTAATTTTTTTTTTTGTTTAATGCCTAGCTTTAGAACCACAACTACTTTGGACTACTTTGAACTAAATAATTTGAAGAAAAACAGGAACAGCTCTTAAAATGTTAATAGTCCAAGGCCACTTAAACAATAGTTTTAGGACTAATCTAGATAAATTCAAAAAAATAAAAAATTGAACAGGTGTTCATAGTTTCAACCCATCTGTAGTTTAAACCAAGGATATTATGATTTTCCATAAATTTGATGTGAAATCAAGAAAAAACTCACAAACCTCTGAGTAGAACTGTGCATAAGAATAACTATTTGAGGAAGAACTAAGAATTAAGAACTAACATTCTACTAAAATAAGAAGCTATTCTATATTCATATTCACTTTAGGATGAACAGGGAGTTTTTCCCATCTTGTCTTTTGAGATGAGGGCTCAGAAAACATATTCTGAACAATGTCTGGACTGTGTAGTAGAAATTCTTTTGTTTGAGGTAATTGTCCTGCATCATTCCACTAACCCCATGTCACGTACACACCCAAGAGAAGAGGAAGAGGTCTTTACATCAGCCAAACCACAAAGAGGTTTGCTTCTCTTGATTTCTTACCTCATGCATTTTGTAAAGGAGGAAGAAAAAGAATTCTTTTAGGTAGACCATTTTACCGTGGGTTTTTTTTCACATGCAAATGCTCAAACTTAGTCACAGATAACACTACTTTGAAACAAAAACAAGTGGCTAGGTTTGCAAAAATTGTGAACACCTCTGAATTACTACTAACTTCAAAGCGATCTGTGAATGCTCAGCAGCTCTAAAAATTAGACCAATTATTTCAGGTTTCTATATATGAAAAAAGCTGATCAAACATTTCTTTTTCAGCGGAAAGTTTCTATACTAAACAGCTCAGTTCAGTTTAAATTGTGGTTATTTTTCAAGGGCATATGCTAATTCCAATGGAAAATGAATGTGTTTCCCATGAGAAAATTAACAAATTCTTTTCATGTCAAAGGAACATTTCAGAACAAATATTTTAGTTATGTTTTGAATTATGTTATTTCATTTTGATGTCTCAGCTTTTTTAAATGGAGGCTGAAATGCCTCTTTAAAATGCATTCTTAAAGAAATGCAGCACATTTCCCTAGATGAAGCATTGGAATGTCATGTAGAAGCAAACAAAAAACAGGTCATTGCATGCTCCTTCAAGGCTTTCAGCAGAATATTTGACACATTCCAAAATAAAAAAACTGAATGGATGTTTTTCCTTTCAAGTTACTCCACAGAAAGATTCAAATTTTTCAGTTCACTTTGTCAATGAAATTAGGTACCTGACTTTCATGGAGTTGCCATGAGTGATACTACTAATAAGAGATTTTTTTTTAATCGAAGCAATATTAGAACACTGTCCACTTATGTATGTTTGCAAAGTAAAACAGGCAGAAAACTTTCTCTAGGCATCAAAAGATCTGTTTAAAGAGGTTTGCCTGAGCATGTGACCCCTGGATGTAAGATACTCACAGAATCCTTTTATAAAAGACCACTGATCCTCTCCGAGCACAGCCAGTAAGAAGGAAAATTGCCACATCACATGAACTTGTGCATATGTGCAGTGTGTTCCAGGGAAAAATCAACACGCTGCACTGAACACATGCAGATATTATAGCTTAAACGCAATGCTGGTCTTGCCTACCATAAACTTTTCTGAAGCACAGGAAACATGCTGTGATTGTTCAGCCTCAACAACGGCTGCAGAGGAAGTTGGGAGAGCAGCGGGGTTGAAAACCGTTGTCAGGAGAGCTACAGCTGCTGAGAGGAAGGTCGGTGGGCTGGAACCAGGATGTGTGACTGTTCAACTCCATTTCCTTCTTCTGGTAGGCACTGATTAAAATCTACATTCCCCCACCAGGGATAGTCCTGATTTCTCTTCCCTCCACGGCAGATCCCTCTGCTGGCCATGCTACGGTCCTAGGCTCTCTCTGTCTTCAGTGAGAAGAAGCAGCTCCAAAGAGCAATTCAAGTCTCTGATGGCCTGAAACATGCTCTCTCCTTCCCCGCAGTATGTGTGTGGAGCACACACATGTTTTTGAAATGAAATGAATGAATCTGGGCCAAAAAAGGTGGCAGCCGAGAGATACCAACAGACCAGTGGGATGTGGTGAGGCATCTGACAAAGTAGGCAGGCAACATCCTATAAACCCCATAATTGAATTTACATTCAATCCATTGTGAAAATAATAATTTCTGGCCTTGTATTTCCTGTGTCTTCAGAAAAATATGTTCTTGAACCTCAATAAATCAAAAAGACATATTCCAAAATACAGTATTTTGCATTAAATAAAGATATTTATCTTGTTTTGTTTTATTACCAATAGTATTGCACTTGCTTTTGCATGTCAATGTGGAGATAAGTCTATGCACCAGTTTCTCTCCATAAATATAGCGTCATTCCATTATATTAGATATGATATGATATGATATGATATGATATGATGCCAGAGCACATATATTTAAATGAGAGCTAAACCATTTCCTGTGTCTATCAGATAGGAAATTATTCCCGTTTTTGTAGTAAAAGAAATGTTAGACTTAGTCCTTAAGGAATATGTGATTTGATGAATTTTTAGAGATGCTTGGGCTGTCCACTGCAGGGCAGGCAGGAGAGTGTCATGAGCTTTTTGGCTGCTTACCATTACTGTTTTCTAAAGGCTGTTGAGAGTCAGATGTAATTTACCTCAGGAGAACAGCCCTGTGCTAGACTGCCTTAGGACCAAGGAAGTACAACTCTCAACCAAGGACTGTCTTTCCCTACGGCACCTAGAACTGTGTGAGCCTGGTGTGTGCCATGGACCTCTAAGCACTATGACGGTGGAATAATACAGCAAGGATATGAAACAGGTGCAATAATGAAGTAAACACGTTGAATGGTAATAACATATGCTAATGGTTATGAATAGTAAATACGCGATAACTTACCATTATGAATAAACACTGGTTCACTCCATTCACTCCAAATCTTGTTTCTTATGCATACCTCTTTCTTTACCCGCACTTGTACTGCACATTTTTTTGCTGGCTTATGAAACGGAGACTCATAATTCTCTGCAGTGACATCTACAATCTATCAAGATAGATTTAGGGGGTTATTTTAGGTGATTTCACAGCTATAAATCCAGGGATGTCAAATGTTATACTTGACATCCCTAACTTAGTAGAAAGACATTTTCAGAACAAGTGTTTTTGTCCAAACACAATCTGACTTTTACCTGGTATGTGTTAAAACTCAGGACTGAAAAGGAAGGAGAGCCTAGGACTGATAAGATGAAAGGAGGTACCTGCTACTGTAGCACAGTAGAACAGTAAGATTTTGAAAACACTGATTCCCCTTTCATTTCTTATCACATCAAGAGTCGGATGAGTACAGTAACTATGGAACTTCTAGTTTCAAGGTTGTGGTATGGGTAGTGCACTATACTTGCTTGGCTGGTAAAATAAAATCCTGCATTTTTCAGCTGAGTGGTGGTGAGGGATGCCCACTATTTTAGTGACTATCTCAAAACGTCTTTAATTGTGCCTATTTATATGAAAAGCTTGTCACTTCAAAAGATGAAGCCAACACAAGGAGTGTCAGAGTTTAAATCATTCATTCCTTTTGAAAACTGAAGCAAAGTGTTATAATTAGAAAATGCCAAGAATTGAAGTAGGTTAAAAAAAAAAAAAAAAAAGAAAAAAAAGGAAGAAAGCAGGAGAGGAAACTGCTGCTTCTAAAAATTAAAAATAATGTTAGGATGTTGAAAAGAAGTATGAAGTATGCATCTTGGACACAGAGGGGCCCAGAATCTTTGCATCTTTGGTGAATAGTATATAGATTAGTACTATAAGGCCAACTTTAAGAAAAGTTTAAAACAACTTTATCCTGCTTCAGCAGGGGAGTTGGACTAGATGATCTCTATGGTCCCTTCCAACTCTAAAAACAATTCAGCGAAATTCAGTGAAAAGGTGACCTCCTGCTCTTCTCATACTGACTGGTGCAGTGTGGGTTTGACCCTGTGTACCATAGCATTATTTTCTCTTTCTTCACACCATTTAAGACCTTTCCAGACCTGGTGACAAAAACAGTTCCAGAAGTTTGCATGCTAAGTTTTTCAAAACTAGGAAGCGGGAATGCTCCTGGGCTTTCAAATGCACACTGAAGTGACTATGAGGGTTAAGTGCTAACTAAATGCTGTGCCTGAAAATTTCTTCCTAAGAAGCAAATACTGTCATGCCTTATGTCATCATAGGAAATTTCCAAAGCTCAGGACTGAAAGATTTTTTATAAAATTACATACTTGCAATTATTGCAGGAACTTGCAGTCACATCTACCCAGAGCATCCATGGAGCTTTCCTTGGAATTAGGACATTTTTCCTAACTTTTAGCCTATATTTCCCTTGCTTCAAATGAAGCCAGTCACTTTTTATCCTACTCACAAGTTGTCATGGATAAGTATGATCCCTATGCTCTTTTATTTACTAGAAGATTAACACATTACACTCCTTTACTCTAGACCATGGCCCTCAGTCTTCGTTTCCTAGAGCACGTTTTCACAGCTTATGTTCATTTTAGTAATTCATGTTTATGTTCTCTGAACTTTTTTTTCAGCATATTTATATTTTGTAGTGGTACCCAAAGCAGTTTGAAACTTCAGATGAAATTCAGTAACGAGAAGGGCAAATTGGTCACAATCCACATCAAACATGTGACATGCCTGTCATATATACTTGAATAATATTTGACCTTTGTGTAATAACATGGAAAGATTGACTCAGTTTGTGGTTCAGTGTAATCCACAGACCTTTTCTGTTCTGTATTGCTGCCTACACATGAATTCCTTATGTTGTGTTTACAAATTTGACCTGTACTTCTCAGTCATAGGATTTTCCTTATTACTGAATTTTGGCTTGTTAATTTCACTTACCCAACATTTCTGATTCTAGTCTTGCTCCCCATGGTATATGCTAACCCTTCCTAGGTTCCTGTCATCTACACACTCAACTTCCTATTTTCAAGCTTTATCGGTCTGCATCACAGTGTTGTTTGTGGTCATAAGTATTCAGTGGTCATAAATATTAAGCAAGTATAAATAAATATAGACTCATACATTTTAATCATTATACTCTTACCTGTTCTTTAACAAACATCTACTCAGAGACACCCTAATACCTCAACTCATTAAGTCTTTGACCAGGAAACAGATGCTTAGGTGTGCTCCATTCTTCTCCCTCCTGTGTCTCCTGTAATACTGCTGCAGTTTTCTTCCTAACTTTTCACAGATCCCCTCTTCTTTTTGCTCCTTGGCTAGGTAACCACAGTTCTAGTCATTACCAACTGACGACTCTCCTCAAATCTACCTTAAAGTCCCCTCATTTATCTTGTGCCCTCATGGGTTTTTTTTTGGTTGCTATTGCAGCTGCCTCTTTCTTGTATTCCCAAACCATCCCATCTGTGGAAAAAAAGGAGCCATGATTTTCCACTGCTGTGTTTATTCACTCCCATGCCCAAATGACTTTGCTTTCCTCTCCTATGTTTACATCCTGCAGATGTGTACAAAGCAGAGAAGCAGTTGTATAAGTCAAGGAAAATGAAAGAGGTTTATTCCATTTAAGTAAGGATGCTGAACTATTTAATGTTTTTGATATTTCCTTCCAGAGAATGGAAGGTGTTAGGAAGCTGGAAACCAGGTTTGCAATGGCCACATAAAGACTGTGGATAGCAGGATCTCCGTGCTCACCTTGGGCACATCCCAGGCCTGCAGGGGATTGGGACCCCTTACTCCCAGCTCTTCACACTGCCTCCACCCTTGTTCTGAGTCTTGAAATAGGATACAAAACTGTGTGCGTGAGCAGGAAGGGATAAGACACATGGTTCAGCATGTATCTCAACAGGATACCAAGGATCCAGCATGAACCTCCCTTGCTCACTCTGCTTGCAGCCTTTGGTGATTAGGAGTTTTGTGAATGGACAGGGACAAGCCCTGAGACATCTCTGGCAGGGGTTTTGAAGTACTAGATTTGGGAATGGTCAAGAGGATGGTAACTATTGGCAGAAGTGGGCTAGAATGAGGCTACTCATTTTTCTTCTGGAGAAATGCAAAGAGAACCAGGAAGCTTTGGCATGTCCACGTACAGACCTGAGCAACTTTTCCACATGCTGCAATGAGGGAATGTGGGAAGAGCCAGCCCTATTCTGGAAAATACCTATCAGTCTTAGCACTGCACCTGAATTAATAAACCCTGCTGTAATTTATGAAGATAAGATTATGCGATCAATAACGTGTCTACCTCATTGCACTTCTTTTTTCTGCTGTGTCTAACAAAGTGTGCATGTGCATCAATTTATTCATGTGTCCTCTCAGCCTTGAATTGTATCTTAAATGTTTGCAGTCGGCTTAGATAAGACTTTTATTGTTAGAGTACTGTGTGCTGACTGAGATGTCTGTTAGCTAAGTTTTAGATTCTTTAAGAAACACACAACATCAAAGGCAGCTTGAATGAAAACAACAAAGATTCAGAAAATTCATATTCCAATATGCATCTGAATTTCATACCTATTGTATTCTGAATTATTATTATTCTGCATGAAAACTTCTAAACACTTATTTCCAGGTAATTAAAAAATATCACCTAGTAATACCAAGGGCCATTTAGTCACCAGAAACTATAACGCTATTCTATTTCTTACTGGTAAGACTAAGAGAAGCTTCTGATACATCATGAAAGATTTTAAAATATATAATTTAATATATAAGGTATGCAAATAACAGGGGTGATTCTTTAATGATGTATGTAGATATAGCAACAATAATGTATTTTTTTTTCTTTAAAAATATTATCAAATTATCTGCTTATTTTTTCTTCTTATCAATATAGAAAAAAATTCAATAATTGTACTAATGTACAATTCAAATTCAAGATGAAAAGAAGAAACAATAAACAGTCCACCTGAATGCAAGCATGACTCTGAAAAACTTCATTCAATGTGTTGAAAGACAAGAAAAGTTGGATTCTTCAAAGATTTTGAGATTTCTTTAAAGCTTGAGTTAAATTCTGTTAAATTCAAGGGATGCCTAGTTTTTATGAAAGATATGCTATGAAGATTGAATGTATTACCAGAAGCCTGATTACCTTACGATCTGTTATTTTCACTTGATACAAAAAGCACTTGCTACTTGCAGAACCAATAGTAGGCGGGGGTTTCCAGTGAATTTTAATACTTCTGTTTTCAAGGGAAACGGAGACGTTGATCGGCGGGTTCAGTTTCTCTGAAAAAAAAAGAGCACAGAGAGACCTTCTGTGCATCATGCTCTTTTCATGCTGATGAAAAGAAAAACAGCGCGTTAGTCCCTGAAATACACAGCTGACTATTTTTGGAGATTGTCACACCCAAAGAAGGCATTCAGTGAGTGACACGTTTTCTTTAAAAGTGCTGCTAACTAACTGGCATCCATTTCTCTCTCAAAATAAAACAAGCAAGGTCTTTTTTTTTTTTGGTGTGTAGGGTGGGTAGGAGGAGCAGGCCCCTTGAGTTCACCCTTCAGAGACTGGGTGGGTGTTGAAGAGACTTCCAAGATGCTACAGGCTCCCTGCCACATCAGGTTATTTCCACAGTGTCTTGTGAGATTCCTCAAGTCTGCCCGTGAACCTGGTAGTGTAACTTGGAAAGAAATGGAACTTTTTAAGTTGAACCCTTCACTGAAGGGTTTCTGACAGAGTAGCGATTCCTGGAAGGCCTTACACAATATATGTTATCTACACACCCGTTTTTAGAAATCTTCCTATCTCTGTTGTAAATGAGCCAGTGAGCACTTGCTACAGAGCAAGAAAGATGTGCATAAGAGATGTAAACAAACAAACAAAAAATATTCCTCTTGCCACTGTGCTCCTGTAGCAAAGTGCAAGGAGTGTGATGGTAATGTTTTTTTTCAGGGAGGGATTGGGTATGGGGTTGGAAGCAAGGGACATTTAAGTTCCCAGGGTTTTAACATTTTGTTTACATAAGCAAGTCTACAGCTGCTTTCTAGCATGATGAGTGTTAGGGCACTGGTCCTGGGTATGTCTTGGAGTACCCAAGCAGCCTGAGCCCTCTCCAGCTGCTATTGTTATGAAGGGAGGGGCTGCAGCTGGAGTTTTCCAAAATAGCCCTCCCAGCAGAGGCAGAAGTGCACGGCAAGTCTCTGTGGACAGGGACAGTGAGGTCTGGGGCTGACATAGCTGCAGTGTGGTGGTGGAGAAAAGACAGAGAGACAGAGAGGGTGAGTGGCAGCGTGACTGGTCCATGAACCTGTTCTGCTTGCTCTAACATCTGTGGCTGCATGACCCTGTGGTCTTTCCACAGGTGTGTATGTCACACTGTGGTTTCTTTTCTGGCTTTTCTTATTCCTTTCCCTCTTTTCAAAGTCCCTTTGGGTAACAATCCCATAAATTTAGGAAAAATATTTCTCCCAGGGCTGTCTCAGGCTTGTAAAATTGTCTGTCTGTCCCCAGAGCTGTTGGAAGTGAGCAACACCTACCTTTGCAGGGGGAGGCACACTGTGAGCCATGAAAGGTGAGGAGAGTAAGCATTTGCTTATTTTTGTTTAGCGCCTGTAGCAGGAAAGATGCATTTTTCACCTCTGAAATTCTACTTTCAGAGCATTTCACCTCTGAGTATACCAAGAGTAGGAAAATATTTTTAATCACCTTTTTGTTACCTGTCATCTGTAAATTTCTTCACCCCTCCCACACACAACCAGCCAGGACTGAGTTATTTTGGGGCTGCCTGCAGCACAGGGTGCACAGGGGTCCTGTTTTGTCAGACTGTACATCAAGTTACTGGAGGGAAGCCTGGGTTGCAGGGGCTGGTAACTTGCGGCAGGACAGTGGACCTCCAGGACTGTGAAAGGGCTAGGCTGGCTAAAGCTCAGCTGGGGGCTTTCTTTTTTAAGAGGGTGAGCACAGATATGAATAAGCCTTTTTGATGCCTTTTAACCAGAAAGGTACAACTCCCTTCTCAGGAGGGAGAAGGCAACCCTAGTAATGTTGGAGCATTGTGAGAGTAATTCCCCTACTTATAGTGTACCAACAATGTTCATTGTTGGTGACACGGATGGTGGGATAGAGTGCACTCTCAGCAAGTTTACTGACAACACCAGGCTGTGTGGCACAGTCAACACGCTAGAGGGAAGGGCTGCCATCCAGAGGGATCTGGACAGGCTTGAGAGGTGGGCCCGTGTGAACCTCATAAAGTTCAAAAAAGCCAAGTGTAGGGTCCTGCACCTGGGACACTGCAATCCCATACACAAATACAGGTTGGGCAGAGAATGGCTAGAGAACAGCCCTGAGGAAAAGGACTTGGGGGTGTTGGTGGATAAGAAGCTGGACATGAGCAACATGAGCTGGCAGCACAGAAAGACAACTGCATCCTGGGCTGTATCAAAAGAAGCACAGCCAGCAGGTCAAGGGAGGTATTCTACCTGTCTGCTCTGCTCTGGTGAGATGCCACCTGGAGTACTGAGTATGGCTTTTGGTCCCCCAATATAGAAAGGACATGGAGCTGTTGGAGTGAGTCCAGAAGAGAGCCATGAAGATGATCAGAGGTCTGGAGCACCTCTCCCACCAGGCTGAGAGAGCTGGGGTTGTTCAGCCTGGAGAGAGAAGGCTCCAGGGAAACCTTATTGTGGACGTTCAGTACTGAAAGTGGGCCTACAGGAAAGACGGGGAGGGACTCTTTATTAGGGAGTGTAGCGATAGGACAAGGAGTAATGGTTTTAAGCTGAAAGAGAGGAGATTTAGACTAAATTTTAGAGAGAAATTCTTTATTGTGAGGGTGGTGAGACACTGGAACAGGTTGCACAGAAAAGTTGTGGATGCCCCATCCCTGGAAGTGTTAAAGGCAAGGTTGGATGCGGCTGTGACCAACCTGCTCTAGTGGGAGGTGTCCCTGACCATGGCAGGAGGCTTGGAACTCAATGGTCTTTAAGGTCCCCTCCAACTCTAACCGTGATTCTATGTGAGTTCCCTGCAAGCTCACTTAGATTTTGCTGTGCCCTACCAAGGCTTAGCAATAGATTCTAGAGGCAAGGTGTGCTAACAGGGTTTGTGTTTGATGCTGAGACAGGAGGGGAAGCTGTGGGCTGAACCAGCTGTGACTGGTGTGCACCCTTCTGAATATTAAAGATGACTAAGACAGGAAGGGAAGAAGGTCAGTGAGGAAACACTGGCAGTCTGGACTCTGCATAGAGAAGGCAGTGGCTGCTGTGAGCAGGAAGGAGATAGAGTGGATGGAGGGAGAAGCAAGGGAGGGAGATCCTGTTTCCTCCTACTTATCCTCCCACTCGCTTCTTCCCACCCCAGCCCTGTGCTCCTTGGGAAGGCCTTACATGGGAAGGTTGCCCCAGGACTAGCAGAGGGGTGGGAGAAGACATGAAACTGCCAAGGTGAGGCTGGGTGAGCACTCAGGAGGTTGTCAGGCAAATTAGAGTAGTTCAGGCATCACCTCTGAGCATTACATGAAAACTTTTGTTGCTTTGTGAAGCCTTTCATCCTAAGACTAGATGTATTGTGGCAGCTCTCTGTCCTGAAGTGTGCAGGTAGGATTAGACCCAGGCAGCCAGTCTGGAAGTGAGCATCCTCCCAGTCAGTTGTGAAAACACCTAATACAGTCTTCCTGCAGATTAGTTCTACCACCACCACCACCCTTTTTTTTTTTTTTTGGCTTTTCAGGAAAATCGGATTTTCTTGAAAAGGTTTTATTTTGCCAAAACAAAACATCTTGCTTATCACTGGCTCTGACTGCAGTATAAATCTTTGGGCAAAGCCAGTAATTCCAATAAAAGAACAGAATAAAGGAGATCTAAACTCAGATTAAATATTTATATTTTTGAATTACTTTTTTACTATCCCTTGGGTTATGACTGATTCCCATGCTACAGGTCCAGAATATGATCAACACGTTGATAATTTAAAAGGTAATTGAACCTGCAGTCTGTACTAGAACTCAGGTGAATTTCTTACCCATGAGATTAATTAACTTTCATGAGAAGTAAAGTAATTTTATATGACCATTCAAAACTAGTGATAATTAAAAGTAACTGTCAAAGTATTTTTAACTGAAAAAATAGTATAATAAATAAACAGAAATGTTAGTAATATTTGAGAACATTCATATTCTTAAACTCAGTTATTAATGAGATTTATGTCTATTTATGTTCTTTTTTTGAATCACATATTCTTCAGCACTATAAAGGAAAAATGAAAGAAAAGGAAAGAGAAAAACTGGAGAAGAGTATAATGCTTTTCAAATTGCATTTTCTCACACTAGTTTATCAATTTTTTGAAAACTGTTATAGATAAACAATGATATTACATTGGAGAAAAAAATAAAAACCTTTGAGCAATAATCCATTTTTTAAACAAAATATTTGTGCAAAATTCCCAGAGACATGAATGCAAAAAAATTTAGAATTAATATTCTGACTTTTTCACACTTCTTTCTTTCCTTTCTGGACCAATGAAATAACCAATAAATGAACAGGTAATAATAGACAAAACTTACCTATTGTCTGAGGTGTAAAAGCTTTGTAATAAGACAGCCCTCCTGAATTATGTGTCAAATCTCTTATGGTTATGTTTAAATTGATTTTTCTTGATGGTTGGAAATATATTTCTTTCATATGGCAACCAATATTTTTCTTCCTTGCATTTTTTATATATTGCTGGCATTCAAAATCTTTTCCTACGTGTCTGTGAGAAGGAAATATTAGTCTTGTAAATCAAGGGCCTAGGTACAAAAGCATGGTTTCATACTTATTTTGCACAAGACCATTACCTGTATGAAAAAAAGATCTGAATATCTTCAGGAGCTTCTGCTTTAATATGCCAGGTGCAATTGAAAAAAGAAATATTATATATGATGCATGAAAAATTCTGAATATATACTGCAAGAAAGAAAGGGGTAAAAAGAGTGAGCGAAGTCTATTTTCATGGATTTTTTAATAACAACTTGATGGACTTTACAAATCCATTCTGTGTGCTTACTTCTACAAGTGTGAATAAGTGGTAGGTGAGAGCAAGTGAGTCTTTTGACTTTTTGGACAATTCCAACTGAGAGGAACATCTGCTGCCACCACCAAAAGCCTCACTAACCCACTTAAAGGACAAAATGTCTCAAGCAGTATTTGAAAAGCTCTGCTCTTTTAAGATTTCCTGAAACCAGGTGGCACAAAAGGCAATCTTCAAGAGACATGAGTTACTAGGGAAATGGAGAGAGTAATTGAATGGTTCTGACATCTTGCTTAGCAGAACTGGAGTTTTCTGAATCTAAACATGTCTAATAAAGGAAATAATTCTCCAGAATTCCAAGGTGCTATGTGTCATCTTAACAATTCTGCACCAAAAAAGTAGCATAAGATAAGAATGAACTTTCAGAAATCATATGTCTCTAAGTAAGACAGAACATTATCATGAATGCTTGGATGTCTTAACAACAAGTAAAAATATCTAACCTGGAGGTGCATTGTAAGTAAATTCTGTCCAGTCACTCTCCTTGATTACGTCTTCTGTTTCTTTTGCGAAAAGTTGTGTTTTAACTTTAGCATTAAAACCAGAATGTAACTCAAGAGGTATTACCTTTTTCTTTTCGTACAGTCTTTCCTAAGAGGAGGAAGAAGGAATTGCATGACTGTAGATGGTACTAAGTATTGAAAGGGAAATTATGCAAATACATCTACTGAATTAAGTAATACCCAATTTCCCTTTAAATTACATGTAACCATTGAACAACTTACTTTCCTTTCATGAGTGGTATTGAAGAATTTATAACTCAAAATATACTTCACAGTGTACTTCTCAGTTTCTTCTTTTGTCAGGTTATTGTTCCAGAACAAGATAACTCTCGACTTATGCTTGGTAATCCACAGAACATTATGTGCTCCAAGACCATCTGCAATTACAAATTGCATAAAGGAAGAGAGGGCCCACCACTGTGTATACAAAAGATTTGGTTCTCAGTAAGGCTTGCATACCCAGGAGCAGGTGTTTGCTGAGCTCTGTTGGATATGACTGAGTTTAGCAGTGAGATTCATGTTTACCTGTCTGCAGCTCTCAAAATGTTGGGCTATTCCCTTTTAACTGTCTTGGACACCTCTGCTAGCCCAGGTCTCTGTTTCTCTCTATGAGCTGTAGAAAGTGCCTTGACAATAAGTTCAGGTTAGACAGAAGAGGGCTGGAGGACCTCTCCTGTGAAGACTGGCTGAGAGAGCTGGGGTTTTTCATCCTGGAGAAGAGGAGGGTCCGGGAAGACCTTATTGAGGCCTTTTAGTACTTAAAGGGGGCTTATAAGAAAGATGAGAACAGACTTTTTTAGCAGGGCCTGTTGCAATAAGACAAGGGGTAAATGCTTTACACTAAATGAGGGAAGATTTAGACCAGATATAAAGAAGACTTTTTTTTATGCTGAGGGTGGTGAAACACTGGCACAGGTTGCCCAGAGAGGTGGCAGATGCCCCATCCCTGGAAACATTCCAGGTCAGGTTGGGCGCAGCTCTGAGCAACGTGATCTAGTTGAAGATGTCCCGGCTCATTGTAGAGGAGTTGGACTAGATGACCTTTAAGGGTCACTTACAACCCAAACTATTCTATGATTCTATGATTTGGGATGTCTAGCATAGGAAGAACTGTTAGAAAATATTTTACTTACCCACTACATCTGGTTGTCCACTTGCCAGGCTAGTGGAGAATAGTGTCTTATGCTGGAAAAAAGTTACCATCAGCATGACAGAAGCAACTGTAATATGTGCCATAGCAAATGCCTTGGGCCACAGATCTGCCAAAATTTAGTTTTAGTTCCAAGTTCGGAAAAAAAACTTTAGTTCCAAGTTCGGTTGAAAAAGCACTTAAAACATGATGTTTTCATTTTGCATCTGTGAAGTAATACAAAACATCCACTTAACCACTTAAGTGTTGTCTGAAGTATAAGAAATAAATATGAAATTACATATGTTTAATGGGTCTTGTTGATCAATGCCTTTTATTCCCGGGATGTTTGTACCTAAGCACACTCTTTAACTGGGTGCCAGGGCCAAAGAGAGCAGATATGCCATGATGCCAGCTGGTTTTGAATGACAGTGCTGCTTAGACTGCAAGGCAAGACCACAGATATGACACTACTGTTCCTCAAACCTAAGTGACAGAAATGACACTACAGATACTGAAAGCAGACTGTTTGGGTCGGAGCCACCTGGCATAACTTTGACTAGATACAAAACCAGCAGCTATATGAGTTATCCAGCCTCTAGTGGCAGTAGGGCAACAGTCACTTCTAGGTGTGATTCATGTTACCTGGTTTAGATATCTGCTTTAGAAGGGTATGAACTGTAACTATCTGAGGAGAGCTGAATTTTGCCATTTGCAGAAGTGACTATCAGCAAGTGCATATCAGCAAGTGCTAAATTTGAGATACAGTGAGAAGAAAGATTCTGCACTGGTCAAAGTTGGCTTTAGAAAGACATGATTGCTGTTTGATGGCTGAGTATTCAAAGATTGCTTTAATCTTAATCTAATGTAAAACAACCTCTGAGACCTTACCAGTTCTTCACAGAATTAATTAATTAATAAGTCTCTGTGTTCAGAGTCTTTCATTCACAAACTAACTGATTTGCCTTGACTCTGATTGTTTTCCATTCTAAAATCCTAACACATTAAGTTATCCATGTGTTAGGACCTCGGGAACAATATCAAGATATTCACAATACATTGGCTTACAAGAGGCATTGGTCATTTAGAGGAAAATGTGTGAATGTTCAGCACATTCAAAAAGTCTGCAATGAGGTTACCTGGAAAAAAAATATACACATACACTTTCATTTATAATGCAATTTTGGTATAACGCAGTGAACAAGAGGTCATTTAATGAATGTTTTCTTTGTGCTTGTTGAAGTGCTATAAAAAAAAAATCATAACAAGATGCTTTCAGGCAGAGGTTCCCCTATCTGGTTCATTCTGGTACTGATCTCAGCTGTGGCAGCAGCAGCAGCTGCTGTAGTACACGTGCCACATCACAGTGACTGAATTCTGCTTGGTGTGCCCAGGAAAGGAGTCAGTTCTAGTTGCCTGGAGAGTGAAGGAGTGAGCCATTCCCACCCCTCGTTAATGGTGCCCCTGGAATGGTAGGGTGTGTGGCAAAAGTCAGGGAAAACATAAGATGAAAACAAGGATTTTTCAAGGGTTCATAATTCAACATGCGGTGGCTGTAAAGAGCTCATCCACTCTTATGGATGGAACAATCAAAAATATTACTAGGAACATATATGTATTTTATTTAAATTTGGAAAAAGGGAAGAAAATGAGGATGGAAAACACTATGTATGTTATAGTATTTCTGGCTATTAGTAACGTGGCTACTTTTGTGGAAAACACAAGTCAAAAGGGGACCTGAAACAAGAAAAGGAACAAAACAAATCTTAAAGTAGCAACAACTTTTGTTGTTAGAAATGAAAATAGAAATCATCTGTGAGGTAATACAGATGCATTCAGTCAGAGAAAGGAAACATAGAAGCATGAATTTTAAACTAAGTCTGAATATACTTACTCCTCTTCCTAGGAGTACCTTTCAAACAGCACTGAAAGACACTGCCATTCAGTGTGCAATGGACTCCCGCACCTTGCTCCCACAGGAGCTCCCACGGAAGAGTGTCAGCAGGCTGAGAATAGGGCTAGACAAATTAGTGGAAAGCAGATCTATGAAAAGCTACTAAAAAAATCTTAGAGATGAATCCACCCTCTAACAACCCTAATTCAGCAGCTGTAGATGCTGGGGGAATACCTGGAGAATGGGATGCAGGAGGTGGCCAAAGTTGTGGATGATATCTAAGTAGCACCTCCTGTTGCCGCTGCTGCAGACAGAAAAGCAGATGGACCCCTGGGCTGACCCCCTAGAGTCTATATACAAGGAATTGGTCCACAGAAAACAGCAAATCAAAAAAACGGCAACATAAGGATGCCCAAGGTGATCAGGAGGGAATGAAAAGCCATCCATACATAAAAGGCTTTTGATCCACAACTTGTCAAAGAATGCTTATTTCCATTTATGCCATCATACCCAAACAGAAAGACAGGAGATTTCTTCTGAAACATATGTAGACAAGACTGAGTGTTTCTAATCCTGTGCTACAAAGAGCTTTATGTTATCATATGGTACTGAAGTTCAGTCTATGAAGTCCAAGCTGAAATTCACTGCCTGACAAACTTCTTTAAAAAAGGGTCTCTAGTCCTTCTGTTTCTGGAGAAATGCACAGTAACTAAATATATTTACAGACAGGCCAGTTAATCTAATGGGATAGAAATTATCTCAATAATCTAAATAAAATAAATTGCTTTCCTAGTAGGAAAATATTCTTAATATTTGACAACAGTACAACACTTATATTTTACTTTTTTTTTTTGGTCTTTTGTTTATCCTCTTGCTTTCATTGCTGAGCTTCAACTACAGCCAATGCCACTTGTTTGCTGCCCAGTAACGTCTGGTTTAATGGGTTGCTGGAGCAAGAGAAAGATGAGGTAACATAAGGGACTTGCCAACCCATACACCACAGCAGCTGCAGAGATTGTAAGGGCTTGTGCAAAACCCACCTGGTGAATCTGGGAAGTAGACAGTCAGGGCAAGAAAATGAAAGCAATGAAACCAATCTTCACAAAACACAGAGTAGTTACTTTTAGTGTGGGGAAAATGAACCATTTAATTTCAAAGATTCAAGAGACCTGAGAGTTTCCTGAAGTGTAGATCTGTTCACTATCCATGTGTCTGAATAAAGACATTTTTCAAAAGTTTGTGGGACTCATTATTACGTCTTCCTAAAGAAAAAAGTTAACATTTTAAGAAACAGCATTTTTAAAATATTTTCTTTGAAAAAAAAAGTAGTCCAAAAAGACAATTTAAAATGCTCTTGAAAAATATATTTTGCCTAATTTAGAGAGTAAATTCAGTTATTAAGCAATGAAACTTTTCGTATGTAGCTCTAAAGCACGGTTTTAACGAAGGCAATTCACTATCTAAAACTTATACTTCATTTAAGGCTGTTGATTTGTATTTTTTAAAGCTCCCATATTGGATAGTAGACAATGTTGAAATTGAATAGAAAGGAATAATGAAATAAGCAATATAGGTCAAAGACATTTTAAAGGGCTGGGTAGCTGAAGAGTCAAAACAGCAGTACCATTTATATTCTTTTTTCAAAACTTACCTTCTAAATGTATGTTAAATCCTGGATGCCTGGAAGCATCGTTTGAGTTGAGAAGCAGGAGAAGTCAGCATTGGAGAATGTCTTGGTTTAAAACTACAATGAGAAATTGATTCAAGAGACTTCCCTCTTCACAAGTCACCCCCACAGAAAAGCCAGTTTCCACTGCTACTTCCCACTATGGGACGAAAGTGCACCTCTGAATACGCAAATACTAACTGGAACCTTACCCAAGTTCTTTGAAATACCTTGAAAGAGGTGCAACTCTGAATGACCAAGTCAGTGGTCACAGTTGTTACTATTTTTCCTCTTTGCACACAAAAGAGAATGATTTCAAAACTTTTTACGTACTGTAATGAGCTTGCATCTTTTAAGGAAAAGAGATTATACAAGAAATTAAATCACATAGTTCAAGTGGTGGCTATGAAATTAAAACCTCAGAAAGATGATACCCTACTTGCTCTTTTTCTGGTTTTTCAGTGGCTAATAAACATCTTTCACTGCACACCAGTTTAAAAAAAAAAAACAACAACAAAACACAAACTAGACAGATAACTAAAAATCCCAGCAGTAATGGAGGAAAAAGAACAAATAAATCTTGCATTTTGAACAAGGTATTACTGTCTGGTTTACTCTCCATATCTGAAGCTTTACCCAGCCTAGCCTCTAAAATTGTCCTACTTTCGCCTGTTTTACTTTGTAAATGGGTTAAGTTTGCAGTTATCACATACGTGAATGCAATTCATACTGGCATGTTATGGTGGGTTTGACTGCCTTGATAATAAGCAGGTTTGAAATCAACTTACCACTTTATTCATACAAGCTGATATTTTGCATTGCCACCTTAAGATTAATTTAGAGGGGGAATAATGGATACAATTCTTCATTTCTTTTCTGGAAATGTGGTTTGGGACAGATAGGCCTCTTCATTCATGCTATTCATTTGCTGAGAATCCGACCCCAGTTTTTGGTGCACAAATAAGCCTAAAGTGTTAAGAATGCACTCTTTACTGCTTTTGAAAAAAATCCAAATTTGGTCAAGCTATTATCCTCTTAAAAGTCTCATATCACAAGCACTGCTACAAAGGGCTGAAGAGATCAAGGAATATATTTTCTTTCATTTACTAACTGGTGCTCTCCCCTCCAAAGCATAGAAACTGGATCTTCTGTTTTGCTTGTCTCCATCTTTAGCTACTGGGCACACAGCAGAGAAACAATGATAAAGGAAGGATCCCATATAACCCCCTCGCTTTGTTGGCTTGATAGGTGAAGTCGTAGAGACTTAAAGATCTTCATTCTCATCCCTGGCAGAAGTTGTTACAGTTAAGTATAGAAATATTTTTATTCTTTCAGTATGTAAGTTAAAAATACATGGTAAAAAACTCCAACCAAACAAAACAACCAGACAAAAAACGCAGCCGGATATGTCATACAAAAGCCCAATGGAATGTTTCAGCTTCTTACTATTGAAGCCTCAAATACTGCTGCTTTGTGTCTTGGGTATACACCATATGCCTCCTTTATTAATATCTATTTTTGCTGTGATTACTTTGATGGCTTTATACCCTGATTTCCCTTATGCATAGATTCTGTAAGTAAATCTTGGTTTTAGATTAGAAAATAATGTATTTAGGTCCATGTGTTATTTTATTGTTAGCACTTGATAATGCAATTATACAATGTAAGACCAAACCAACAACCTTTACCTCCATTTTGAAGTCTATCAGACATGAGCTTAAGGTGGGTGTGTACAAAAAAAACCCATACTTTTCTAACTATGGACTAGATGAAAGGAAGCAAATGATTCTTGAGAACTTTGACTATATTTAGAAGTACACCGTATTTAACTGAGATGAATGTGACTTAGAATCTCAAATCCAGTGGTAATCATAGCAACCCTCACCATAGGCCCAGTACTTCATTTTTTAAGATATAGAAAACTTATTTTCCCATTGTTTCTCCTGCTTATTAACAAAACATGTAAATCTTATCTGGTTTAAGTATCTTGCACATTGAATTGATGGTAGCACATTAGTAATTGCAACGTTTCTTCCAGTTTTCTTACATCAATGAAATACTACCATTGCTGAATTCAGATAAAAGCCATACATTATCTAGTGGCATGTTTTCTGGAGTTTTGCCTTAATTTAAAATAATCAAAGATGAAAAGGAAGAAAGCTACACCTCATGGTTTATTTTTTTTCTTATAATTTTTCACGTTGTTGATTTATTCATTAAAAACAAGAATGGTAGGAATTCAAAACCTTTTTCCATCCTTAGCAGATTCTCACACTGAATTGAATAATAGTTGCAGTTCATCAAAGTGCTGCATTGGAACAGCATATGGAATTGGGCTGATTAAAATGGCATGTCATATAATTAAGAATATCCATGAAGCCAGTGCAGTGTGCAGTACTTCACCTAGGGTTTAGTTGCCTGTAAAAAGAAGTGACTGCTAAGCATCCATAAAGCCAGTGTGCTAAGCAAACCTCAGGACTTCATAGCTGTTTCTTTCGTAGTCATCTGAACCCCATGTTGAGCTAGTTCCAGTGAAGTCCCATGTGTGTGACTAAAGGACATGGGTTTTCCCTTCTACCATTCCCTCAAAGCCTGATTTGTTGTTTAGCACCCTTAGCATTTGTAATCATGTGATGGGGGCATTTGAGGTGCTCTTTAGTTTTACCTTTGTTTACATCAAGAGAAGAAGAGGGGAAATCTTATCTTTTGCTTTGCACTGATATGGAAATGAAGTTTCAGATATTTGGTCTGTTGAAACTGAAATGTTTCCCTGCAAAGGAGTGGTGAGGCAGTCTTGAAGGATATCAGTAAGATAAAAGGAGTGTCCTGAAAACGATACGTGCTTGTTAACAGAAGGGAGTTTTGACATCAGTTTTCTACTGCAATGACTAAATTATCACCACTTGGGTCTCTTAATCCTGTTTTGAATCCTGATCTCACGTTTCTGTTTCACATAATGGGTACAGCAGCTGTCCATGTGGCCTTCTACTCTGCATCTGCAGTCTCAAAATGAAATATTTCATTTTTTGTGGATTATGTTTGTAACACTTTCCAAACTAGATAGATGCCTATATACATATACCAATACAAGGCTTGCTATAGAAAGTAATTTCTTGGAGAAGATGCCCCTTTACTTTCCAAAAAAATTCAGCTACAGCAAATATCCATCTATTCACAGTGAAAGTAAACTTCAGATACAATGTCTCTGATCTGGTTTCTCTACTTTTCTACATCCACAGAGGCTAATGTCAATTACAGCAAAATAAAACATGCAGAGATTTATGACAGCAATGTGCAGGTTTGGGGTCCGCTGCAGGGTGTGCTGACTTTGCATCAGGAGTGGGAATGAGCCCTGTAAAGGAGTGCAATATAATATAGAGATTTGTTCTCTATATTCTCGCTTGTTCTCAGGTAATCAGAAGGAATCTGTGAAAGGTTTGAATTAAAAAGGTAGTGGTGATAATATTGTGATTACAAATCCATTAGACTAAATCAGACTCATTAAACGCCTACTGTAGGATATGCACTACAGGAGGGGAAGGGAAGGGAAGGGAAGGGAAGGGAAGGGAAGGGAAGGGAAGGGAAGGGAAGGGAAGGGAAGGGAAGGG
>JAOTQQ010000001.1:135199508-135210723 GCA_026546715.1 Gallinago undulata | reverse complement strand
AAGGGAAGGGAAGGGAAGGGAAGGGAAGGGAAGGGAAGGGAAGGGAAGGGAAGGGAAGGGAAGGGAAGGGAAAAACCCAAAGCTCTAATAATTCCCAAGTGTGCAAACGAGGCATGGAGAGATTTTACCACTTTTCCAAATCACACCAGAAATAGATGAAATAGCTAGGACTTTTTACTAATCTGAAATTTCCATTTTAAACTTTGTCAATACATAGAAAAGTTTAGAACACTGGTCTGGAGCTGGTGTCTCATTATGCATACAAATTCCTCTGGGGTAATGGGGATATCAGTGATGAATCACAACAATTGTGATGACAAACAGCCTAAGAGAGTAAGGCTTGAAAAAATTACTTATCTTTTCACATGAAAACAATAGATATGCATCCTGAATGTTTCTAGGAAGAAAGTCTGCTGTGTTATAAAAGATAAGCTGTATTTCACAGCCATTACCCTTCTTCCAAGGGAACTGGTAAAACATAGCCTTACACAGAGAAAATTCCCAGACACTTAAGAGCATAAATATTGACATCTGATTGCTATTTCATGCAAATATTCTATCATACATTGAAGCACTGACAACAGAATACTTAACATATATATTTTATCACCTACAAACTTGTGGAATCAAATAGATTAATATTGTATGTTGTCATGTTAGCTCTATGTTTAGCTCTTAGAGTCGGTTTGAATCATTTGATGGATGTTGTGCCTCAAACAGCAACTCTGCATGGTCACAGGTGTGTGACGTGCCCATTTCTGTGTTGGCACTACTGAGATCCGTGTATAGCATTGGACACCTCAAGGAGGAGCAGAGACCTCAATGCCTTTAATTCTGTTTATCACTTTGCATTCCCAACTAACAGGATGAAATTTAGCTACTAATCCACCGCATTAGTCTGGAGTATCTTCCTGCTACACCTGTTCTCCATTCCTGCAGGACTTAGCAGCTATCTGGAGTGCACAGTTATGGACAGAGAACGTATGAGGGAACAGACCCTGCTGGGAGGAGGCAGGTGGAGAGGGTGTTAAGATATGTGGTCATTTTCGTTTTTCAGTCCAAACTCTGGGAATTGAATTAATCCTAGCTCAGGACTAGGATTCAGAGACCTGCAAACAAGAAGTTAGTTGTCCAAGTTTCCATCACAGCTAATGGATATCTAGTTAAAGTAATGAGTGAAATACAGAGAGAGAGAAGGGGGTTGGCGAGAAGAAGACTCATCTCCCATTGAGGTAGATGAATATCTATTCCCATATGCCATTCCCATACCTGATAAATCAAACTGTAAAATGTATTAATTAGGTCTCTGTTTATTACGGTTGAATTTCAGTTACCTAAAACTGTTACAGATGCAATACCTGCTTCCCCTGATTGAAAAAAACCTTTAAAAATTGGCAGATAGAAAAAAGCAGTGGACTGAATAAAAACCATTTTTTTTTCTTTCCATATCTTTAATGGAGCACTGTTAATTTCTCTCCAAGCTTCTTCTGCACAATTCACTTAAGAAGATCTTTCAGAATGGTTCATTCTATGCAGAAAACATTTCAGGTGCTCAAAAACAATCAACTTGTCAACTTCTTTACAACTGAATCGTCTAACAAAATCACTGTCATTGGTCACTTCATCTAGACAGATTTTTAGAAATTCATTCTGTATTAGAGAAAGAGATGTTTCTAGGCACTCTGTTCAGCACTCTTAAATATTGGACAACGTTGATAATTGTGCTTATTCAGACTTTTATCTCCTTATTACTAATCTGGAGCTCATCAACCAAAACTCTTCCATTGTGTTCTCGTGGTCTCTCAGCCTCCTATCAGTGAGAATAGACTGAACAAGAAATCACACTGAAAGACAGTGAGCTGCGTCCATTTGTCACGACACTTCTGAAACATTGCTGTAGCTCAGCTTGGAGCAACCATTACACACGCTCTTTGAAGCAACTCTATTCTCACCTGAAAGACTTATCTACAGGTACTGTTATTTGTCATTGGTAAAAAAAAAAAAAAATCAACAGGAAATGTTTTGATAAAATCTTAAAATGTTATACATTTTTACAAATATGTTTTATTCTAAATTTTAGGAAGTTTTGTAAGAAAAGTCTTCTGAAATTCACAACTTTGCCTGAAAACAGTTTGAGTGTTCAGGGTTTTTTTGCAGTTTCCCAATGAAGAGCGCTTGATTTTTCTGATGAAATAATACATTTTTTACTGAGGATTACTGGATAGAAAATGAAGGAGGTGGAGGAGAAACATGTTAAAATCCATCAAACAGGGGAGGACTGATGTAGCACAGACTTGACTTCCTTGACAAATTAGGAGGCAAAGGTTTCTGCCTCTGCGAAGAATTTGAGAGAAGGGAATGAACCTTATCTGAAATTTAAAAAAGGAATGATGTTAGGGCCTACCTTTGAGAGATGTTCACAGCTGTTGCAGTCTGTCCATGATTCACATCTTCAGTCCCACAAGAAGGGCACACGCTTTTATGATGGACAAGATGAGAGGACAGAGCCCTCTATGGTGTTATTTCCAACTGCAAAGCTTAGGTAATTCCCCATTTAGCTTGCTGGAGAGTCCCAATGAGACATGCTTCTCATTCTGAGGCAATTTCTCAAAGCTGTAGCTTCCACTATGGGTCAATCTTGCCAAACATTTCCAAATCCTCACCTCTGCTCAGTCCAATGTTACTTGCCCTTTTCCCACAGATCAGCTTGCTTACTTCCTTCCCTATGTGCAACCAGATCAGCTAACTAGTAAATCAGTCAGATCCCTATTCAGTCCCAGGTACTACTTCCTTTTCCAACCCTTACTGGTGCATCTGGTCACATGAGCAGTACCAACTCTCTTGATATAAGAGGACTCAAAGTTTGCCCAGCTGAGTCGGGGTTCTCATCACTCTGTTAAACGCCTCCCTGCATTAGGCTGAGTCACATTAATTTAAGCCACTTCCATTTGGTTTTATCTGACACGTGTATGTGGCTAAAAGTTTTTCTTGCTCAAGCAGTTGTTCCTGAGGTTAACACAGGTTTATTTCTAAAGAATCATCGTAAGTGTTCCAATAGCTAGAAAAACCTAAAGGGAAGAAAAAGTAAAAACTGTAGAAACATGACAGAGCTAGTTAATTTGCAGTAGGTAACCTCACCACTGAAGCTGCCAGTACTGGTATCAGCAGAGGACCTATTTGTGGCACTGTGCAAAGATCTATCTCTACATCAAGAGGGTAAGATTCATCTGTCGTTACTTAGGTGTCTGTCAAAGATCTTTAATTTGGGGCTCATAACCTTGGGTTCCTGTCACAGAGAATAAGGATTAATGAACTTGTCATGACTTAGGTACTTGTTAAGGGTTAATCTCATCCCATAAGGCAGAGCAAATGAATTATCCCCTGGATAATTCAGTCTCCCTCTCTGGGGTGAGACTCTGCATTAGACTGGGATATAATTTTTAGATGGTTAACATTAGAAATTAATCCCACCCTATGGATTTGGGTGGGATTTTCTTGCAAAAACTGACATGTAGATATGTATTAGGATCTCAGCTTTGGGAAAATAGCCACATGCTTAAACCAAAGCCTCTTTGGGTACATCACGTGAACACTATTCAAGACTTCTTCTGAAATTGCTAGTAACATGGCTTGACCACATCATTATTTCTGATAAGCATAGTATTTAACTTAAAGAGCAAGAAATGTCCCTGCATGCTCTGATCTGTAACTATTTTGTTGGTGAGAGTGACTATACATAGGTGACACGAGATCAATTTTAATTCACTTTTCTCTTCATTTTAGCAAGAAAAGGGAAAGCACCAGGAACTTATTTTAACATGTATTGTGTGTAGGTGGCCAAATGTGGCAATAAGTGTAGTCAGCACTGCAAGGGTGACCTCTGTGAGAAGACACCAGGGACTGTCCTGTATCCTATGCCAGCCAGCTCCAATGCACCTACAGCAGGACACAGCTGAGACCAGCAGCCAAGGTAGTGGTACCTCTGGAAAAACATATTTAAGAAAAGGTGTGTGTGTGTTGGGAGGAAGGGGGGATGTAGGGGGGTGGAAATGCTAGATAGAGAGATGAGAAAGGAGCAAGAAGAGTGAGAAAAGGCAGAGGGAACACCAAGGTTGGAGGTGCTCCATCACAGAACAGATATTTGCAGCAGCTCATGGAGGCCCTGTGCTGGAGCAAAGAACAAGAATGAGGAGGAAGGAGCAGTGTAGATGAACCATTCATGTACTGATCATAGCTCCCCCAGTCCCCATCCCTCATGCACCACTCAGGAAATCATGGAATCATGGAATTTTTGGAGTTGGAAGAGATCTTCTAGAGATCATCTAGTCCAACT
Source organism: Gallinago undulata (assembly GCA_026546715.1). Taxonomy (NCBI): domain Eukaryota; kingdom Metazoa; phylum Chordata; class Aves; order Charadriiformes; family Scolopacidae; genus Gallinago; species Gallinago undulata. The sequence continues at coordinate 135,206,390 of JAOTQQ010000001.1, read as the reverse complement.
CCCCTGCTAAAGCAGGATTGCCTAGGGCACATCACTCAGGACTGCATCCAGGTGGGTCTTGAAAATCTCCAAAGAAGGGGACTCCACAACCTCCCTGGGCAGCCTGTTCCAGGGCTCCATCACCCTCACCGTAAAGTTCTTCCTCATATTTGAGTGGAACTTCCTATGTTCCAGCTTGTGCCTGTTTCCCCTCGTCCTACCACTGGAAACCACTGAAAAGAGTCTGGCTCCATCCTCCCTCAAACCACCTTTTAGGTACTTGTAAGCACTACTAAGGTCTCCCCTCAGCCTTCTCTTCTCCAGGCTAAAGAGTCACAGCTTTCTCAGCCTTTCCTCATAAGGGAGGTGCTCCAATCCCTTTGTCATTAAGGGAGGTAAAGGAGTATAAAGTGAAGGGAGTGAGGTGGAGCCTGGGCAGGGGAGAGGGGAGGGAGGTGTTGTTTTAATGTTTGTCTTTTTGTTTCTCACTGCCCATACCTGTTTTAATTGACAATAAATGAAAGTTAATTTTCCCCAAGTCAAGTCTGTTTTGACCAAGGTAATAACTGATAAGCAATCTCCCTGTCCTTATCTCAACCCATGACCTCTCATTCCTGTTTTTTTCCTATTTTTTCCTCCTATCCCACTAAGGACGGTGAGTAAGCAAACAACTGGATGGGAGTTTGCTGATTAGCCAAAAGCCAGCCACCACAGTATTACAGCAAAATATGATTTTTAGTGTTTTAGACTACATAGTGCTACAGAAGCAGATGATGTTTGCAGCTGGCATACATACTTTTACCTTATCTCGCTGGGAGTTACCAATACCTGCAGGAGAAATTCCTGAAGAGGTGCTTTTCTTCCAAACCCAGCCCTTCTGCTGATTGTCTCCTGTTAGATCAGAATTATGACCACGTGGCTGGGTTTTTGACATGTCCTCTTTGAACAGAAAGATTAGCAAGTAAAGAAAAAATTGTGATCAACAAGCCAGTAGACAAGGCCACAAAGTCTGAGAAGACATGTCAGTATGATGAAGATAAACTGCAGCCAGACCTGGGATCTTTTCTATTCAGCAATAGTCTGGGAATATTTAATGCTGCAGACATTATGGGAGTCTGTATGGATTTAGTATTGATAATGTTGTAGAATACATTACTGTTGTAAAATTGTAAGCTAATCTTTGAAGGAGATCTGTTGCTTCATTTGTTGTGTTACTTTGGTCATTGTTCACACTTTCAACTTTGCTATACGATTATTATATTCAGACACATCTCCTCTAGAGACTGCTGCCAAAAATGTTCAGGGTATCTGGGTTTGACAAAGACCATCAAGGCTTTTTCAGTTGGTCTTTGCATGTGATTTGGACTAACTAAGCATTATCACTAAAACAAAGGCAGTGGGATAAGAGGGGATTGTCAGGTATGATATTAAAGATGCTCATACAGTAGGCTACCAGAAGACATCCCAAGAGCTCCCCAAATTGAATTGCCATAGAAACAAAGTATCCTTCAAGAACTTACTACCTGCACTGCACTCATTTATGTCTTGTTGAAATAGTATCCTATTGCTGGTATAGAAAAGTGCATTTTAGAGAGGCTGAGGTGGTCTCACAGGGTCAACAGCACAGTGTGTGCTGCTTTACAGCTTAAAACAGAGTTGCTGTAAGAGAGAGACTACCACTCATTCTTTACAATGAGGGTGGTGAGGCACTGGAACAGGTTGCCCAGAGAAGTTGTGGATGCTCTATCCCTGGAGGTGTTCAAGGCCAGGCTGGATGGGGCTTTGAGCAACCTGCTCTAGTGGGAGGTGTCCCTGCCCCTGGTGGGTGTGGCTGGAAGTCAATGATCTTTAAGGACCCTTCCAACTCAAATCATTCTATGATTTTTTGATACTCAGCCTAGTCTAGACTGGAAATGACTGAAGAACCTGAGCACAATTCTCTGTGAGTCAGAATATAACAGTCAGTGCATGGGAAAGAAATGAATGTACTTACATTGTTGCTTTACAACCACAATTTCAGACCAATGCATATCACCTTTCCAGGAATAATCAGAAGATTGTCATTGCCATTTAAAAGGCAAAGCAATCCTGAAATAAAGAAATGCCTTTTCAGTGGAGATATTTATATCTGCACAAATCACATTCAGTTATCATTATTGTCGATGAAAATAAATACACTCTGACAAAATAACATTCCCCTCACCTTGTTCATTTTCATCCAGAAAGTATCCATTTCTGTTCACAGAGGCTGAAGTGAGCACAGAGTCATGTAACTAAGGTATAGCTGACTACAATATGCAGTTTTAATCTACACTTCAGAAATTAATCCCATCCTTGAAGTCTTGTTTAACATTTACTGTATGGACCCATACTGTATAAAATTACTGTAAACAAAAGCATAATTTAATCTGGTCAGTCCACCAGCCTGAAAATTCAGTAATGATCTGCTCCTTCTCAGTACATAAACAGAATATATTGTTAACAGAACTTATGTTTTGGTAAAGAGGTTTAAGAGCTTTAATTGTGGCAAAAACCATATGAGGAAAAAAAAAAAGAGAAAACGGAAAGGGAAGGATGCTATTTCCATTAGCACATGAATAAAAATTAGTCCAGAACAAAAGTCCTTATTTGGTACAAAGTTTTGCTCCACAGTATAGGCTTGCATTTGACATGGAGATCTCTCTTCCTTTCCTGACAGCTGCAAATCTATAGCATCAGATGTTTCCATGTTTGTCTGGTTTGATTCACAGTCTGAAATAATAACTTGGAAACATGAGCTTTGGAGAGTGTTTGCTAAAATCATATTTTATAGAACGATAGAATCACAGATTTGTTTGGGTTGGAAAAGCCCTTTAAATATCATCTAGTCCAACCCCCTTGACATGAGCAGGGACATCTTTCACTATTTCACTATATATATTGCTAAAAGACCAATACAACCTGACCTTGAACACTTCCAATGAAGAGGCATCCACAACTTCTCTGAGGAACCTGTTCCAGTGTCCCACCATCCTCATTTTAAAAATATTATTCCTTATGTGCAATCTAAACCTATCCACTTTCAGTTTAAAACCATTGCCCATTGTTCTGTCACTACAGGTCCTGTCAAAAAGTCTCTATCTTTCTTATAAGCCCTTTTTATGTACTGAAAGGTCACAATAAGGTTTCCTCTGACCCTGCTCTTCTTCAGACTGAACAACTCCAACTCTCTCAGGTTTTCTTGAGGGGACAGGTTTGTCCAGCCCTCTGATAATTCTTGTGGCCCCCATGTGGACCTCCACGTTCTAACAGATCCATGTCTTTCCTGTGCTGGGGACCCCAGAGCTGGATGCAGAACTGGTCGCGCCAGAGCAGAGCAGAGGGAGAGAAACACCTCCCTTGACCTGCTGGCCATGTTGCTTTTGATGCAGCCCAGGAGGTGACTGGCTTTCTGTACTGTAAACATACACTGCTACCTCATGTCCCGTTTTTCGCCCACCAGTATCCTCAAGTTCCTCTCTGCAGGGCTGCTTTTGATCCATTCATCCCATAGTCTGTACTGATACTGGAAATTACCCTGACCAGGTGCAAGACCTTGTACTTGGCCTTGATGAACTTCATGGCATTCAAATGGGCCCACTGCTCAAGCCTCGCAAGGTCCCTCTGGATGGCATCCCTCTAATGAATCAACTGCCCCACTCCGCTTGCTGCCATCTGCAAACTTGTTGAGTGTGCATCCCATCTATGCCATTGATGAAGATATCAAATAATACTGGTCCCAGTACAGACCCTTAAAGGACAGAACTTATTACTGGTTCCAATTGGGCGGTGAGTCATTAACTTCTGTAAGTCTTTGGTTGCACTCATCCAGCCAATTCCATAGCCATGTAACAGTCTGTCAAACTGATATCTCTTCAATCTAGAGGCAGGAATGTTGTGGGGAATCGTATCAAAGGCCTTACAAAAGGGATTTACATAAGGATGATATGAAACTCTGAGTTTGGAAAGTGTGAGCGGAAATGCCCAGCATATATAAACACATGTCTTAGAGTTTAATGCATGGAGTGGCCAAATGATGCTATTTACAGAAAAATTTGCACTTTTCTTTCTGAAATTAGGATATGTTTTGCCAGTATTTCGGGGGGGAGGGGAAGAATTAAAGGAGAACAAACAGACACAAATTTAGACACAGAGTGTCTAAATAAGGGATGATTGAGTGCAATCAAGAAGGAAAATTAAGCCCTCTGAAAACTACATGTGGCCTTACTCCTGTATGCAGGCAGTATCTTGCTGCTTTCCAGGCTGAGCAATTAGTCTTTGTTACTCTTGGGAAGATTCTCAAAGTGGCCACATGGTGGTAGCCTAGGATCAGAGAGAGGCAAGCTAAAGCATGAAAGTAAAGGAAATAGGATGAAAAATTGCTTCTTGTAAACTGAAATCAAGACAAATGTCAATACCGGTCACCGCCACACACTGAGGAGCTGAACTATATTTCAGCTTCCAAGCAGCATAATATCCACGATAGGGCTATACAGTGTACCTACTGGATAGCCCTATACAGATATATGGTAAGTATCTGGAGTGCTGCACTGTTATGGACAAATTTATATCTAGCAAACTTCTTTTTTGCACTTCTTTTTTGACTATGTGAGGTAAGCATATAATCAGATGTAGTTGCCTGCAATTTTCCCTTTTCTTCTAAAGTGCAGAACAGAAGGAGTAAAATTCTTTGTTGCAATTTAACCCCAGCTGGCAACTAAGCTGCTCTCTCACTCACCAGTGGGATCGGGGAGAGAATAGGAAGAGTAAAAATGAGAAAACTTGTGCGTTCAGATAAAGACAGTTTAATAAGTAAAGCAAAACATGGAATTCATTCACTACTTCCCATCAGCAGGCAGGTATTCAGCCATCTCAAGGAAAGTAGGGCTTCATCACGTGTAATGATTACTTGGGAAGACAAAACACCATAACTCTTAATGTCCTCCACTTACTTCTTCTTCCTCCAGCTTTATATACTGAGAATGACATCATATAGCATGGAATACTCCTTTGGTCAGTTGGGGTCAGCTGTCCCAGCTGTGTCTCCTCCCAACTTTCCAGCCTACTTGCTGGTGAGGAAGTGAGAAGAGAGGAAAAGGCCTTGACTGCTCTGCAACAATCAAGACCATTAGTGTGTTACCAACATCACTCTCACCTCAAATGCAAAACACAACACTATACCAGCTGCCAGCAAGAAAGTCAATACCATCCCAGCCAGAAACCAGGAAAAGTTTAGACAAATCTCCTTGCTACAGCCTCAGGGTGTCTTATTCATTAAAAAAAACAAATAGCTTTGACCATATACCACAAATAAAGGAAAAAGAGGGGTTGGGAAAAAAATCAGCCAATTCTGTAGTTTTAGGAGACCTGGTGGTATTCACAGATCTGACCAAAATTCAGCCAATAGATTCTTAGCCCTGTATCTCAGAAGGGGATAAACTCTGCTTGTAAAACTTGAAGCATAGCTTGGTTGTGAAACAAAGGTGAAGACAATGGTTGTGTCTCACAGAAAATGCAACTGGCCCTGAAGCCAGCTTGGGGCTCAGGCAATTCTACTGCATGGGCATGTGTTAAAAAAAAAATAAATAAAAAAAAAGCAAAAACTAGTTCTAAGCCATATCCAAATTGTTAATATTGCTTGCTTTCGGCTTCATCTACCTTCCAACTTTTAAGGTGAGAAATTTTAAACAGATTAAGCCAGAGAAATTAAAACAAAAATAAATTAAATTCTTTTTTGATTATCAACTTCTTCTTGATTATAACAGTGATGTTCTCTCTTAGCATTAGTCATCAAGAAGAAGTAAATCTTTGAATTCTTATGTTTTAAATTAAAGGTTAAAAAGGTAGTCATATAAAATTTGTAGAATTAGTCTGGTTTTAAGAAGAATCCAGATTGACCCAAGAAGTCTGTGGTAAAACATGTTGGTCTAGTAAAAGGTGCTTTTAGTCTACTCTGGCATGCAACTTCCCTCCCTTTAATTAAGAAAACCAACAGCAGCTAAGTGGAACTTCATCTTCAAGTTGACTGGTTTAGTGAAAACATCCGTGTCTAGGTCAAATACTGATCATGAGACTCTGAATAACAAGACTGGGATGCCTAGGTAGTATCACAAGTCCTCTGCAGAGGTGATCTTGGGCATTTTGTGAATTCTTATTAAGTTATGCTTTCCATATAGTTAGTTAAATTGACTGTACTGAAATTGATAGCATACTGTTTACCCTGTATAAATATTCAAGGCTTTAACTTATCTAATCTATATGAAAAATTTTCATAATTAAGGAAATTCACTTGACAATAAATTAAGGCTTTCGTAGAATCATTGAATTATAGAATAGTTTGGGTTGGAAGGGACCTTTAAAGGTCATCTAGTCCACCCTCTCCTCCAATGAACAGGGACATCTTGAACTAGGTCAGGCTGTTCGGGGCCCCATCCAACCTGGCCTGGAATGTTTCTGGGAATGGGACATTTACTACTTCCCTGGGAAACCTGTTCAGTGTTTCACCACCCTCATTGTAACATATTTTTGTACCAGCCCAGTTTCCTGTATCCTAATTTACTGTAACAGTTACATCATGACCCAGCTTCTTCAGTGCTGAGACTCAGGGTTCCAAGAATAATTCTGTTCTGAGAACGTTTAGGGTACAGTTTCAAGAATTACAGAAGCTGAGTAGGCACAATGGTGTCAGCACTATTTTTATTCTCTAGCAGGACTCTTTCAATTCCTCCACAGATAAGCAATCAGTTTTTCTTCTCACCCTATTGCTGTTTTATGAAAACAATAATAGTACTGAATAAATGCATTAGCCCATAATTCACAAGGTCTCTCAACCCCCCAAACATTTCCAAAACACAATTTGTCAAAATAAACTTTTGGCTTAATTGT
>JAOTQQ010000001.1:135169571-135194888 GCA_026546715.1 Gallinago undulata | reverse complement strand
TCCTGCTTCAGCAGGGGAGTTGGACTAGATGATCTCTATGGTCCCTTCCAACTCTAAAAATAATTCAGTAATTCAGTTCTGGCTGTAGGATTTAAGCTAATTAAAGAATATCTGAGTATATCTCTACATGTATCTCTTGGATATAAAAAAAAACTGTGTCCATTGATGAAGAGGCCAAGGGTGTGGTTTCATTTGATTTTTACTTTACCACAATGTCAGTTTTTGAGTCCCTGTTTCCTATGTCATCAGCCAACTCAATTGCTTGTCGGGCCACACATGAACGAGGTGGTGATCTGATTTGAAATCAGATTAACCCTTTTTTTCTTTTGATTTGCAAAGTCTTTATCCCAAAGCCTTTATGAAGCCCATCCTCCTAAGACCTGTAATCATACTTCAGATTTCTGCATTTACCTCATAATTTCTTGATGGAAAGAAATCTCTACTTCTTTTGTAAACAAGGAAGTGAAGTATAGATTTGATTGACTGTCAGTCATAAAGTGAATCTGTGGCAGACAAGAGAACTAACAAAGCTCTCCATCACCTCAGTACAGTACCATAGTCACTGGACTCTCAGGAGGGGTGTGTAATATATATATGCACATTTATATATATGTATAAACTTAAACAAGTTGGATATAAGCAACTCTATGCTGAGAATTTAGATGCCTCTAGTGACTAGATAGGGGCCAACATTATTGTTGCTAACCCACACTGTCATCTCAAATGAGCTTGTTCCACTCTTTGTGGTAAATGATGTTAAGCCAGAAGAAAAAATGAGAAGAAACAAAAACTTCTGGGGTGGGAGGAGCATTATTCATTTTAGTGATGACCTCTGCTTCAGAGCTACTCACTATGAGGTCCCACAATGAATGGTACTAGCACAAGACAGGAGGCAGAATGGAATCAGGAAGGAGACAAGGAGGATGGGAAAGGACAGGGAATCTTAGACCAACAGTACAGTTTTAAAAAATGCTTCTGAACCAAGCTCTTGAAACAGCTTCAACTTTCCTCTTGGAAGAGAGGAAGTTTTAGAAAAATTCAGGAGTACTCTGACAACTTTGTAGTCTCTTCACTGAATTTCACTGAATTTCTCTTGAACAATTCTTTTTTTTTTTTTTTTCTTCCAAATGTGTAAGAGTCAGAAGGTTGCTACTCTTGAGACTTCTTTGCAAGGTCCTGTCCTTGACAGTGTTTCTCCTAGCTCATGCTGACTCCCAGTGCGATGAGTGTGACTCGAATGTGTCCACCAACGTGTTCAGAGGGATGGGTTTTAATTCATCCAGCTTTATTTGTAGCCAGGCTACACAACGTCATATTAGGTCACATCTCCTAGATAACAGCTTTTCCCTCTGGAAACTCTGATCTTAGCCATCTTTATTATGTGCCTACATTTGTAGTACACCTAAACGGAAGAAACTTCATTTGGTAGAGTAGTCCCAGAAGGCTCCATACAGCACAGTACCTGCCTAGAGCAAGCCATGAACAAATATTGGGTACAAGAGTGTGTTTGGACTCCTTTTCCAGAGAAGAATTGCCTTTTTTTTGCATTACAGCTGAAGAGAGGAAGGGAGCCAGAAGGAAAACAGACTTTTTGAATTCTCCTATTGCTTATCCTATTGGCAAGGGATGTAGTAAAGGCCAAAAAATTAAATGGATTCAAAATGGATGGTGGAAATCAATGGGGGATTAGGCTTGCTTGGACTTCTGTGCACAGGGATCTATGAGATAGTCTTCAACTTTACAAGTCCATAGGGCACCACTTGCTGGTAGATGAGAGAGCATACAGGCAAAGGCCTGCTTGATGCTTTCTGTCTTCTTGTACTTTTCTCCCTAAGCATCCATTGATGTCAGAAATTTTCGTCTGTTCAATAACAGCATTTCTTTTGAAATCAGTGCTGTCAGCTACATGATCAGGCGCTTGTAGGAACATAAGGAAAAAGAGGTTTCCAGCTTTGATTACAGGGAAGCCTGGACAGGAGACAGTCACTTGGTCTCATAATATGGTAGCTTCTGTGTCTTATTTGGGAACCTGTGTTAGACAGACAGGGAGCTATAAGGCTATCTAAGGAGGAGGTACATGTATAGGTGGTAGGTGTGGTGGGCTTAAGCTCACTATCTTGGAAAGCTCTGACCCAGACCTTCAATTCATGATGATCATAGTTAAGACCAGGTACTGCATGGTTATTATTTCCTGTTGGAGATCTCACCTTTTGATAGGGAAGAAACACACAAGGAATGAATTTCTCATGTGAATACACGACCTGAACAGTCTTTTAACTTAAGCAAGTTATCAGCTTCTGCTTTGGTCTTGTCTTGTTTTACACTAATGACATGAATATTCAGGCCTGCTTCTATCAAGTTCAGTGCCAACAAAATTCCAACTATCCTTGAATCCAACATGCCAGAACAGTTTAGCAACCATTTCCAATTCAAGATTGAAAAATATGCCATTCTGTCTTCAAAATCATAACGCTTCTTCTGGGACTAAGTTCAGAAAGCAGTCTTGAGGTTACATCATAATCACCCAGTTGTTACACAGAAGAAAGTGGCAGACACCTTATTTCTAAGCCTTAGTCCTTTTTAAGTGAACCAAGGGTCAGAGTACTTAAGACAAACACAAGAGAACTTGCCTTGCTTATGGTTGTAGAATTTATATTCTGCTGTAGAATGGACCTTAGATGAACAGGGGATCTAAACAAAGGACACAACAAAGGATGTCTGTTATTAGCTTCCACTGTATCCCTGTGGCTGAGTCGATTAAAGAGCTAATTAAATCCTAGTCACATCTTCAGCATCTGTAATAATGGTAGATAATCCTTATAGCTCAATACAAATATAACCATTGCTGTCTTAAAATAAGCATATAACTTCAAGACCCAAAGAATATGTGGTTGGGTTTACTAATCAGGTGGCTAAAATTATGAAATGAGCTTGCAGAGATCTACATTGCTTGAACATCTGTACAGTCTTTTCACGGAGTGGACATGGGATATTATTGCTGTGATTGCAGGTATGAATGGAACAGCCATTGAAAATTTTGTCTGTGTCATTTTTAATGTTTCCTTCATGAACTGCACTTGGCACGTGGGACAGACTGCTTCAGGAGACACCCAATACTTTCTGTACTGGAAGACCTCAAAGTAAGTAGGTCTGATAGAGTCTAGGGAATTTTAAATTCTAGTTTGATATGTGTTATTGTCAATATTTAACTAATGAAATATGTCATTTAAAGGAAAGAAGATTTTTCAGGATGCCGGAATTACATCAAAGATAATTATGGAAGGCACACAGGATGCAGATTCCAAAATGTGACAATAGAAAATAAGAAAGCTTATTTCCTGGTAAATGGGTCTAGAAGTGGACAAAACATTCAGTCATATGAGAAGATAATTCATCTGTACAGAATTGGTAAGGATTATTATTTTTTTCCAATTTTATTTCCAGTTTTATGCTAAGGGAATGAAGAACTCATCCCTGGAGAGAAGAATACATTTTTAATATACAGCTCCTCGGAACAGATTATTTTTTTTCCCCCCTTTTCCCCAGCCTTGATGGCTGAAAAGTCAAAAGTACAAGAATGAACAAAACCAAATGAATGCAGAAACAATCTTAAATCATAGGTCAGAGAACTGTGAGTATTTCATTCAAATATTTATTCGCTGAAAGAAAAGTGTCATCTTTTGGGATTAACTAGCTAAGGATGTCTGAGCAGGACTATCTAGCTGTTGGTTTTGTATCATTATCTCAATATTCTGTTCATTCACATAATACAAAAGAACTAATTAATTTAACACTGTGAGCAAAAACTCATTTTTTAAGTGCTGCTAATAAAAAAATACTTCTCTTTAATATTCACACTATAAAAAACCCTAAATCTACACCAATTACATGCTGAATTCAGTAAAATCTTACAAATGGTTTGTTTTTTACTTTTACCTGCCTGCTTCTGAATTTAATAACTCTGGCAAAACTTCATTACATCCTTTTAAACCAGTTGCTTGAACATCTACTTATATTTTGAAAATGCAGAGTGAAGAGAGATGATTATTAATCAATAGTATTTCCAATTCATTTATTGTAGAAAAACTTACACCTCCATTAAATGTCACTGTGAACTGCACAGAAGTTTCTCATAGTTGTGAAATTCAGTGGCAACCACCTCGCACAAGTCATGTGAAAAGACATGCTTGTTTCAAATATGGGATTGTCATAGAGAACAAGGTAAGAATAATTATTACTCGTAATAGTATTTCATATGCTTGATTTCCACATATACTACCATGCAACTAATACCCTTCTCTCTTTCTCTACTTAACTAATCTCTTCTTTTTGATATGCAGTGCCCCTCATGTGCATTAGCTGAGGACTGTTGTCACTTACAAATAGGGGCAGCAAGTTGAGGGAATGTTTTCAGTCCACTGTACACTGGTTCTTAAAGAAACTGAACAAGGGTGTCATGGTTTGGGCCAGGTTGCCCAATGAAAAGATGACAGATGCTCTCCCCCACCTCTTGCACCAAGGAGAGGAAGAAGAGAGATAAAGAGAGTTATGATTTAGGAAAAAATAAAATAATGAAATATTAACAACAAAAAAGAAATTCATGAAATAGGTACAATATATATAAATACATACAAAACTGTATCAAGCTCCCAGGGAGATGTCACCAGCAGGCACTGGGAAAGTTCCAGGCTGGACTCAGTGATGAATGGGAGCTGGATTCCAGAATACTTTGATCAGGATCAGAGGTAAAGAAACTGATAGGGTCTCCCCCTCAGGCATCAGTTACCAAAGAAAGAGAAACACCAAAGAAACAGCCACTAACGAAGAGCCAACCTGATTTTTTTCATCCCTCAGCTTTTATAGTGAGCATGGTAGATGGGATGGAATACCCTATTGGTCAGTTTAGGTCACCTGTCCGGTCCATGCCTCCCCACAGATGCAACTCCTCCACAGGGCAAACAACCAGATGAGCTGGCCCTGGTTGCCACAGCAACAAATATAAGCAAGAGCCTCTCTCACTGAACAGAAAGTTGGTTCCGCTTCACCCCACACCAGGACAAAGGGATGCCCCACACTGAGGGTGAATAGTTATTCTAGCACAGGTAGGGGGATAGACCATATTATCTGACAACTTTATCATGAAGAGTTATAGTTCATTAAATAGAACTCATAAATGAAGTATATTAAATGAGTTCTAAATATACTACAAAACCTCAAAGCTACTGTTAAATTGGATACAACCAATTTTATGTGTCCCTGTAAGGCTGTATAGGCCCCAGTATAGTCTTCCAGTCTTACAGTCCTTTGGTGAAGGACCTGTTTTGATCAGGACCTTCTGTTCTGGGGTTTTTCCACTCTGCAGTCTCTTATCCCATCTGCCACCTTTTATCATGTCTTTCACAACCTCACTTTGCATTTGTGTTCCTGCTTCTTGTAGTCATCATTACTACTCAGTCAGATTTATGATATTACTAAATTAGGTTCAAAGAAGAAACATATGCTTTATTACAAAGGTGCACATGTAAGTTAGGATGTGCTACAAGAGCGCTTTGAAATCTCTACCTGGACCCTTTTACATTCCACCCTCCCCTTTGTGTATCCAGCTTTGCCTCCTTCTCCTATTGCATCCGTTTACTCACACCAGGGTGGTGTTGCTGAAGGAGTTTAGGAGTTAATATTTATCTAAAGTAGATCTGCAGCATACACAATTAAGATGGTTGCACCACAGCTGTCAAAATCAGAAGTAAGGAGCAGTAATACAGCAGCTGTTCACTGTGGGGTTTTATTAAGTTCTGTGTCCTTTCTTGTAAACTTGAAGTGGAAAGACCCATCTACATCTTTGAATAAAAAGAAATATTATGTCAGGTTGTTGGAACAGAATATCCAGGTTTTCAAGGTCTTAACTGAATATAGTTGTGTTGGATCTGCCTGAGATGGAGTTAATTTTCCCCATAGCAGCCATCATAGTGCTGTGCTTTGTATTGGTAACTAGAAAGGTGTTGATAACACACCAGTGTTGTGGTTACTGCTGGGCAGTGCTCATACAGCATTAAGGCTGTCTCTCCAGCATTCCCACCTCATGAGTAGGCTAGGGGTGAGCAAGATCTTGGGAGGGGACATAGCCAGCACAGCTGCCCCAAACTGCCCAAAGGGATGTTCCATACCATATGATGCCTATTCACCAATAAAAGCTAAGAGAAAAGACGAGTGGGGAGAGGAGGAGTGAAGGGGCATTCATTACATTTGTCTTCTGGAGCAACTGCTATGCATCCAGAAGCCCTGCTTCCCAGGAAGTGGCTGGACATCATCTGCTGATGGGAAGTAGATAATAAATCTTTTGTTTTCCTTAGCTTCCATGTGGTCTTTGGTTTTCCTTTATGAAACTGTCTTTGTCTTGACCCACAAGGGTTTTTTCTTCTCCCTGACCCATCCTGCTGAGGAGGAGAGTGACAGAGGAACTTGGTGGACACCTGGCATCCAGCCAAGGTCAAACCACCACAATGGTTGTTATTATGCATTTAATTGGATACATGTATTTTGAAGACTTGGATGAATATGGAAAGTAGTATTATATCCATCCAAAACAAAGTTTGAAATATTTTTTGAAATATTTGTGAGTTTTTTGTTTCAACAGTAAAAAAGTAAAAAATGGTGTAATAATATAGTTAAATTAAAGATTTAAGAATGTAAAAGTTATACAGACAAAAGTTTTAATGGAAAAAAATCACAGTTTACTAGTATTTTTTTAGATACTTTGTTCTATAAAGATAAAACATACAATTTTAATTGGTGGGCAACCTAAGCCTTTTTTGTTTAGTCCTTTGATACTCAGTTCTGCAATCAAATTTAAATGAAACAGTCTTTCAGAGCATCAGTGGTGAGGAAAAACCTTCCAGTGGAAAAATAACTTAACCGTACCATCTTTAAAAGAAGGCATTTGAATTATTAAGTGTACTCTTTTTTCCCTTAAAATCAAACATTCATCAGGCAAGAGCCTTTATTATATGGTAACAACAAGAACAATCATAAAAATTAAAATTTTCTCTTGTTGCTAGGTTGATCCTGAGAAAAACATCAAAACCACATCTCAAACAGTAAGTCATTATCACCATATTAATTGAGCATTTATGCTGGGTTGAAATTTCATTTATATCAGGGCATACTCCAGCCAAACTGTTTTGGTTTCACACTACCAGTTTCAGTACTCTACACATGTTCTTTAATGACAAGTTCCCTGAAGTCAAAGTTTTAAACTGTTAATTATAAAACACCGTACAAAATAACACCTGCACATGTGGAACTTTATATTAGTTCTATGCAAGTCACAAAATCTTCCATTTTACAGTCCAAATTCATATATATGTAGAAATATGGATCATATTTCCACATTACACTTAGACACAAAAAATATAGAGAATTTTTTCTTTATTAATGGTCTCTGGAAGGGTTTGAGATCAAGGAGGCAAGAAAACATCACCAGAAAGAGTAAGCCAGTATAAAGGAGGAAGAAAAAAAATAAATTTTTCAAGAAGGCTCAGTATTCTTCTGAGAAGGATTTCAATATGTGTCGAAATTTTCCCTTCTGTATAATCCAGCTGTTAAAGTCTACCTCAGTTTTGAAAATATTCACAGTTAGGGAATGCCAAATCTTTAAAGAATTTCCTTCTAGTACAATAAATAATTTACAGGTTGAAAATAAACTATTGATTTTTTAATTTTTTTCCCCAAAGTCCCATTGTTTTTCAGAGGCTTAGGAGTCAGGGAATCATACTGCAAATTTCATCTTCATATCACCTATAACAAAAACGTTCAAACAAAAGGAATTAGGATGGAACAAGCTAATTTATTAAGGGATAATCTTCTATTTGTTATTTCACTCTAGTATATTCACAGAACTATGTGCAAAATTTTCTTTGGTAATTGTTTACATCATTCAATGAACCTGACACATTCCTAACATCTGTACATGTAGTGACTAAAAAGTTCTCAGTCTAGCTGTTGTGTATTTAGGAAAGAAGCATCACAGGAAATTCCTACATATTTGGGAGCTTCAGTGCAGATAAAAGGTACAGCGTCAAACTCAGAGCAACCGACAATGGCTGTTTAGTGAGCGAAAGGTGGGGAGAGTGGAGCACACCTGTAGAGTTTGGTAAGAAACTTGACCTAGTTTTCCCTCAGTTATTACTTGTCTGCCTCATTTATTACTTCATGCTTACAGATGGAAACACATTCATATTTGTACATTAATTCGCTAGGATGAAATTTGCTAGCATAGCTCTTAATAAGAGGGAGGTATCCACGCATTCTGGTGTGACAGTGGGTGCTTCATCTATTTACCCACTGAATAAGCAGACCTTTTTGAGGACTGTTGCCAGCCCTTTTCCTTCTTCCATTGCTACTTTGGGATTTATAAATTTCTCTTTTCCCCTGTTACCCTCTGCCACCTTGGATTTGTAAGTACTCTGTAGGCCTCAGTTCCTCACAAAATGCTCCCTAAGGTCTTGAGTTACTGCAGACAGTCCCTACACTGTCAGCCTTCCCATTCCTTCACATGTTACAGGCCAATGAGGTGCCAAGCTAAAGAAGCAGCCACTTCATACCACGGCTTGACATTTTCATGCAAAGCATGACACAGAGGTGTCCAGTTATTCCCGTTTTGTGATGCTGATCAGCACTTTGATGATTGCTTGTCTTTCAGGAAAAGAACAACTTACATCTACTTCATCATATATGTTATTTCTGATAGCAGTGCTGGCAGCAAGTCTCACGCTTTGTCTCTGTACAGTGTAAGCCTTATTTCTTTGTACAAAATTTTTGTTCTGTAGTTGATACAACACCTCTTTCCCCAACAGAAAATTTCTGGCCTCCTTTCAAAGGAAAGGAGGGAGGGGGAAAATCGACACTGAGCTATAGCAGGAATCATGAGCTGCTAGATGTTGCTCAAGTGGACTCTATATTTCTGATTCCTAACCTTCTTACCCCCTTGATCAACTATAAGACAACACTTTTCAATAGTGAGACAAGGTCTTACATCAGTGCCGCTTTCCTGCCACGAGACCCTGCAATGTGGATGGGTGGTACATGAAATTATTTCCTTGTTTTGAGGATATTTCCCTTTCAGATACTTAAAACAGCAACTTCCTATTATTCTTTAATTCATAAAATAAATTATTGTCATCCAAATTCTGAACAATTAAATTTTGTACTCAGCCTATGTAAATTTTAGTTATTTTTTCACTTTGTCTTAGAAGGATAAAATAATATCTCAGGGACATTATTGTATAGTACATGTTCATATGTTTTCATGCAAAGCCTTGTCTTCACCAGCTCTTTTTGTCATTGTAGAAGCATTTATTTGAAAAAAATATCTGCTACAGTACTGCAGCCAAGAGACCCATTCCATGAGATCTCTCCAATGGACTTTGAGGTGTGTTTTCTTTCCATTTATCTGAAATTTGTTGTAAATAAAGGTCCATTGCAGTCTCTAAAGTATGACCTAAGTGTCAGAAAGATGCACAAAAACAAGGATAAATTATCTTTCTTTTTCTTGTTCTTGGGGTATTGAAAAACAAGGTCCATAAGCAATAACTCCTTTTGTTTTCCTTTTCCATTCTGAAACACTGGTCATCTGTCTATGAGGAGCACTGGAGAAAATATACAATTTCACCCTGCTCTCCCTATAGGTCATATCCTATCACTAGAACAGTGCTAAGCCTAAGCTTCTTTAAAAAGAAAGATTTTTTAAAGACTTTTAAAAAAGAAAGACTGCTTTACTTTGAGGGTAACAGAGCACTGGAACAGGCTGCACAGAGAGACTGTGGAGTCTTCCTCTTTGGAGAGATTCAAAACCTGCCTGGATGCATTCGTGTCCTGCCTAGTCTAGGTGACCCTACTTTGGCAGGGGGGTTGGACTGGATGATCTCCAAATCAACCACTTCCAACCCCTACCATTCTGTGATTCTATGATTCTCAGCCCAATAACAATGCAGAATCAGCCTCTTGGCTGGCTATAGGGAGAGAAGGAGTGAAGACATTTACTGCTCGCCAAAAATAGTGGTGCCATAGTAGACGTTGAGACTTTCTGCTGTATTTGGCGATGATGCTTCAGCACCTAGGAAAAGTTTCTAGGGTACAGTAAGAAAGAAATTATAGAAGAGAGCTGAGAGGTTCTAGCTTATGCAGAGAGCTGGAGAGGCTCATGCGAAGAAGAAGAAGGAACAGATAGATAGTTGCAAGTAGCAGAGGGGAACTGTCTGTCTAAAGAGAAAGTTGCAAAGTTCGTTGCAATTTGCTGAAAGCCTCTAAGTTGGCTACAGCCAGGTCTGGAAGCAAGGATCACTGGATCACTGGTGAGCCTTTATAAAACCTTTTACTTTCTGTTTCTTCATCATGTTGACTTTCCTATGTTTAGAAATATGAGTTGTCTGGCTTTTGAGTTTGAAAAGTCTTTTGTTCCTCTTTGGAGAGCTCGTCATGGAAGGAACACCTAGACGTGTCTACTTCAGTCCTCTCATTAACAGAGTCCCACTAGAGCTTCTATATAACAAACAACAACTCTGAATAACAGGGGATTCATAAATTGTAAACTCGTGGATAATCTCATGCATGAAAAACTGATGAAATGTTTTATTCTTCCTTTAATAGACAGAATATAAAAATCAATTTATGAAGCATGAAACCGAGGAAATAACAATTATTGAAGAAATGACATAATGGCATGCAACAAAATGGAGCAACTTGATTTTTTTCAAAAATATTTTCTTGTTGGCAGTAATTTACAGGTTTTTCTTATTCTCTCCCTCTTGCAAGCAGAGAAAATATTGTTGCTTATAGAGATGATTCCCCAAGAGCCTATCTTAAAAAGCCTCTTTGTATTTGATAAATAATTTGAGTTCTTTGGGCTACTTTTGTTTCTTCTTATGATGAGTATTCTTTCAATGTTCCAGCAAAATTTCAGTAGTGCTTTGGAAGTTATTGTATTGCTCTTTAACATCATACTAAAGAATAAAATAAAAACAACCAAACTTAAGGGTTTTATACAGGACTTCTAGTGGTCCAATGCCCTGGACAAGATACAGATATATTGAGATTGTGATCAGGAATAAAAATTTGGCATCAGTATGAAAAAACACTGAAAACTGGCCAAGATTAAACCTCTTAAAAATTATTATTTATTCATACAAAATCAATATTTTTAGGGTGTTCAGGAGACATTTTCTCATAAGCCTATTTGTTGCCTTCAAGCTGTGTTACTACATCCTTCAGCACAGCATGCCCTAGATGTTGACCACAGTTATTTACAAACCCCAAAATTTCCTCCCACTGTTCATCACTTTATATCTGTGGAAGATGAAAAAACAGCTTAAAATGTGACTACTAACAGGTAGCACATAACTATGTATATGTATGGGGGGGGGGGGGAATGCTGGAAAGTTAAGTTTTCAACTCTCCAACAGAAGCCTGCCACTTGCTAGCTGCAATTGGTACAAACTGGTTGTGTGATTTTATAACACGTGAACAAAACAGATGTGGCACATCATGAATCCTCCAATTGGTAGGGAGATATCAGACAAAACCATCAACCTGGGGGCTAATCACACAATGTGCTTCTGTGGGTACATTATTTAGTATGGAAAAAACAGGAGTTAGAGGCTATTTAAAGCCATGAAGTCTCCGATGCCATGCCTGTGTCCCATCTCTTATCCAGCTCCATGCCTCTACACCTCTATGCCATATCCTCGTGTGTCTGCTTCTAAAGATCTCTGACATCCAGGCCTATGCTGCGCCTGTGCATTAGAGTTGTAAAACCTTTGTGGTACCATACAAAGATGAACAAAAGTAAAACAAATTAGCCACAAACACCTGTAAAAAAGAGACAGCCTGTAAACTCCCTGAAGAGGGGGAGAAGACCCTCCAAGCCTTCAATGGAATGCCTAAAACACTCATAAATAATGCAGGCCTGACATCCAAAGAACTGATAAGACTCACAGACCCTAGAAAAAACAGTGGGAGGACTGTCTTTTGGAGACAAGATAGTTCTGCTGCTCGTGTGGTAAGCTTGCTAATTGTGTGTTCTCAAGGCCATTGTGTCTAATTAGTGATCTTTGCTTCGTTATCCACAAAATGCATATGAAAGCGCACACCCCTGCAGATGCTAATGAAAATTATAGAGATCATACCAAACCATGTATGACTATGGCACTCGTCTCTCCACCCAAATCATGCTACACATCACCTGAGAGAAGAGATAAACCTGAGACAAGGCTTTCCTTGGCAAGGGGGGTGAACTATGCTAATTCAGCAAACATAAAAGGGGAAAATTAGTGCCCCTAGAGGAAACAAAGAAGATTGCACCTGGGAAGATTTTTCCAGGAAAGAAGATGATTATGCCTGGGAAGATTCCATGAAAAAGATGCTGAAACGAGGACCAATGATCTCTTTATCTTTTTTCTTTTTTCTATCTTTTCCTTTCTCTATCCCTCATTTTCTCTTTTCTCTTAGAGCTGTTAAGTAATGGCTAAAGTTGTTAAGTAATGACCTTAAAAACCGCTTGCCATAAGTTGTTCTATACCTGTAACACAATGCACGCCTCACCACTCGTCAAAGTTGTGATGCACCTAACAAATTATTGTGGACTTGTTAAGACATATACTAATCATTTTGGGAAACTAATAAATGTTTGTATATGGACCTTGAGATTTATCTCACCTTCATCCGTGCCACTGGGGATTTACGAATCTGAAGTTATTTACCCTGGCTCTTTCCTGAGAGTGGGATGTGACAACACCTGGTCAAACAAAATTACAAACAGGTCAAGAAAAATACAAGCAGAGAAAACCTGACAAACTTCATCCCTGAGGCCTTGTAAACTCATTACAAAGCTTACAGACTGTTACTAGCAATAGAAATACCATATTACCAGGCTACATATTTTAGTTACAACTAAATCCATTAATGTTGCTGTTCCAAATTATCTGGGTTTTCCTCACCTTAGCATTACTTGGAGAGTGTCTCTACAGAATATTCACTAAAGATCACCCATCCCTACTAAGCAATTCTGTTTCTGACTGGCTTTTCCAAACCTTTAACCTGCTAAAATGACTTTTTCTGAAGTTTTGATTTTTTGCTTTTAGATTTCTGCCAGAAAAATAACATAGAACAGACTCTAGCACAGGGGAACCAGAGGTTTTTCGCTAAAAACTAGGAAGTTCTTGCTACAGGGACCAAAGAGAAGGCCTTGTCTACCATTTGTATTTTTGTGGTCTATACAAAAGCTGTAAGATACTGGCGTAGCAAAATGCCCAGGCAGTTCTTATGAGCACTCCTATGGTGGTTGGAGCAATAGATTATTATTCAGGCTTTGGGGACTTTAAATCATGTTCTTGTCGTGGCTCTAGCCCTTGTAGAGCAAAAAGTTGAAAAATAGCGCTAGCGTATCTGCTCAGCTTTCTCTTCTCTTTCTCCTCCTATTCCTCTTCTCCTCATTTCTCTTCCAGCTTCTAGCTAGGCCATTCAACACTAATTTTCTGGCCTCTAAAAGATAACATACTATGGTACCACCAGTTTTGCTTTGGATTTTTTTTTTTAATTTATTTGCATTTTTTAAAGCCTCAGGGCAGATTTCCCCTAAATATAGACAAGCAAAGAAATCCCCCCCTGTAGGAGGGATTTCCCCACCCTTTGTCTGTGGTAACATCACTGTCCTTGTGGGCTGTTCGGATTGTTCTGCTGCAGTATATTCCAGTTTAAAAACAAAAAATACTCAAACCCTGAAACCTCAAAACCCAGACTTCCTCATTTTGTTATGGAGGTGCATAATCTGAGGGAGTACCAAAGACCACACTGCTCCTCTGCTGCCTGCTCCACAGGCTCAGGGCATCTTCTGAGTGGGAGCACAGGGCTTTGAACAGGGTGCAGTTGGGAGTTCAACTGAAGAAAGAGAACCCAGCGCTGGACAAACGTGTTTATCTTTGTTTATTGCAAGGTGCATAATTGAGAGATGCATAATTGGGGTGACTCAAATGTTGGGAGTTGATAGCACTTCCCAGTACCAGATTTAGGCATGGAAAAAAAAATAGAGTTGCCCAGGGCAGACTGCATCCCACTGCATCAACATTAAACAGTGTGGTGAAAGGGTGTCTCACAGACACTGCCCTGAAATCCAGCTACAGCCATCAGTCAGCACAACCTTGTGTTCCAACTGCTTCTGGCATGAAATCTGCATGGGAGTGCACAGTTATACCCCCCTCACAGCAGCAGCTGCCCCCCTAAAGTGATGCAGGATCAGAAAATGGAGCTTTGGTGCAATTGATCCTAGTTGTCCTCCTCCCCAGCCCAATCTCAGGGCTGTATGGATCACTTCAACTCCCTCTCTTCTCTGCTCCTGCAGCGTGAGGTGCCAGAAGGTGAGAAATTCTCCTCGTTTGGATGTGTCTGCTGATGGAGTAGGTGGGAGACTGCTTAGTGCTCTGGGAACTGACCTACTGGAGGACAGAGACCAATGGAGGTGAAAGGCTGAAGGAAAGGACAGAGAAAGGCAGATACACAGAAACTCTGTCTTCATTAATTTTGGGGAACACCATTTGATTCTCTAAGACATTTCTTATGGCTCTGATTTTATTTCCCTGGGTACTGTCCCCCTGCCATTCTCCATGAAATACAGTCTGTTACCACCATGAAATCGAGTGCTTTTCTTCCAAAGATGAGGACAAAATAAAGTGTGTGAGTTTTTTTATTCTTTGTGCTTAGAAGTCCTTTCTTCCAGTAACTGTTAAAAAAAATACGTACATGGGTAAGTGTGGAATTCCTTTAGTCTGGAAGTGCAGAGAAATTTCTGATGATGGACCACTTTTTCCTCTAAATTACTATCGTGGGCCCAGACCTGAAGTCTAAACTTCCAGTTGCTTTGTCTGTTGACACCTTTAATGTAATGGGGATAGTGACAGTGACTCTTATCAAAAAGAGCTTCTTCTGTAATTAAATCTACTTTTTGGTAGAATGTCCACCTATTCTTATTTGTTCCACATTCCCACTGTTTGCTTCATAAGTATGCTTTAGGAGAACTGTGTTACATTTTTAATCTCTCCTGGCATATGAAGAAAGTGAAGTCCCATGAATTGGTCCTTATAGAGCCACCATTATCTTAGACCTTTCCCTCTGAAACCACAAAAGGCCAGGATCTGTTGGTTCTCTTGTGATTACTGTTTCTGTGGATGACTGGAGCTTTTATAAGTTACTGACAGACATGATCAAATGCATGAACACAACCATAGGGAGTCACTTAATACATTGCTTTTCAGTTCAGGACTTGCTTTATGCTTCTAGTACTGCATGTGAGCAGAAGTTGAGCTGGTTCAATTTTTACTTTTGTATAAAATACTTTTGCAGTCAAAAAATTGCTAATATGATGAGAAGACTTGCTGTGCTACACCTGTTCCCTTTATACTGTATGAGTTATGGAGAAGAAAGCAGATCAGATATCAGCTTTGGCATGCTGGCTGGTCTCAGTGACAGCTCAGTATCATTCATGTTTACAAGCAACATAAGAAAATGAATGTGGCAAATGACAGCACACTTATAGATCATAAATCTCACACTCTATCAGGAATCTAGGAAGCAGAAATACTCATGAGCCTAGGCATTTATGGGTGTCTAGAAAGTAAGTCCTCTTTGTACCCAAAGGCAGTCAGCACAGCACTATCTTTGAATTTCTCTTTTGGAAATAACTATATCTTAGTTACGTGTGAATAGGGCTGCTCAGAAGAAGTGTGTCTGGCAGGTCAAGGAAGGTGATTCTACTCCTCTACTTCTCCCTGGTAGGACCCCATCTGGAGTACTGCCTCCAGCTTTTGAACCCTCAGCACAGGAAGGACATGGACCTGTTGGAACAGGTCCAGCAGAGGGCCACAGAGATGCTCAGAGGGCTGGAGCACCTCTCCCATGAGGACAGGTTGAGAGAGTTGGGGTTGTTCAACTTGGAGAAGATAAGGCTTTGGGGAGACGGTATAGCCCCTTCCAATACCTAAAGGGGGCCTACAGGAGAGATGGCGAGGGACTCTTTATCAGGGAGTGGAGAGATAGGATGAGGGGTAATGGTTTTAATCTGAAAAGGATTTTGACTAGATGTAAGGAAAAAATTCTTTCCTGTGAGGGTGGTGAGACACTGGAACATGTTACCCAGAGAAGTTGTGGATGCCCCATCCCTGGGGCATTCAAGACCAGGCTGGGTGGAGCTTTGAGCAACCTGCTCTAGTGGGAGATGTCCCTGCCCATGGCAAGGGGATTGGAACTAGGTCACTTCCAACCCAGACCATTCTATGATTTTATGAATGGCTGGTATGTTAACTACTGCTGATATGGCTATTTCACTCCATATGTCAATAAATAAGCTGTAGGATAAGAATGATGTTGGGATTTTGATAAACATGAATCCTGCAGCGTTCTGGAAGGGTCCTGGGCAGCAGATAACTCTTTCCAAATATAATAGGCAAGAAATAGGGTTGGTAGAGAAGCACATGGACAATTCTCTCTCCTATAAGTTTTTATCTCCAGCAGAATAGATCTACTTGTTTTTAAGTGGAAAATGTTGGCATATCTTTCTGTTTGAAAAATGCCATATTTTCTAGTGATGCTTCAATTCCAATATGTGAAGAAATGAAATTGCTTTACATGGATTATTAATTGCCACACTAAGTAAATTACATTGTCTTCTGTGAAGCAAAACCTTTCAGGATATAAAGGAGCTTTTGATGCTTTATACTGTTTATTATAACCTTCTCCTTTAGAAAATGCACAGCTGTGACCTGAGAAGGGAACAAATGCTCAGTAGCCAGCCCTGGAGTGGATTTTTGTAGTTGGATACTTGCTACTTGTAATTTTTGTCTGTTTTTGCAGTGTCTTGTGGTATGTTTTTTTTGACACTTGGAGAAATGGACTGAGAGCAAACACAGATCACAACTTTTTATAGTGACATATTTTATTTGAAGACTTTGTATCCAAGATTTGAAATCCTGTTTTTCCACAGGTTTAAGGAACTTTTGAAATATGCATTGTCATCTCCCTGAGTGTCCCTGTAGACCATCCCTGCCCATCCCCTAGGGCTTTCCCCACTCTGCCCACAGCCCATGACCCCATGTCCAACCCCTGGGGATGTCAGCCCCTGCCCCAGTGACACCACAACAGGGCCAGTCTCCAGCTCCCCACAGCCCAGCCTGGCCCGGCCATGGGCCCCGTGAGCTGGGCCCACACGTGGGCCCATGTCCTGGCTTCAGGTCATCCCCAGGGAGGTGCCTCTTACCCAGGCCTGGGGCTGCCCGGTGCCCCCAGATGCCCTGTACCTGGCTGTGGGGTGGGATGGGCTCTTCCCTCACTCATGGTGGTGAACCCCCACTGCTCCCAGCCCCTAGACTTGGTTTTATTGAGACATGCTTTATACTCCTCAGTATTATTTAGAGCTAGAGAGAAATATCTGTGAAAGAAAAGATTGTTATGTACTTGCTGGATTCAAGGCCAGGCTGGATGGGACTTTGAGCAACTAGGTCTAGTGGAAGGTGTCATGGCAGGGGGGTTAGAACTAGAAGATCTTTAAGGTCCCTTCCAACTCAAACCATTCCATGATTCTATGATTCCCAAAAATTAGTGGATTCTGTACAACAAAAAGGAAAGTTTAACAAGCTAACTGCTTGTTCATGTTATATGAAATCATGAGTTGTGCAATTTCATAAATTTGGTAAAAACCAGAAGGGAAGTGATGAACATCATGTCTCGCAACAATTCCCATAAGACAGTTCCCCAAAACACAAACAGCAAGGGAGACAGCCCTATTTATAGCTATACCACCATACCAGTCTTCCTGTCTTCTCTGAGCCTGAAGACTGATAGAAAGACAAACAGGATAAAGACATTTTGAAGTAGAAGGTAGGTCTATCTTTGTCTTCCTGACTATTTTGTTTGCTGAGGTATTCTTTGGGACTCTAGGAAGTTCAGAGCTAGAGGAATGATGTCCCATGCAAAATCTAAAAGGCTGTCAGAGGAATACATGAGTTAAGTTTAATGGAGTTTTTTGCAAATAAAGTACCTACTCCCTGCTAACAAAAGTCCTAGCCGCAGTTCTGATTTTCTTACTGTGTTTGGTAATGAATTTGTAGAAGTTAGACACTGCTCCTAGATCTACTTTTAAGCATATACTCAAAAAAATTTTTGAAAGTACATGAACTAATGCCCTCACCAAACTCATCATATTCACTGTTGGGTAACTCAAGCTGATTGATATTGCTGTGACCCATTTTGATACTTTCTGGTTGCAGCTGTTTACCCACCTGCTTCATGTCTATCCCTAACCTTTGTATATAGCAGATAGATAAATAATCTTTAGACCTTAAGATACTAGTCATCAAATATATGTATGTAAAGTTTATATAGTGCTCTCGAGATCACCAGCCCTACGAATCATCACAGATTATTTTGTTACAGAAAAGGACAACTTCTTTAACTTTGTTACTGTTTATTTGAATATTTCCCTGACTGCTAGAGAAGTCTATCTAATCTCTCTGCCCACCAAAACTGAGAAAGTCAGATGGTGTAGAAGCAGGCATATGAGCAGGTCAGACCAGACAAATTCAGAGGAGAGTGGTTGACGTTGACACCTTTCACCTTGAGCAAGTTTCGCTGTTCTCTGTTTCCAAGGAAGAAGAGATGGTTGCTCCTCTTGCACTCATCTTCATGACCCAGTGGATGCTGCTGATCACCCAGTTGTGTGTTGGCTGGCACTGCACAGACTGTGAGTAGAACTCTTCCATGAGCCAATCCTCTGAGGTGGTGTAATGTGCTTCTCATTATGGGTAGCTGTGCATAAGTTGCCTTCTGTCTTAGATGTGCTGAGTAATAACCATTGCACCTGAAAATCTGGGAATCAGTCCTGCACCTTACTGATCCCATTACATGACACTTGCAGCAGAGATGCCAGACTCATCTGTTAGAAATTTGGTGCTGAATCAGTGGAAAGTGGTACTGAGTCAAATGAACAGCGTGAATTTCACTGAAGACTGGTGTTCAATGGCTGCAGGAGATTTTACTGAGACTATAATGGTAAATTTGCTATGGGAAGTTTTAACAGAGATAAATCATTACACTTTCTTCTTTTTCTTTCATATCATTAAGTAACTGAAAAAAGTATTCTTGGTAGGAACAAGATAGTCTCTGTTTTAGCAGTCTTTTCTAATGTTTTGTTGAGACCTGTCTTAGTACTGAGGCATATCTGTCCTCTCTGGCCACTCTTGTGAAATTCTTGCCTTCAGAGGAATCTTTTGGAATCGGGGCCTTGATGGGACTGAAGTGTAAGGTTGTCTCTTTTCCTGCTTTCAGAGGAACTTCAGTGAGAAGCATCTCACTGCTGTGCAGATGAGAATTTTTAAATACAAAGGACTGACTGAATTGGATACATGGGTCCTTACAGACTTACCTAAAAACAAGACATAAACATGCAGGGACATTGGGAGATGCAGTGATGTGCTTGCTCAGGGCTGATTGGTGTTACACAGAAGCCTGTGAAGACACAACTTTTCTGGAGTGGCTCCTGAGGTCCAAGCAGGTTCATACAATCAAAGAACAGTCTGAGTTGGAAGGGAACCTCTAAAGATCACCTAGTCCAACCCCCCCTGCCATGAGCAGGTGCATCTTTCACTAGATCACATTGCTCAAAGTCCCATCTGACCTGACCTTGAGCATTTCGTGAGAGACACGAAACGAGTTGGAAATCTCGCCAGGGAGCCGAGAGGCTGACATGGCTGGGGGCGGGACAGGCGAGCTGTGGCAAATTTAAAAGTGGCCATAGCCACAGCAGAGGCAGAGCTGGGCGTGTGTGTGAGCACAAGGGCAGGGATGTCAACGCGCAGACACAGGTGTGCAGAGCGTGAGGGAAGTGGCCATCAGTGGTGGGTCCCCTCCCGGCACCAGACAAGAACATGGCCCCAGCATCTGCAAAATGCACCACGAGGAAGAATGTGGGAACTCAGACTGAGCTCCTGTGAAAACACCTCGCTGTGCAGGTCTCCGACTGCAGGGAATGCCTCAGCCTGGCACTTGTCCCCCAGGGAGCCAGAGACACAGCCTGTGTGAGGTGTGATCAAATAAACTGCCTGCTCAGGCAGGGGGTTGACCTGAAGGAAGAAGTAGAAAGAAGCATTTGGGGTTGGAAGTCGATGATCTTTAAGGTCCCTTTCTAACCCAAATGATTCTATGATTCTGTAATCAGAGAAAATGAAAGTGAAATAGATTGGTGGAGCTATACCCTGAGGCATAGCCATTAGGTGGAGGCTCTACAGGAAGTAGATGATCTCCTTTCCGCCTGTCACCAGGCAGAAGAGAGAGCACTGGGGAGGACAGACCTGGAGTATTGTGTCCAGTTTTGGGCACCTCAATACCAGAGAAATATGGAGGTGCTGGAATGGGTGCAGAGGAGGGCGATGAAGCTGGTGAAGAGCCTGGAGAACAAATTATATGAAGAGAAATTGAAGGAGCTGAGACTGTTTAGTTTGAGGAAGAGAAGACTGAGGGGAGACCTCATCACTCTCAACAACTACTTGAAAGAACACTGTAGAGAGGTTGGTGCTGATCTCTTCTCCCAACTAATTAGCAATAGAACAAGAGGGAATGGATTCAAGCTGCAACAGAGTGGGTTTAGCCTAGACATTAGGAAAAAAATCTTCACAGAAAGAGTGGTCAGGTACTAGAATAGGCTGCCCAGGGAGGTGGTTGAGTCACTGTCCTTAGATGTGTTTAAGAGTTGTTTAGATGAGGTGTTGGGGGATATGGTGTAGGGGAGAACTTCGTAGAGTAGGGTAGATGGTTGGACTAGATGATCCAAGGGTCTTTTCCAACCTAGATGATTCTACAATTCTATGATTCTATGATTTCCAATGAAGGGACATCCACAACTTCTCTGAAGGACTTGTTCCAGTGTCCCACCACCCTCATCATAAAAAAATTTCTTCCTTAAATCTAACCTAAACCTATCCTCTTTCAGTTTAAAACCTTTGGCCATTGTTGTGTCACTACAGGTCCTGCAAAAAGTCTTCTTCCAACTTTCTTATAAGCCCCTTTTACATATTGAAAGGTCACAATAAGGTCTCCTCTGACCCTGCTCTTCTTCAGGCTCTACTCAACTCTCTCAGCCTTTCTTCAGAGGACAGATATTCCAGCCCTCTGATCATTCTTCTGGCATTCCTCTGAACCCACTTTAAGAGGTCCATGTCTTTCCTGTGCTGGGGACCCTAGAGCTGGATTCAGTATTCCAGGTAAAGTCTCACTAGAGCAGAGTAGAGGGGCAGAATCACCTCCCTCAACCTGCTGGCCACCCCTTTTGATGCAGCCTAGGATATGGTTGGCTTTCTGGGCTGTGAGAGTATATTGTCAGCTCATGTCCAATTTTTCGCTCACCAGCATCCCTAAATTCTTCTCTGCAGAGCTGATCTCAAACTCTTCATCCCCTAGTCTGTTTTGATACTGGGGTTTGCCCTGACCGAGGTGCAGAACTTTGTACCTGGTCTTGTTGAGCTTTGTGAGGTTTTCATGGATCCACTCCTCAGGCCTGTCAAGGTCCCTCTGGATGGCATCCCTTCCCTCTAGTGAATCACCTCCACCACTCAGGTTAGTGTCATCTGCAAACCATATCAAAGGTCTTACAGAAATCCAGGTAGATAAAATCTGTTAGTCTTCCCTTATTGACAGTTATCCCACTGCAGAGGAGGATTAGATTGCTCTTGGTGATGCCATGTTGTCTGTCTCTAATCACATTCCTGTCTTCTATATGCTCCAACACAACTTCCAGGTGATCTGTCACATAACTTTACCAGGCATGGAGGTGAGGCTGACTGGTCAATAGTTCCAGATTCTCCTTTTGACTCTTTCTAAAAATGGGTGTGATACTCCATTTTCTGCAGTAACTGGAGACTTCACATGACTGCCATGACTTTTTAAATATAATGGAGAATGGCTTGGCAACTACAGCAGTCAATTTCTCAGTAGCCTAAGATGCATCTCGTTGGGTCCTAGGGACTTATGCATGCTTAGGTTCTTCAGGTGGTCTCAAACCTGATCCTCTCTTATGATGGAAAGGAGGTGACATGCCTTGAGATTTAGGGACTTGAGAGATGTGGAAAGAGTGATTTCTAATTTCCAGTGAACACTGAGGCAAAAATTTGTTGAGTACTTCAGTCTTCTCCATGTCTTATTTATTTATCCTATTTATCACAGGCAATACACTTTCTTTAATCTTTCTTTTCTGACCAACATACCCATAGAAGCCTTTATAATTATTTTTCACATTCCTTGCCAAGTTCAGCTCCCGATCAGATACAAACCTCAGCTCCAATTCAGGTCCAAACTTTTCATAGCAGACAGAAAATCTAGCACTCAGATGTTGTGTAAATGAACTACTTGAGAAGTGTCATGGCTTTATGAAAAGGCAGCTTCTGCTTCTGATTTAGTCTGTTGTCAGGACTTATGCAGAGAAGCATAATGCAAGCTAAGCATTTTCTGTTTTGCAACCACTACATTTGTTAAGCAAAATAGTTTTCTCTTTCATTGGCCTCTACAAGCTGCACAAGTACTTCAAAGCAAGTCATGAAGATGTCCTCTTGGGATTATTCTTTGTATCACTTCTGCCTTAGCTAAATTCTCTTCCTCTAGAGACCAAAGCTGTCTCCATCTATTTGGCCAATATTTCTTTTGCATCTGATTGGGTAGGTAACCTCCAAAATAACATTTCAGGAACAGGAACTGTAACAGGAAGGTGTTGGTTTTGACAGTCTATTTCGCATGAATAGAGAAGGAACACTTTACACAACACTACTGTGTCAAGCAAGATGTATACCACATCTGTGGTAAACATTAACATTTCTAAGGGCAGTTTCTAGAAAATTCTTACATTTAGCATCTCCTCCGATACTCTGTATAGTCATATCACCTATATCAGTAACCACAGATTTGAGTAGATTCATGCCACCCTCATTTCAACTATCTAAGCATGGAAATTATAGTCTTCTAAACTCTGTCAGGAATGGTTAGAGAGGTGCAGCCTCTTCCTGAAGGCAGTGTATCCCATGCATCTTATATGCCACTGTCTGTGCCTTTCTTCACCGCTGCATAGACAAGGCATCTATATGACTTGCCCAAATTAGGTGCTAGTTTTCAGAAAGCTATTGTTAATGGAAATGAACCTCAAACCAGCTCTTTGCCCAGGCAGTTATTTATGAGGTATCTCCCTTTGTCTTTCAAAGGAGTGTAAAGCACGTTACAGCCATCTGTTGATTCTTATGAAAATACATATGCTCTACTTTGAAGTGGTTCAACTGATTTGGTGTGGACTATAGGTAGAGGGAGAGGAGGAACTGCTGTTCCTAACACTGCCATGAGCTTTTCTGGAGGGAAGCACTGAACACTTCACCTTGCATTGGTAAAGGTTCATTACCCAAAACTTCTGGGAAGAGAGTTCTCAAGCCCGGGAAGACATCAATATCTACTTCATTATTGTAGTGGTCTCATTGTTACAAGTCAGGCACAAGCTTAAGCCCTTTCTACAGAAAGTAGCGCTGTGTAAACCAATAGATGAAAAGCTAAAAAGTAAATCTTCTGCAGGACATTTTTCAGGCAGAGAATATGAAGTGCATATTTGGAAATATATCACTTTCTCTGCACAATGGGGCAAGCTTTTCTATTACAGCAGTGAACATGAATATACTCAAGCATATGCAGATATATACCACAAGGTAATAGGCTAGACTTTGGGAAAGGGTTTGCCTGATTCCAATGGACTAGAGGTAAAAGGAAAACTGAAACCCTTCATTACTTAATTCATATGTTTCCTATAAGATGAACAGATTCTTGGGTTCTTATTCACAGCCTTATGACAATGTTTCTGTGAAAGAAAAGTTTCCTATAACTAGCTCAGCAATTTTTTAGTCCTCAGTTGACACCTTCTTGGGTGCTTTTTACTTGCCAATTCTCTTTTAATTGTTTGTGCTATTATGATATTGAATGCTTTTGAAAGTCTTTAAAAATGTTATTAAAAATCCAAGTGGAACAGGTTTGTGGCTGTAATTTGAAGTTCTTCCTTGAGAAATCTGTGGAATCTTGAGTTGTGTCACAGTGTAGCTCATGGTGTAACGCCCAACACTTTGCACTGTCCCATCCACAATAATGAAAGGTCTGACAGAATTTACGCCTTTTTGTATGAGAAGGATAACGTATATGGGACTGTTAAAAGAACGAAGTAGAAGATCTATTCATATAAGCAACATGGAGTTGGCATAGACAAAATGGCACTACTTCCCGCTTCATCAAGCTCAAAGTATTTGCTGATTCTTTATGAAAGGATGGATAGCTAGTCCTTCCTTTTGAAAGGTCTGTTTAGTCTCCTTATTATGTTTTGTTGGGGGAGGGTGTTAGAGATTAAATTGCTATGTTTGTGATCAGGAAAAGATTCCTCATGCTAATCCCAGGTGGAAGAAGATATCACTGCACAGCAGAAGCATCTCATAAGTTTGTATCTACACCTCTTTGAAGTCTTAAAAACTTCACAGCTCTGCACTTGGGTGTCTCTCACTCTCTGGAGTCCACAGGGAAGCTTCTCATGCTCTGCATTCTTTTGACAGGGTGCTGAAGAACACCCTTCAAATAGAAATGCTACAGCAGGGTACTGAAGGATGACAGGCAAATGTTTCAGCTTGTGACATTGTGGCACCAGTGTCTCCTTTTGAATAGGAACAATTCAAAGCATACAGGTATCCACTTTAGGTATCAGCCTGTTCTAACACAGTGTAGGCTCCCCTGAAACGTAGTCTATCAGAAGTGAGTATGATCATATCTTTGGAGGATCTTCATTGAACGTGTCAGTGCAAATATCTTTCAGTGTTACTACCTAAAATGAAACAAGTAATTCCTAACCCAAGCAATAACCATCAGGGGTTGCAGGTATCTAACATATGTAAGCTTGTGCCATGGTCATCCACCTTGGAGCAGTTACACAATTTTTCCTCATCTAGTGGGATGTACCCCTGCCCATGGGTACTGCAGGGGGGCTGGAACTAGATGATCTTTAAGGTCCCTCCCAACCCAAAGCGTTCTGTGAGTCAGTGTGCTCCAGAAAAGCAAGAAACCAAGTCTCTGTCACCCACATCAGGGCAGAAAGCTCTAGCTAAGAGGTTATTTGACCAGAGGGCTCCACTTGCCTTTTTAAAGGCCTGGCTTTTTAAACACTGTATGGAAGCAATTCAGGAGAGAATTCCTCAGCATTCATTTTAAAAGGAGAAGACTTCTCCC
>JAOTQQ010000001.1:135134483-135158662 GCA_026546715.1 Gallinago undulata | reverse complement strand
TGTTTTGGGTGCGGTGTGGGGTTTGTGGGGTTATTTTTTGTTCATTTGTGGGTTTTTTTTATTGTTTCGAGGTTTGTTTTTTTTTTTTTTTTATTGGTTGGACTAGATGATCTTAAAATGTCCCTTCCAACCTAGGTGATTCTGTGATTCTATGATTCTGTGAAAGGCCTTGAAAGGAAAGACAAACAGACAGGAGAGAGATAAGAAGCTGGAATAGCCATGGTCATTAATGCGATCATTTTTCAGCATGGCAGACAGGCATGGGTATGAGTGAGGAGGGGAGCTGTGGGAAGCATTCTCCAGGTGCCTAAGCTGAGGTCGCATCTTTGCCAGCCAATAGCACTGGGTGGCCAAATCCCTTCCTCTCACTGGAAGGCCCATACAGGCCCTACAGAGATGTTTTCCTGCAGAACTACCTGGCGTGGCTGGAGTTGTTGCCCCGTCTCCTTCCAGCACTGTCCCTGCAGCGGGGTCAATCCATGAGCTGTGGCTGTGCAGGTTGGTGGCTCTGCCGAAATCACCCCTGAAGCTGGAGCTGCAAACCTTGGATGGTGTCTTTGCTGAAACTTTGTAATGGCTTTTGTGAAGCAGCCTTCCTCAGGAAGCATCTTCTAGTGACCAGAGCAGCGACAGGTTCTGCCTGGTGTGACAGTGTGTTAAACGGGCAAAGAAAAACCACCCGTATGACTATGGGAAGCAAGTAGTCTCATTTCTTACAACTCCTCCATCTCTGCATCCTCCCCTCCAACCAGCTCCTCCCTTCCCCCTCTCTCCCTCCCTCCTCCCCTTCCCATTTTCCTCTTCTACCTCACTCTTTAAAAACAAACTTCTCAACCGTTTCCGGAGCTGGGGCCGCTCAGCACAGCTGGAGCAGGAGCCAGCCATGGGCCCATCCGTGTCCTTGCAGGCTGAGTCTGTACCCCTTGCTTCTCTTCAGCCTCCCACTTCCCAAGAAATGTAGCAAATTAAGATGAAAACCAGTATGTATTGCCCAATCAGACTTGTGTGAAGGGACGAGCCTGTACGTACGAGTGAGGCTGTGCCCGTTTGCCATGCAACATTTGCTGGGTGCCACGGTTCCTCGAGCAGTAAGTCTGGATGCTGCTCGGTTTTGATTTGCAGAAATCGCGATGGAAGTTTGCTGCTCTCCCCAATGGGCTCAATCCCCATTCCTCTGCCGGGGGGAAGCCCTGCTCAGCTTGCAGTGGAGAATTGTGCTAATTCCTAATATTAAACCTGCCAGCTAAGTCAACCGAGCCCTATTGCAGCTTTAGACGTATGGAAAGGTAGAATAGGGAAAAAATCAGGGGAACCCATGACATTGGAAGTCATTAGGGGGGAATTAGCATAATAAGAGGTTATTAGAAGCACTTGTGTAAGAAATTAGGATACAAGAGTTCTGCAGTCTTTAGGATTTATATTTTTTTTAATATAAAAAATAAAATAAAAACTCTGCATCTCATTCCAGAAACAGATGACCCGAACGCAATCCTCTGTGCCTATCCGGTGAACGACTGTGTCATGAAGTTCACCTACTTGGAGCTTGCCAGCGGGAAATCCAACCTCACCGTCCTCAAAGAGCCAGGTTGGCCCTCCCTCGGGTTTCCTTTGAATAGCACAGGCTGCCCCAGGAGAGGTGATGGGCTGCTAGAGGGAGCCTGGCGGGTTAACAAGGGCTGGTTTCACTGTTCGCACAAAGGCACACGTGAGCAGATGAACTGGGGTGATTTTAAAAGAAAGTGCTTTACAGCGCTGAAACGCAGCTCCAAAAGCTCCCAACTCAGTAAACAAGGACTTTGGGAGTGAAACATGCACCTGAGCTGCCAGCATTGCTAGCAAGAGGCTGAAGGGTTTTCTGCCAGCATGGGATGCTGAAATTAAACTTCAGGCTACTTACCTGGTAAAAAGCATTGCCATGTACTGAGATGGAGATGCAGCTTCTAGAAGCAAAAAATAAGGGGACACCTGATGCTTCTACTGGTTAAGTCGGGATGTTATGAAGACCCCAGACCACCTATGGATTTCTGCATTTCCAAAGACCTAGCTCTGGTCCAGGCAGCGTAAGGGCTGTTTGTCCCAGCTCCTCTCCCCAGGCTGCCTCAGACAGCTGTGCTTCCCAGCATTACTTTAATCACGGGCAAAGAAAACCCCGTGTGGTGTTGCTGGACGAGCTGGCGAGCACCCAGCAGTAGCATCTCACAATCTGCTCTGGTCCTCTGAGGCACAGGTCAGTATGGGAAAGGACTGAGATACCGCATGTTTTATTTTATTTGTGCTGTTGATTAGCTGACAGCTAATGTATTTATTTAAAGTGCCTAAGTGATCACCTGCCTCCCTGTGGGCCAGAAGCAGAGTTGGGTTTTGCCAAGGCACCTTAACCCTCTGTGTCCCACATGGGTCAGCCGGCATCAAAACCAGGTGTCAGTGTTGGACTGTGGCACTGCAGCACTGCTCTTCCCCCGAAGCACTGTGTGACATCCCAGCTCCAGTGACGTCCGTGAGAGATGTGCCTTTGACCTGCCATTAGGCAGGAATTTATCTCATAAAAAAAAAAAAAACAACAAACCCTTTTGGTTTCAGTGGGGACTGTTGCTTTTTTAAATTTAGTCACTGCTGCTAGTGCTGCCCTGAGGTCACTTGCTCAGTGGCTGCGGTCCAGGTCGTTACATCCCAGTATCCTGATCCGGGATGCACTCACACCAGGGCTAATTACCTTCTCCCCCTCGTTACCAGCATGCAGCTCAGCCCCCAGTGCCGTGACGATCGTGCTGGCAGTGATCGGCAGCGTGGTCCTGATCGGCATCATCCTGCTGGGGCTCTGGAAGCTGCTCGTCACCATTCACGACAGACGGGAGTTCGACCGGTTCCAGAGCGAGCGCTCCCGGGCCAGATATGAAATGGTGAGCTGCTGATATGGAATGGGGGTGCTGCTGGGGTACAGGATGGGGCGGGGGGGGTCTGTCGTGATGTACCGGCATCAAACAGTTCTGCAACACTTGTGAGAAGCGTGGGCAGGCATGAGGGATGCCCGTGCCCTGTGATGCCATGTAGCAGGGCTTCAGGATCTGGCACATTGCACTACTCTTCCCCTTGGCAAATTACAATTATTCTGCAAAATTATGGCCAGCCTTTGGTTTCATCCTGCATTTCCCAGAAGTGCTGGAGGTCTGAAGGAGGCAGGGGAGCAGAGACCAAGCTCTGACTGTGGCAGTTGGTCAGATTTATGAGGAAGCCCTTCTGGGAGGCTTTCTGGTCAGGTGGGGTTGTCCAGGGCATCACCTGTGCTTGCAGACAGGATGATAGAAAGTAGATCTGATGGACAAACTATGGGCAAACAACACTGCTTTTGGATGGAATGCACATTTCAGTCAAAGCCAAATGCAGCCCTATCTCCACATTAATTGGCACAGGAATGGGGAATTGTACACATTTTCTTCATGACGTGGATTTTGTTCCTCACCCTTGTTCTTTTTGTCTACTCATTTCTCCAAAGGCATCCAATCCTCTCTACCGAAAGCCTATTTCCACACATAACGTAGAGTTCACGTTCAACAAGCTCAACAGGTCTTACAACGGTACAGTTGACTGATGGGGTTTCAGCACCTGGGACTGCTGTGGACAATTGCTTGACTGTATGTGCTGCTTCCCCACTTGAAGATGGGATCCTCTTCAGGGGCGAGAATCCCTTACGACAGGACTGGTCGGTGACCAAAGCCTGTTATTTGCACAGTAAGGAGAAAAGTCTGGTTCATTCTGAAGGCATGGAGGCGAAGGCAGGCTCCCTGCCTGTGCTGATGGACTCGGAGCCACGTACGACTCCATACCCCAGCTTTCTGGATATATTAAACCTGCCAACTACGTCAACCAAGTGCCATATTGCAGCTTTAGACATATCCCATTAGAAAGGGTGACTAGGTCAAAATCAGGGGAACCCACGCCATTGCAAGATGTTAGGGGGGAATTAGCTTAAAAAAGAGGAGGGTGTTGGGAGCATTTGTGTAAAAAATTAGGATACAGGAGTTCTGCAGTCTTTAGGAAATTTTTTTTTATATAAAAAACAAAATAAAACTATTGTGCATATATGATGCTGTGAGGAGAATTCATTGTTGCCTTGCCACCAACAGACCAAACTGGGACCTGCTTCTGCAAGCGCAAGCGGTGCTGCCTGGTTGATTTATTAATAGAGCCTTATCGGTCGAAAGATGGCTATAAAAATAGGAGCTGGAGCCACAGTGACTGACGCAGAAGGTATGTTGATTTAATACCCTGGTGTTGACCCAGGGCGGGGAGTGCCACAAGGAGCTCTCACTCCATGCTGACGGAGTTAAACAGATGGGAAACTGGTGGGAGACTGGGGGAAATGGGAGTTCCGTCTGAGGAAACTAAATTAAACACCCATTCCTTGAGGTGTGCAAGTAGGCGTCTGCCCTGGGTGCCTGCTGGGGGGCAGCTGGGAGCACAGAACAGCCCACCCAGACCTCGGACTTTTTTACCAGAAGACTAGAGCTGTGGGGTCCAGCAGAGCCCAGCTGGACAAGCAGGGCAGCCTGGAGCTTAGGGCTGGAAAGGGAGCTGGATAGAACCCAGTGTTACTGCTTCACAGCAACATACGTTTTGCCTTGGATTTGTTGGTTGTTTTTTCATTTCCCGTCCCCCCCCACCCCAAGATTTCTCCCCCAGCCCCATGTGTTTTCCTCTGGAGCTGGGGTTTGGGTTACCCCCCTGGCAGCTGCACCTTTAAACCCGCGCAGGCTGCAGCTGCCGGCAGGGGAGAGAAGGCCCAGCAATTCCTACGGCCTGCTTTTTTTTTTTTTTTCTTTTTTTTTTCTTTTTTTCTTGTCTCTTCAGCCAGAACAGACCATGCAATAGTCAGCTGAAGGAAGCTTGCCAAGGGAAAAGCAAAAACAAATGGTGTTCATTGTTTTGACTTGCTCTTCTCATTGGAAAAGGGCCACGGGCCCATCCTTCCGGATTTTATTTTTTTTTATTATTTGTTTTTGCCTCTATAAACAGAAGCTCTTACTTGCTCAGTATAAACAGCTCTCCTTCAAGAACTTTATGGTCCTGCCTCCTCCCAGCAGCACTGAAGAAATGCAGCAGACCACACTAAAAATAGCTCAAAATGGGGATTTTTTAAGAGTGCAGCAAGTGGCACATTGGCAGCGTTGGCGCTGCTCAGTGTTGGGGGGGAGGGCCAAAACCCCAAATAAATTAAATCCAGGCCCCGTCTTCCCACTTGATTCCACCAGATCTGCCCTAGCAGGGAAGGAGGATGCAGGCAACCTGAAAAAAATCATCGCAGGGGCAGGCTCTGGTTAAATGCTGGTTCTGCCTTCATTGTAACCCCACTGTGTGTGGGCAGGGGGCTGTGCTGCCACCTCCTCCCAGCCCCACGAGCGACAGGACAGCCCTGAGCACTGCAGAGGGGCAGCTTTTCAGAGCTCCACGGTTCCTACACAATATTGAAGCCCATGGCTAAAGTTTGCAGGCTTGAGATGTCACATAGTTAATACCTGGGACTAACGCTGCTGCCTGGGGTGGAGGATCCATGGGCCACCTCGCTGCCTGCTGCCGGGCTGTCGGGACAGATCTCTTTACTATCACAAAAAGAAAAACTAGAAAGCAGTCAAAAAATAATCATCACAAGTAGACCGATTGATTTTTGGCTTGTTTCCTGTGACTGTCTCACGGAAGCTGTACTGCCTCAGGCGTGGAAAAGGGGAGCAGGAAGGAAAGTGGAGGGAAAGGAAGGGCAGGAATGTTTTAAACCGGCTTTGCCACCCAAAGTGCCAAACACTGTGAATACAGCTCTGCTGCAGTCCTTTGCAAAGGGCCAAGCAGTTTAAAAACAAACCCCAACCCCTTTGCTTGCTTTCTTTGCACTCTGAAAGGAAGGGCACAGGCAGTGCCACCCTTTCCCTTGCAGATTACCTTTACGCTGTGGCATTTCCCAGCAGGCTGGGTTAGAGCTGAGAGACATGAAGTGAAGGCAGCGTAGGGAGCTGGTTTGACTCGTCACTAAGGGATGGTTTGGGTAAGGAGTGAGCAGAGGGATGAGGGGACAGGACTGCAAAGTGCCCTCCTTCCCCTGCAAGGGGAGACCCAGTTGGAAAGCAAACTGGTGATTAGAGTAGCCAGGGAGCAAGCAGGTGAGGGAAGGGAGCCACAGGCGGGCCTCATGAGGGAGTGTAGCAAAAATAGGGAAATAGGGGTAATTGTTGTCAGCAAAGAGCATCCTGCTGCCCACAGTGCTGGCCCAGGCAGTGCAGAGCAGCTCCTGCCCTCCACCCCACCCCACCCCCCTTTAGCTTCTCCACTATGTTGCACCTAAAAAAAAGAAAAAGGAGTGATGCTGAGAGCAAGAAGGCTTTGCTTTACTGTCTAAGCAGATTTGCTTTTACCTTTGCAACGTTAGTGCCAAGCACAGTCATGGGAATGGTGTGTCTCAGTCAGCAGCAGTTTATTTGTGTCTGTAAACAGGGGCAGCCTGACCGCAGCTAGCATTCCTGAAGGAATGCTACAGCAGAAGGCACCAACGGGTCACATGTGATGGAAAAACGTCAGCGCTTGTCTGGCCAGGCTGGAATCCGGATGCCACTGCAACCCCAGCCCCTCCTGTTTCCCCAGCCACAGCTGGAGGCTGCTGCTGCACGGCCACTGGGGATGGGGCTCACCAGCTCCTTTTCCCTGTGCTGCTGGTGTTTCTGGGCAAAAGAGGATTGCATCATGCCTTGGGAAAAGTCAAAGCCAATGGCAGCAGTTATTTGCTTTGTTAGTGTTGGAGATGCACCTTAACCCTTTCCTGGAACACGAGCCTGAGTGACACGTTCCTGCTTTGCATCCTTTTTGCCCTTTATGGTGGAGTGAGAAGGTGCTCGGTAGCTGAAAGCTAAGCCCAAGCTCTGGAAGATGAATTCCCCACATTCTTTAACCTGTTTAACTGTGCATTTCTCCAGCCACGTGGAAAGCGACGGAGCTGCTGTATTGAGGAGAGGGTCACTAAGATGCCTGGCAGGAAATGCCAAGGCAAGATAATGGACTACATCTGGAGGCCAACAGCGTCTCCTGGCCCTTATGTCCCAGCATCATCTCTATTTCTGAACTGGAATTAATTGTTGTTCCTCTGCCTCCCCTTCACTGCCAGCCTGCAAAAAATCAAAACAATGCAATGCAACAGAGACACGGGGTTTTATTTCATTCTAGTCCTTTCTCCGTGCCCACTAGTTAGTGCTGGTGTCCACTGGACACAGCCCAACAGAAAGTTCTCCATGTGGCTATTGTGACCCAGAAGGGTTACCCAGCCTGCAGGTGGGCAAAGGTGGGTTCACAGAATTATGTCATGTACAAGGGGACATGGAGGATTAATATTCTAAATTACTTTACTACAGGTCATCATTCTCAAGGCAAGTACACTTATGTTTATTATATTTATACTACGAATTACTACCAGGAAGCAAATATATGTTTCAACAGCAGCACAATCAATATTAGTAGCAAGTCTATATTTCAATATTACAAGTTACTACAGAATTACAACTCAGAAGCAGCAAATATATTTATCAGTAATTATTTATATGTGTGCAAATATATATATATATGTGTGTGTATATTTAATGTTACTGGTGCCAAGTGCTCATCAAAACCATCCCAGAAGTAGAGCCAATCAGAAAAAGTCTCACTTGGATGATGATCCGCGTCACGGAGTCCGGAGTCAGCCAACTGTCCTCAGCAAGTGTCCGCTCCGCCAAGGTAATGTGGTGGGGAAAAGGCATTCGTGCGTGGGCACTTCTCAGAGAAAGAGGCTGCATTCTGGGTAAAAAGTAAGTCCGTCCTTTTTATATCAGTCACAGAGACATAAGAGGTTGAAGGAAACCACTACTCAGAGCAGCCAATAGATGCTATGATTTTCTGGTTTTCACCTGACACAGCAAATAATAGATGATGTTTTATAGTCTCTCAGACCAAATTTTGTGTATCCAGACTGTTTTTCTGTTCTGCCAGTTAGAACAGCCGATGGCAGTTACCACCACTTACTTTCTCAGGATGTTTTCCTCCCTTTCCAGACTTTTTTTTTTCACCAGTCCAGATGATAACGTGCTGTTGTAGTTCCTTGGTTTTGCGCTTTTCATCGATGGTACCTCGACGAGGTCTCTGGTTTCTCGGTACCCAGCTGTGCTTCAAAGATGCCAGCTGTGCTCCCCAGGGTTGCTTCTGGTTCCCAGGCTGGCCGTCATTTTCTCTGTCAGTGTTTAAGCAGACATCTTCTTCTGTGCAATATTTTCCCCCTTACAAGCAGGTCGCTTCTGTGGCTGCTTCCATGACTCCACCCCTTGGCCTACAGCCACTGATGGGTCACTAGGAGTGAGACTACACCCTGCCTGGTGCGTCTCTCTTGCCTCCTAGTGCGTGAGGCGGAGGGGACTCATGGCCCAATGTTGTTGCAACTTCTGAGAGGGTTTGTTGTCTGAGGCACTTGTGTATGGTATCAGTTTGGATAAAAGTGATACAGACAGTGCTTTGATTTGAGATCTGGAGGGGATCTCCCCTTGGGTGGTGACACCTCTCAAGGTTAATCCTCAAGGTTGAGAGACCCCTCCCCTGGCATGTGATGTCTATAATGAAGTAAGTGACGTTTTACATTAGGCCTAAAGGTATATTGTATGCTAGCAACATTTATTTATCCAGCTATAGTGTAATTATTAGAAGTATAGTAAGTACTAGAGTATTTAACCACTGTAAATCATCATCTAATCACAATCTAAATCATCTTTTAAATCATTGTCAGATATTGTTAGATCACTGCTTAATTTACATTCAGTTATTGTTTAATCACCATTTGACTTTCATTCAGTCATTGATTAATTACCATTTGATCATCATTTGATCGTTAGTAAAACCCTTTTAGTTAACCCCCCAATGATGACTTTTCTTACTATTTCACCTGCAACAGTAGCCAACTGTGAGAGCATGATGATCTCCATCTCTGGGTCCTTTAGAGCACCTGTAGTAGCATTTTGAGTAATTTCGAGTGTAGCAGAAACATTAACAACAGCTCATTCTAATTTGGTGACACCCGAGTTTGGAAACGGCACACGTACAAACTTAGGAAACTTAGATGATGGTCTCATTACTGCAGACTTAGACACTTTGCTGCGATTACCTACATGTAATGGTTGTGTTGAAAGTAAGTTAAATATCAACTCTTGAGACTGAGGTGCCTAAGGAGTGATACGTGCTGCAGTATAAGTGCCTGTCTGCTGTGGTGGTAGACTCTTAGAGGCGTTTGTGCTGCAAAAGCCAGAACCATACAGGTGTTAAACTGTAGGCCACCAGCTTCACGTGGAGTCATTGCCATGTTTACAGAATGAATTGGAAAAACAATTCCATTCCATTAAGCACATTGATTGGAGTGTCCAAAAGGGGTTACAATCTATACAGCCAGATATGTTGCTTGGGCCACGTGTCCCAATTATCATTAGTACTAAGCCAGCCATTACTCTGTAGGCAGCAGCATGTAGAATTAGGACCTGTGAGATGATTATAGTATATTTGACAATTGGTGTTCTTAATGTTCCATGTAAGATTCCAGAGTCCATTAAAACCCCCTTTGTTTGTAATTGCTGATTCATTATTTCAGGTCTATGAGGTTTCCAGGTTCAATACAAGCTTGTGTTCTGTCACATTGATGTTGAAACTATGCTTGGGTGTGATTACAATTGCTTGTCTTCGCCATACAAATTGACTTTGTGTTCCAGAGTGTCATAATACACTATGGGGCCTTATCAGATGAAGGCACTTTGAAAGCCTGTTGTTGATAATTTGGTGTATTAGGGAGTACGTATGTCAAATTTTATTGATAACAAGGTGCTTCAGGGACAGGTTCTGCTAACCACCAAAATTTGGCATCTAATGATCGAGGGTGCTATAAGCAATACCAACAATCCAATTTGTTACTTGCTTGAGAAATTGTATTCATAAATTGAACAATGTTGTTGCTATCATATACTTGAGATAAGGGAACAAGCAATTGTGCAATTACTGTATATGATCCAATCATTGTGTATATCATATAACAATAATAACGTTGTTTCATTTCATGCCACCTTGCCAAATCAGTACGACGAATAAGACAGAATCAAAATCCAGGGCGAATAAGCTGAGTTTCCAGTTGCTGATGTTGTCATTAGCGTGACCTGAAAGAAAAAAAAAAAAAACGCCTCATTCCTTTTGGATATTAGGTAATTTAGATATCCACCACTTAGAAATGAGATGCTCGTCACCCTAGTGATTGAGCACCTTCCTTTAATTTTCCATCATTTTGTTTTCCAATCATTATATATATTGCACCAGCACTGAGCTCAGCACCCTTCACCTTTGCATATTGTACTGTCAGTATCTCCCACGAGCCCAGGTGTCCCCTCATTCCCCACGGTGTGCTCTGTGCATCATCATCCTCTGGACTGCATTGAACATGCAATGGATGGCAAGGAGCACCAAAAGCAGTGAGGGACACATGAGGGACACACAAGGACAAGGTGAGAATATAACTAAACAGGGAATGTTCCTCGCGCGACTGAGGGGAACCCGGCAGAGCAGGTGATTTAAACAAATCTGGGCTGCGTAGGAAAGAGCGTGGCCAGTAGGTTGAGGGAAGTCATTCTCCCCCTCCACTCTGCACTGGTGAGGCCACAACTGGAATAACTGCATCCAGTTCTGGGCTCCCCAGTTCAAGAGGGACAAGGAGCTACTGGAAAGAGTCCAGTGAAGGGCAACAAAGATGATTCAAGGATTGGAGCATTATGAAGAAAGGCTGAGAGAGCTGGGACTCTTTAGTCTGGAGAAGAGAAGGCTGAGGGGAGACCTTATTAATGCCTATAAGTATATAAAGAGTGGGTTGAGGGAGGATGGAGCCAGACTCTTTTCAGTGGTTGCCAGTGAGAGGACGAGGGGTAACGGGCATAAGTTGGAATATAGGAGGTTTCACTCAAATATGAGAAAAAACTACTTCACAGTAAGTGTGACAGAGCCCTGGAACAGGCTGCCCAGGGAGGTTGTGGAGTCCCCTTTGGAGATTTTCAAGACCTGCCTGGATGCAGTCCTGAGTAACATGCTCTAACATGCTCTAGGCAATCCTGCTTCAGCAGGGGAGTTGGACTAGATGATCTCTACGGTCCCTTCCAACTCTAATAATTCAGTGAAATTCAGTGAAATTCAGTGAAAGTCCAATTTGACATAAGGAAAAAGTATGATTTACAGATGAGAGTGGTTGGATGGTCTCTGGAGCAGGTGCTTAGAGAGGCCATGAAATCTCCACCCTTGGATATATTCAAAATATAACTGGACAAGCAGATGGATCTGACATTGAAGTTTGCTTTGCTTTAGGTGATGTTTAAGTTAAGCTCAATGAACTTCAGAGGTACATTCCAATATAAATATTTCCTTAAATATTTATTTAAATGGCTCTTGTCAAAGCTGGCAAGCCTTTCTAAGTCCTTGCTGTGAAATAATGGTACCCACTTGTACACTTAAGGTAACAGGGAAAGCTGGAATCATATATGTAGTGGTACAGTTTTCTAGAGAACAGATGCCTCTTCCACCTGGACAATAGGGCTTGACTCAGAAGGACCTTGTTTCTTTTCAGTGCTGAGCTGTCAGTTTGAGCCAGCACTACTTTTTCATTTCCTGGTACATTCTCCACCTAATATATAGCCTTAGGTTTAGGGCTTGGGGAAGCATAGGAAAGTCCAGCATTGGAAAAGATGAGGCACTTAGGTAACTCTTGTGTTTAGGTGGTCCCTCTGAGGTAGGAAAAGGAATAATATCCTTTAGAGCCAGTTCTTCATTTTCTGTTTCAGCGGCTGAGAGGGCCTTTTATCTCTCATGACTCCCAAAAGGATTACTAGTCTTTGCAGTTGGAAAGCATAAATTGTGACTCATATTCAAAGGAGAAAGAACTGAGATGCAGTAGCAAACGGGGAGTGTTTAGGTCTTCTTATTGCGGAGGAATGTAAGTCATCTCGATAATATGCTCATTTTTATACTGATGTAGGAAAGACTTTCTCACTTTCTGATCCAACAGTGCTACAGATCAAGTAATTTCAGAATTATGTAGACCATTATCAGAAGGGGAAGAGACTAGACAGACGAGAACTCTTGTCCTTTGTAGGGTTTGGACTTCTCCAATGGCATTTACAGTTTCCAGTATAAGGTGAGATACAGTTGGAGAAAGCAGCCTGAGGAGGCCTAGATTCTTCTGAACACTGGAGAGTTCTCAGATTTATGAATAAGTATTATATCTGCACAGAAAAACAAATACTGCATATTCTCTGAAAAATGCAATACCTAATGCTGAGGTTTTAAGACAAACACAGACTTACACGTCTGTTTGAGATAGATCAGACACTTGTGCACCCAGCAATGGTTCATATCAGGGGATTGGTGCATTAGATTTGGACCTACTGCTTTTTTTCTCCTCCATTTTCTATGGGAAGTGTACACCCAACCTCTGTTCTTACAGGTTCACTCCTGAAAAACATATAAGCTTTTTTTCAGAAAAATATTT
The DNA here is from genome assembly GCA_026546715.1 of Gallinago undulata. Classification (NCBI taxonomy): domain Eukaryota; kingdom Metazoa; phylum Chordata; class Aves; order Charadriiformes; family Scolopacidae; genus Gallinago; species Gallinago undulata. The sequence continues at coordinate 135,146,100 of JAOTQQ010000001.1, read as the reverse complement.
CTATTTCTGTTGTTAGTCATGTGTGTCTGACGCAGCCTTACCTTGCCATAAATTCATTTGTGCAGCACTTTTGAAAAGGCTAGCAACAGCCTTTTCAGATAAGTCATAAACATAAGGGAAGCATTTCTAAAGAGATGCAAGTAGCGATATCTTCTGGGATATTTTTCTTGATATAGGCTCAGTTAGGCCATTTTCCCAGAAGCTTGGGAGACCTAAGATTTGTTACCAAATTTGAGATAGTGTTCTGCAGTAGAAGCCCTGCTTTAGTGTTGCTGTGTAACGTAAAATCCCTACTGCCTGTTTTCTCTGCTTAGAGCACTAGTATCTAAATGTGGCAGGCTTGAGAAGTTTGGCTACTAAATATTAGATTTAGCTGCTGGTGGCAGCCAGTGTCTCTAATTGAGCCTTAGAAAACTGTTACCATATCAGCCCTTAATTTTCTTCTCCCTTCCTAATAACACTGGCCCAGGTTCTGCTTGCACTTTTACTAAATCAGAAGTGGATACTCTTTCCAGTGCCAAGTTGCTGTGTTTCTTTGCGCTCTTGGGGACACTGAGCAGCTCACACGATTTATCAGCGTAAGTTGTTTCAGAAGAAATTCTATCCTGCTGGTGGTGTCTTCACTGTTCCAGAGGACAGGTGGAGTTTTGTCATGCTCAGATGATGCAACCTCCCAAGTCAAGCATTTTTAGACCAGGCAGAAAAATATTTGGAAATTTATTGTATAGCAACAGCAATATGGAGGGACATAAAGGTATCAGAGTAAAATGTCCAGCCAGCCAATTCAGCACTTCAGCATGTGTAGGATTATCGATAATTTTTTTCATCATATGTACAAATTTATATTTTTCTACATTGTACATGAAATTGGCATGTCATCTGCCAATTTGTCATTCAGGAACTCATTATTATTAGGTTATTGAACTTCCTCACAGTCATCTTTGGTTTCTATTATCCCAAACTACTTGTAACTATTTATCCCTGTGAGAATCCTCCTCTTATCTCAAGGCACCTTAGACTTTTCTCCTGGTTTAACAATGTGATACTGAGTTTTTTCAGTGCCTTTTGACTGGCACTTCATTTTGAGCATGATCTTGAACAAAAGTCCCAGCATAAAAACATCCTTGAGGGCATCTGTAGCACCAGATACTCACTGATACTTTCTGCTGCCACCTTACCTCCTTTAAAAGTCTTTTAATATACCTTGATCATGTACTTGCTCAATGGTTTCTGATAAGATCCATTTTTGGGGGAAATGATTTATTATTAGATTTCTTTTATTCCTTTTACAGATTGTTCCATAAAAAATGTTTACCTGGCTTATGTTGCTCTTGTATTTGTCTTGTCAGAATTCACACACTTTCCTGTATTCTCTCTGTGGAGAGGGCTCCAACTCATTGACAAATACCTTCCTATTTTGTACAGCCTCCTTCATCCTTTTACTATGCTAAGCCAGGACCAAGGAGGTTTTTATTTTGAAGAGGCAAAAAAACCCTACTATTTGATGTGTTTGTATTATGAATGGGACCCAAAGAATACATTTCAATGTTTGATTTTACTGTGTGGGAACATACCAGAGGGGGCATAGCCATGTAGGTAACATTTCTACAGAATAACAGTATTATTGACACTCGGCAAAAATCTAATTTCTGCATCCCTTCGACAACTTAAGCCCTTGCAAGAGATCATGAAGTCAGCACAGAAGACAAGAGGCAAATACCCTCACCTCGTGGGGTGTCTCCTGACACTCTTGACAGAGATCTGGAGCACAACAACAAACTATATTTTACTCTGATAATTTGATTTCTGGACTCCTTTGGGAACAAAGTATATTCCAGAAAGGAAGTCAGAATTTGAGCAGGTAATAGGAAAGCACAGACAAAACTTCCACCTTTGGTTAATATTTAATTCCATACAAGGCTCAGCCTTGATCTGGAGTTATACCAAAAGAGTCTTATCTCCTGACTCCCCAGTTTGCGTGGTTGGTCAGTGAACCATCCCCTTGTTTCCATCTGAAGATGTAGTGCTGGAAGATCACCATGATTTCTAAGGTGGTCTTAAGGCTCAGAAAGAAAATGCTCAGCAATTTTCCCCTTTAATGGAATTAGCCTTTTAGCACACTTTAATTCACTAGAAAAGGAAGTTTATCCTCTGAGTAGCTCCACTAATTGTGATAAATCATATATCTTGCTGCTCCTTTTGGTCTCCGAGATTCAGATTTTGGAGGTCTCCCAATGTTTTCCTTAGCTGGGTGAGGAATCACTGAAATATTATGCTTTAGTCTAAAATTGCTTTTCACTTTGAGACTCAAAGGCTTAGATTTCTATACCAGAAATCTGAACAGAGCTATTAGGCTAGTTTTATAATGATACTGGACATTTGATTATTAGACTGAATACAACCAGGACTACTTTCTTACACTGAGGCCAACTGGCATGTTAGAGCCCAGATACATTTTATTAAACCCCTAAAGAAGATGGACATGTGCGAAATGCCTTTAGAAATTAGCCCTGACCTGAGCTAACCTCTGGACTATGTCCAGGAGTTGTCCTGGACATTGCTTGCAAATTCTGGCCAAACCAGTGATGGGAACAGTTGTTCCTGGACATGTTCCAGTGCTGGGGAGCAGCAGTTCCAGTTACCAGTGCAGCCAGGGGTAATCTACCACACTGTCCAACTTCTACTGTAGCTGTGTGCAAGCAGCTCTTGGCACACCTATTGCCTTTGACAAAGTTAATGATTGCCTTTTGGTCAAAGACTTGCCTGGCCAGCTTTTTGCAGCAGATCAGAACAAAAAAGCCAATTTCTTAATGAGGGTAAGTTCATCCTGGACACACTATTGGTGGATCTGAGCACATACACAAGGAAAAAAAAAAAGTATTTTGGTTCAAGAAAGGCAGAGTTAAAAATAGTTCTTCCTCTAACAGATTAGCTGCTAAGGATCCCATCTCACTCCTAAGAAATCTGGCGAATTCTTCACTTTCCTGCTATTATGTGTGTGTTGGGACTGGAAGGTAAGACATAATTCAAATCATTCTTGCTACAAGTGTTTGAGAACAGCAAGAAATAAAAACATTCTATTACATGAAGATTACATATCTTCATGCCAGATATCACATAAAACAAACTGGGAAGTGGCTAACAGCATGACCCAGAATCACATCTAAAGTTGGTGGAAGTTAAAATAGACATTGTGGCTTAGAGTCTGCAAAGTCTTTTGTGAACTTGATTTTATTGAATTCAGGAAATGCTTTGGATATTCTTTTTTAATTTGAAAATTCAGATGATTTTGCACCTAACCCATGATATTGTAGCCTAAGATAAACAAAAGCAAACCAATCCAAAATTGGGCAGTGAGAAAATTAAGAAATTTGCATCTGGTATTTTCCTTGCCCCTTTGCCTACAAAGGCCTTCAAGGCCAGGCTGGATGGGGCTTTGAGCAACCTGGTCTAGTGGGAGGTGTCCCTGCCCATGGCAGGGGGTTTGGAACTAGATGACCTTTAAGGTCCCTTCCAACCCAAACTATCCTACAATTCTATGAAATACATGGGATAGAATTTTCTTGGCTGTTTGCAAATGCATGTTGAGGATTGATCTTCCTCAAAGGAGAACCTGGGCTGGTTCAGAGGTCATAAATGATGTATTACAGCCAGTTAGGTCCTGACAGAATTACATGGCCATGTTGTAAGTGCTTTAAACATGGATTGATCACACAACACTGCTATTATTTGCAGAACATTTTGTTTAAGAAAATGTGTTTATTTGTAGGAGAGGTATTTCTATGAGTGTAGTCATGTACTATGACTACTGAGATTTTATGTATTTTTGTATAATGAGTTTATATATTGTGACTATTAATGTTTGGTGCATCCACCATAACAGGAAGGAAGAGGTAGTTGCATGACCAGTTTGTGAGAAATCATTTTCGTCTGCAAATTAAGAAATTTAAGGAAGTTTGAAAGCAGTAAGGCAAACGATAAGCTGAGTCACTTTCTGATTTGCAGCATTTGCTACTTAAAACTGGCATGCAATGAGAAAAAGCAACTAGCAGAGCAAAACACTTACTGATGCCTGCATGACCACAACTACAGGATCAAGCGTCCCTGCTGCTGTGACTCAAAGTCAAACAAGGTAAAGGAGGAGGGCTTTTTCAACAGGAGGTATGTCTCTCTATGTTGTATACTGTTTTTTCTTGTGCCATAGAAGATTTTGTGCAGATGTTTGCCAAGGATTAAGGTAGGTGTAGTTATACATACAAAATATGGATTAACTTCCTGCTTAGGAAAGTCTAAGCAAAAATTTTGTGATGCTTTATCCTGTTTGATTAAAAACATAAATCTATGTAAATATAAAATTTCTAAATCTTTCTGCAAGATTCAAGGAAGGCTATGAATTGTCTATGAATTGTCTATAATGCCTGTTGTGTTACTTGACATTTCTTATCTGACAGATATTTTGCAATAACTGAAAGAAATTTTATTTTCTGTACCCTTTCTATAAATTAATCTGAAATAGAAATATGTGGATTTCTATTTCTTGCAAAAAAGTAAATCACAGAATCTTGGGATGATTGAGGCTGGAAGGCATATCTGGAAATTGTCCTGTCCCATCAGAACAAGGTCAGCTACAGCAGGTTGCTCCGGGCTTTCTCCAATAAGGTTTGAGCATCGTCAGTGTTGAGATTGCACAACCTCTTTGGAAAACCGATTCCAGTGGTTGACTACGCTCACAGTAGAAAGTGTCTTCTTGTGTTTAAATTGAATTTTCATTATTTCAAGTTTTGCACATTACCTTCTCTGCAAAGCTGATTTTCAACAGTGTGTGCTGGTGCCAGAGTAGTTCCTCCCCACATGCAGGACTCTGCACTTCCATTTGCTGAGTTCCATGAGATTCTTGTCAGCCCACTTGTCCAGCCTGTTGAGGTCCCTCTGAAGCAAAATAGGTGTATATCAACAACTTCTCCCAGTTTTTTATCACCTACAGAAATCAAAATACTGATCTGAAGACTGAACTGATTCTGTGAGAGTTGCATTTAGGCAACTTGAGAGGAGTATTTTAGCAATTTGCCTGGAATGAATTGTAAGGTTTTTATTCCTGTTTCTATGCCTCCTGGTATGCTTAGCAAGTGTATGGTACTATTCATATATCCACAATGTATAAACATCAGTTTGTCTGCAATGTATAAACATCAGTTTATACTCACATCACCCTATGAATAAAATTCAAATTTTCATTTCTGGAAGTGTGTGATGGGCAGGAATAACTTTCCCAGAGCCACTCAAGAAAACAAAATCCCTGGCAAAGCTGGCAATTAGAACCAAGGAACCTTGGTCTCAGGTGACATTTTCTGGTAGCAATCTGCACTCACAACCTAAGAAAGAACACAATAGACTGTACAGTCTACGATAGTAAGAATTGAAAGTTCATAAGTTAGTATTTAATGGATGCTTTCTGTGAAATCTACTATAGGCATAACCATAGCTTTTAAGTATGACTGTATTTTCTCTCTGACTCATTGATACTGAAATCATTCTAGAGCAGATGATTTTGACCATGCCTTGCTACAAAAGACAAAATGGACTCATGTTTGCTAGTACTCACCTTGCCAGGGATACGATCACTACTGCTGAGTTCTTACTCATCATCCTACATCTTACTTACATCATACATCTGGTAACAATAGGTAATCAGTTTAGCAATGTTTTCTGTGGTAAGATTTTGCTATTGAAAAAATTAAACATAGAGGCTATGCTCATACCTCTAAAAAAAGAAAGCTCTAAGGCCAAGTATCACTGGCTGACTCATATTCATATAGTTTAGGTGGACAGATTAGGTTTATAGCAAACCTGTCTTGAAGAGAGCTAAGGATTGAGCTAAGAATTGAGGGTTGTGGAAACCAGGTGCTTGAGTCTTCTCTGGGACCCTCCGCTACATAGCAGGGTAGACACACACTGAGAGGTGAAGCCACTTGCATGACTGGCCAGGAGAAAAAAAAAGAAAGAAGCAAAACTGAAACAAGCATAGAGTTAAGGATGGGGGGTTTATGCCTAAATGATTCTATATTATCTCTTAAATTAACGAAATACGAGGAAATACCACTTAGAGAAAAATATCTGTGTTTCTTCTGGTCTGATCTTCCAAATAACACACCCAACCAATTTGACTTAGATGTGTTTTTCTTCTGACACCTTCAATACTGAAGTCTGTTCAGACCAGAGGGAGTTTTACCACCCCTGTCTGCAAAAGAGCAGTCTGGGAGAGGGTGGAGGTCCTGGAGGCACAAAGCTCCTACAAATGTGATGCTGGAGCCATTTGCCTGGCCACTGGGCAGAATGCAGTCATGGGTCAGGCTTAGGGCTCACCCCAGCTCCTATGTCTCTTATCCTGCCTGCAGTGCAGAGAAAAAACAGGGGACCTGGTTATGTGTAGGCACCTTCTGCTGGGGCAATAAATAGAACATAGGCCCAAGCCAATGCTAATCCTTTCTTGTATAATTTGTTTTAAAACTCAGTCAGCTGTGAAACACAAATCCTTTGAGAAGCAAACACCCTTAGTGTTGTGGTCATGGGAAACAGTCATTTCTTAGCAGGAAAATGAACACTTACTGACACTGCTATTCCCACTGCAAGTCCAATGACACGTGCAGTGCCTAGAGGCAATGATGCCAAGCAAGCACTCCTTGAAGCAGGCAGAACTGCAGATGACTCTTTTGGCAGTGCTCCAGACAAGTACTTCCATGAGAAAACATGGAGAGTGCTTGCAGCATGGGGCAGCTGTCATGTGTAGGAAACCTGAGGGAGGTTTTGAAAGCAGAAGAGTCATGAGAATAGACAGGGAGAATAATATAGCAAAGACTATAAAGGAATGGTGAGCAGGCAGTTGCAGATAATAAGAAAATAAATGCCTAAAAAGGAACAGAGGATGAGGAAAGGAAGGAGAAATGGTTAAGATTGACTGAACAGATGGTAATAAATAGAGAAAAATATGGTTATATGAAAAGGGGAAAACTATAAGGACAATAAGACCCGAGGTTCTTATGTGTATCACTGGAGACATCACTGAGAACATCGGAAAGTTAAAATAACCGTTGAGACCAATATCTCACATATCATTTCATGGTCAGTCCTCCATACTGTTTGTAATTCAGAGTCTTCAGTATCACTTCGCAGCAGCTGTGGCCACATCCTTACTGTAGAATGATGATTTACACACACCCCAAAAAAAGAGACTGATATTGCAACAGATAAGCAGAGAAGAATGAAGCTACAGTGAAGAGTCTGTCTCAGTTGCAACCCTGACATGATGTCTTGCCTTGGCTTGATTCCTGGACACCATGTTGGATGGGTCAACTCAAGCCAATTTCCATGAAATGTGTGGTCCCCCCTGGAAATATTCAACACATTAGTTTGCTTGGAGTGTCTGGCTGGGTTTTTGCTTTCACCACAAATGTAGTCAGTTTGGAATCTGCACTCTGAAATGACCATAAAAATTACTATAGAAGGACAGACAAGTAACAAAATGTTACCATGCTTCTATTTTTCCTGAGTTTTTAAGAATTTACCTCACAGTCTTAAAATTAACCTCAGAAATACCTGGAATCAAGAAAATTGCTAGTAGGAAGTTACACTACTAGGAAATACTAAAGCAAACAAGCAAGACAACAACAAAAACCACAACCAAAAGAAAACACCACCACCACCCACCCACAATAACCTGTGTTGCTTCTTCATGTAGAAAAAAAAAAAACAGAAAAAACAAAAAACAAAACAAAACAAACAAACAAAAAAAACCGAACAAACAGGAAAACAAATGCTGGGAATACGGAAGTCTCTTCTGAAGATTTTTAACTTCCTCTGAGAAAAGGAAAATGGCACCTAAGATACAGAGATGCCTGACAAGAGCTGATGCTGGTTGGGGTGGGAGAGACAGCCTTGATGCTGTGTCACTTCTTAGCAACAGCCAAAACACTAGTGTGTTACCCACACTGTTCTAGCTACAGCTACAAAGCAGAGCACTACATGAGCTGCTCCGGGGAAAGTTTACTCCATCCCAGATGGACCCTAAGACGTGCTGGCAGGAGCAGGTACCAGCTCTGAAGATGCTGTCTTTAACAGAGCACTTACAGAGAAGTGAGTCATCCACACCCTGACACAACCAAAAGCCAAACCATCCACTTCCAAAAAGGTGCCTTCAACAAATGGTTCAAAGCCAGTCTAAATATTTACTTTGCAGCAGAAACTGCACAGGAAAATCTGTGATAATGCTTACAGGATCAGAAAGCAAGAAAACCTGACTTTCTGGTAGTATGGTTAGGATAGATATGTGGGACAACAGCAATCCTAAGTCTGCATCGAATACGGTGAGTTTATGTATCATAACAAGAGTCTGTGGCCTCTCTATCTCAGACAGCTCTGTTGTAATGGAAGATAGTGAGCCCACTCAGTTCTTTGAAAGAGGTGCCTGACAGATGTCCTGAAGTACTCCCTGTGCTTGGCTATTTTCTAGGTGTGAATTAGACAGTATCTTTGGCTCCTCCCATGAAAAAAGAACTGAAGCTTTGCAGAAACCAAAGTACACTTTGGCATTACTTTTCTGTTGTTTTTTTTTTCCTTTTCTTTCTTCCCCCCTGAAGGTTTCATCGTCTCTTTGCAGAGAAGAAAAGATGTTTAATACTCTTGGACTCATTTGCATGATTTGGTGGTATATGATGCTATTTCATCCCTTGCATGCTGACATACAGTGTATGGGGTGTAAGTATGTTTTTGCAGATATAATCTGAGAAACGGGGTTTAATACTTAATTTATTGGAGATATTTGCAATTAATCTGCAATTGGTATCTTAAGCCTGACAAATGCTATCCTCTGCATTCAACAAAAACAATAGTATAACCTTATGGAATTTATTCTGTAACACTTTCAGCAGAGGCACAAGAATCACCTATTACAAATGTGACTATAAACTGGAGAAAAATGGAACTGTCCTGGGAGAGCAGCAAGAATTTCTCTACATATGAATGTACCATCAAGGATGATCAAATAAAAATTCTACAAGAGGTAAACCTGCTATTCATTGAGATAAGTAACTGCACCCTTTTTATTTACCTTTTATCAGTCCCACTTACTTTGAAAAAATTATTCAGTTGCAGGTAAAATCTAATCAGTCATTGTTTGCAGTCTACAGCTCGATCTGTCAAGGTGTGTGCAAAATTTTCACTGATGCTAGGGTGCATTTGCAGCAGGAGGAGCATCCCATGTATACCAGAGAACTGAAATTCTGGCACAAAAGTGTAAAGGACATGATAGCTTAAACTGTAGCTACGTTGAATCATGAATAGGGCTGTAGCTGCTGAAAAAAAGGGCCTGTGAGACTCCTAGAGAAATTAGGTAGAGACAAAGCAAGACACCCTTCAAATAAAAAGGGAATTTTCCAAACACTGCCATGGATTTTCATTATCTCAAGTTCTTCCCTTGCTTCCCAGTAAATTGGATCATGCTTGTAGCATAGGTTATAAGCCCACATTATCCAAAGAGAAAAGTAGGAAGCTTGACAGAAAGAGAGATAGAGATGGCTTATTTAGCATAGAAAAGCAGATGCCTTAATTAGAATTACATATTATAAAACCACATCATATCTTTATTTAAGATTACCAGTATAATGCCACAGACACCTTTCTGACCCCTGAGGAAGTCAGACAAGGACTTTTATTTTGCTGAATCCTTTGAAAATCATGAAAATCCTTTGAATCCCATAAAAAAAGAATTGTGGTTTCCTCATTTATTAACCATCTTCTTTTATGCCACTGGGGTATTATTAGCCTTCTTTAATAGTTGCACATTATTGTTGTACCATCCAACTCCTGAAGCTGCAAAGCTTTTTGTGTAATTACGCTTTTGATCACTCAGCTCCATTCTGCATCACCCTTAAGTGCTATAGGAGGGAGTTAGCTGTTGAACCTAAACCACAGACATATACACAAAAGACTTTGGCCCTACTAATTGAGTTTCTGAGTTGCATTTCCATAGCCAGCATCATCTAACACAAGCAGAGGAAAAACAGAAAAATAAACCATCAACATGTTCTTTTTCAGGTGAATAGTTCAGCATGCAGATTTGAAGTGGGAAAACACATTCTGCACAAAGGGTTACACTTTATCATTGAAGTGCCAAACACAAACATCTCAAAAACCTGCACCTTCATCCCTGAAGGTAATGTCTATGGTCTGGGTGAGGTTTTCTCCATTTGTAATCTTTTAAAGAGTAAATATTGCCTTAGAACACAATTCCTTAGATAGTAGGTAACTGCTTTATTTTCTATTAAAAATTATTTTTTGCAGATCTGCTTAAATTATTGCTCTGTAATGAATGTTTCCACAATTCTGCAAGACATCTATTACTACAGATGTATCAGTAATTGCATTATTGTCTTTCATACTGGGGCCCCAAAATGTCACTAAATTCAAGGGTGGATTCAAATGACTGTTCTGGCTGTTACAAATTAAGATGTGGGTGACTGTTTCTTCATTAAAACCTTTCCTGCCAGGTTGTTGGTGAGTTTGTCAGGAGCCAGACCGCAGAGCTAGCTAAAGGCACAGTCTTTATGAAACCCATAAAGTGGGAGGAGGAGAGGAAGGGAAATACCGATGATAAGCAGCTAGGGGTAAACCGAGTGTAGCGATCTAATCTGGCCCTGGTGTGCCCGCTCATGTGCAAACACACACACCACACACACACACAAATATTCTGGGCCTGCCCCATGTGGGAGTGAATCAAACTGGGGTTTAGGCAGATCCCAGGTTCATAATCCCAAAACAGAAGTTTTTAGGGTCCGTTTTCTCCTGGTTTCTGAACTCAGAGTTCTCCACTAAAATTGCCCAGCCACCAGTGCTCCTGCAACTGTGCATAACTGAGGCATTTCAGACCCGACAGAGGTTGATGAGATTAGTTAGCAGTTTGCTTCTACCTGAGCAGAGAAAGTACTCCCCACTCCTCTCTTCCTGGGAACCCGATGGAGGTAACACTCTCACAGTGACACCCAAAATAGAAGCTAGGACACACTGCCTCTTAAAAATCCTTCTTCCTTTCGTTATTGCTCTTCAGCCGGTCCTAGCCTCCAAGCATGCAGGTTCCCCGAGGGATTGCCTCTGCTTCCCCAAGGGTGACCTCAGTGATGGGCTGGGGGAAGTTGCACAGGAAGCCTCCACCCTTCCGTGGAAGCCGGGGCACACCACAGAAAGAAGCAGAAAATTGTTTGATGGAGAAAAGAGAAGGAGGCTGAGCATGTGTGCACAGCCCAGCCACAAGGGACCTTCTTAAAAAGCAAGCTTCTTGCTTCAAGGTTTGAGCAACCTGCTCTAGTGGGAGGTACCCCTGCCCATGGCAGGGGGGCTGGAACTAGGTGATCTTTAAGGTCCCTCCCAACCCAAAGCGTTCTGTGAGTCAGTGTGCTCCAGAAAAGCAAGAGACCAAGTCTCTGTCACCCACATCAGGGCAGAAAGCTCTAGCTAAGAGGTTATTTGACCACTCCCCTTTTTAAAGGCCCGGCTTTTTAAACACTGTATGGAAGCAATTCAGGAGAGAATTCCTCAGCATTCATTTTAAAAGGAGAAGACTTCTCCC
>JAOTQQ010000001.1:135102360-135128328 GCA_026546715.1 Gallinago undulata | reverse complement strand
GCATTAATAAGGTCGCCCCTCAGCCTTCTCTTCTCCAGACTAAAGAGTCCCAGCTCTCTCAGCCTCTCCTCATAAGAATCTAACATTAAACTTCAAAAACCAGAAAGATCTGGTGGCAGGATGAACTAATTTATCACCGGTTTAAATTTGAGTAGAAGAACATCTAACTAGTACATACCTAAAAGTCATACAAAATAGTTTTTTGTAGGAAGAAACTGTATCAGGAAATTAAAACCCAAATTTTATTAACATTTGCCTATAGGGTTCAATGTGTTAATTACTTTGATTTTAGGTAAGGAACAACACATACAGATTCCAAAATTACAATGAGGAAAAAAAGTACATTCTGAAAATCAGAGCACATGGAAGCACCTGTCTTGTGAGCTCAAACTGGGGGGAATGGAGTGAACCCATTGAGTTTGGTAAGACTGTGAATTTTTATGTTTTGGATTTTTTTGTTGTTTCTGTGGTTTGGGTTTTTTTAGTTTTATCATATTTTCCTCCCTTATTCCCTCATGCTCAAGGACAGGAATAAAATCTTAATTCTTATCCAATGACATGAAAGGAACTGGGTGGAAATTACTGATATGGAGGAGATGCTTAAGTACTATGACAACAGAGGCTGATACTTGCCTTTGACTAGTTGGGATTGTGGAGGCAGCATTTTCTCAGATGCCAGGGCTACAGGAACAGGTTGAGACAGATCCAGTCTTGTCTTCAGTCTGGAGTGTCTTCCAGTTTTTTAAGCTTCTGCCATTAATATCATCCTCTTCTTCCCGTATCTTCCTTTTCACCCTTTCATCAACACTCTTTTTAAAGTTCCACCACATTTGCTCTGGTTTTGATTCTGTGACACTATTTTTCCTTCTCTTTTCTAGATTTTTTTTTTAATTCTCTACCTTTTGAATGCTCAAAATGGTTTAAAATGCATCAAGCATGCCTGAACTTTTTGACAATGTTCTGTAAGAAGTTCAAGTCCTTTGGATTATTTGAAAAATGGGGTGAAATTTGTGTTCATTACTAATAGTCACAAAGGTTGCTTTTTTGACATGCTAAGATTTCTCTCTCTTCAATGTTTCAGGTGAAGGGAAAGATTACTTTATTTTTGTGATTTTATTTCTGATAGCAATTGGAACAATCTCAGTGATGTTGATCTCTTATTGTCTTTTCAAAAGGTAAATCAACATTATTGATGTAGAAACTTTTAATACAGCATTATTTCTATGAAAGACATTCCTCCTATCTTTGAACTTCTTACCTACAAACTTAAATAATCTGGTTATCAGTATGATGAAGTATCATTATCAGTATTGTTGTAGATGCTACTTCAGCATGCAAAATCACTACAAGTGAAAAAGGGGGGAAGCATGTTAAAGTTAGGAAGTGATTGATTCCATCAGATCCTGAAAAAAAATTTAAAAAAATCTCTTCTTACTTTAGCATCCACTTTGCTTTGAAGTCATTGGCTTCATACACTACCGGACAAGAGAATGAAGACAAATAAACATAATTGTTTTGATAAAACTTCTCACTTAATGGTGGAATAAAGTTATCACAGAATCACAGAATGGTAGGGGTTGGAAGGGGCCTTATGAGATTATCTAGTCCAATTCCCCCGCCAAAGCATGTTCACCTAGAGCAGGAACACATCCAAGCAGGTTTTGGAGATCTCCAGAGAAGAAGACTCCACAATCTCTCTGGGCAGCCTGTTCCAGTGGTCTGGCACCCTCAAAGAAAAGAAGTATTTCCTCATGTTGAGATGGAATTTTCTGTGTTCCAATTTGTTTCCATTGCCTCTTGTCCTGTCGCTGGGCACCACTGAAAAGAGTTTGGCCCCATCCTCTTGACACCCACCCTGTAGATATTGCTAAGCATTGATAAGATTTCTTCTCAGTCTTCTCCAGGCTAAACAGACCCAGGCCTCTCAGCCTTTCCTCACAAGAGAGATGCTCCATTCCCTTGATCATCTTTGTAGCCCTCTGCTGGTCTCCCCCGAGTAGTTCCTTGTTTTTCTTGAACTGGAGAGCTCCAGAACTGAACACAGCACTCCAGATGAGGCCTCACCTGGGCAGAGTAGAGGGAGAGATATGATGCCTTGACCTGCTGGCCACACTCTTTTTGATGCTCCCTGGGATACCATGGGCCTTCTTGGCCACAAGAGCACATTGCTGCAACATCAACTTGTTGTCCACCAGGACTCCCAGATCCCTCTCTGCTTTCCAGCAACCCCTAACCTGTATAGGCGTATGTTGGTTATTCCTCCCCAGGGGCAGGACCTCACACTTGCCCTTATTGAACTTCATTAGGTTCCTCTCCACCCAAATCTTTAGCCTGTCCAGGTCTCACTGTATGGTTTTCCTGTGAGTACTGCTCCCAGTTTTGTGTAATCAGCAAACTTGCTGACAACAACACTCTGCCCCTCATCCAGGTCATTGATGAATATGTTGAGCAAGACTGGATCCAGTACTGACCCTCCGGGAACAGCACTAGTTACAGGCCTCTATCTAGACTCTGCACCACTGATTACAACTTTCTGAGCTCTGCCATTCAGCCAGTTCTCAACCCACCTGCCATGTGTTTTATTGAAAAACATTGTTTAGTAATGTATCTACTTTGATTCTCATCACAAAATAAATTTTAGTTACCAAAGTGATAAGTGTAATAACAGTTATCCACCAATCTACACCGAAAATATTTTCCTTCTCACTTAGTGATTTGTAGAGCAATAGCTTTTCAATCTAGAAAGTAAAAAATGTCCATAAGGTATAATACAAAATGTTTGTGTAAGTTATCTTACCAGTATTTTTAATTTCTTCACAATCATGTTTTCTATCCAAAGGTATTGCAGTTTCAAAAGCATATTTTCTCCCATTCCACAACCAAAAGACAAATTTAATGCATCAAATGATGAAGATATTCAGGTATGCTTTCTTTTCAATTCAAATTTGATATCTATAAACCATGACAGGCAAAAGACTAGAGTAATTGGCATATAAGGATGAGCGTTAAATTTGGTCCATTAAAAACTAATTTGTTCCCATGCAAAGCATGCTGTTTTGAAATTAGAAATGCTCTATGCCAGTGCTGAGACTGGTGATTTTCCTGTAGGTATTTGCAGACATATTTTAAGACCTGAGTTACTAGTTTTACTGAGATCAGTATTTTCTTTGAGTACCGGTTTTGTTAGGTTGCTGTTCATACATTGAAAACAACTTCAGTGAGAAAGCATTTTCCATTACCATTTTCAAATATCAATGATCATAATACAATGTGAATATATATTTTGTAAGTCTGACTACACCCATATTGAAAAAAAAAAAACATCAAAACAGAAACAAATGTGTTGAATTGAATAATGGAAAACAGGGCTGGAACAGGTTAACTAGTCTCTCTCTTTGTTTCAGTACAGGATTAGTTATAACAATGTTGATGTTTTGTGTAAACTGTGTTCAAACAATATTCTCCAGAACCCCTGTGCAGTTTATTTTAATGTTTAATTACCCTTACTTTTAGAAAGCTTTTTTAATAGCCTGTTTTATTGTACTTAAAATCCATTACATCTTATCCTTATTCCTGTTTACAGCATCTCACATACTTGCCCTTTGTGAACAGCACCTAACTCTTCCAGCCTTTCTTCATATCTCATGACAACCAGGCTCCAAGTCATTCTTGTTTCTCTTCCAGTTCTTCCATTTGCACAGCATCTGCATAGTGAAGCAATGCTTTGTACCAGCTGGCTAAAGCAAAGATGCACTTTAAGTCAATAAATCGGGCTAGTTGTTTATTGCCTACAATGTTTCAGAGGGCAACACCAACCACCCTTTTTAATGAGGCTTTTAAAAGTCCTCAGAAAATTTTCCTCCAATACTTTACAAAGAATCCTGAAAACTATTACTACTAAAACTTTCCAGCTTTGATAACTGTATATAAGCACATTGTCTTAACTTATATGGCTTTGGTCCTAACATCTTTGGCTTTAACAGAAGGTAGGTAGTGACGTAACATAAAATCATAGAATCATAGAATGGTGAGAGTTGGAAGGGACCTTAAAGATCACCTAGTTCCAACCCCCCTGCCATGGGCAGGCACACCTCCCACTAGAGCAGGTTGCTGAAAGCCCCATCCAGCCTGGCCTTGAGTGCTTTCGGGGATGGGGCATCCAAAACTTCCCTGGGAAACCAGCTTCACCGTCTCACCATCCTCACAGTAAAGAATTTCTTCTTGATATCTAATGTAAATCCCTCCCCCCTTTCAGTTTAAAACTATTACCCCTCTTCCTATCTCAATGCTCCCTGATAAAGAGTCCCTCCTCATCTCTCCCATAGTCCTCCTTTAAATACTGAAAGGCCACAATATGGTCTCCCTGGAGTCTTCTCTTCTCCAGGCTGAACAATCCCCACTCTCTCACCTTGGTAGTAGAGGCACTCCAGCCCTCTGATCATCTTTGTGGTCCTCCGTTGGACCTGCTCCAACGGGTCCATGTCCTTCCTCTTTATACACATTAAGTCATAAATACCTGCAATAAACATAAATACCTGATGTGAACTCATCTCACTTCACATCAGGCTGCCAGAGCTAAGGCTACAGAGCCGCAGAGTCCATAGTCTATCACATTATTAAATAGTAATTGCTAGTAAAATAGCAAGCAGCCTTTCAAAAATTGCAGACCCTCTTGATTGCTTGCTTTTACTAAACTTGAGGGTCTTCCAAATTCCTGTGTGCAGACTGCCAGAATTACTCTCTGCAGTCACTCTACTTCCACCCAGAAGCCTTTGTGGATGTGGTTTTGTAAATGGTGGCACAGGGAGCTCCACGCAGGCAGCAACTTATTAGCAGTCATGGTCAGAGTTCAAGTAAAGCCCTCAGCTCAGGTTGCCTCACACCTGCCAAGAGGCACCATGAAAGTAATTCCTAAGTCTCTGATGTGTTGAAACAGTTTCTAGGCACTTCTTTACCTATTTGAATCTAGCCTTAAAGCCTAGTTTTATTTTATTTTTATTTTTTATTTTACACCCTTGGGTATCTAACACTGATGGAATGCTGTAGTTCTTCAAAGTGGAAAATAAAGCAGGACAAGTAGGAGAGCTCTCCTCCGTTTGTCACAGGTAGAGGGGATTGACTTCACTAGCTAGAGTGAAGTAGTAAAATATTTATTAAGGTGAAACAGTGACTTAACAAAATCAGGAGTGCAATAAAGCCAGTAGTAAATGCGATAGTGTTTTATGAGATTCGATGTTAGGGTACACTCTCTTACTGCACAGAGGACAGGGTCAGAGAAGCTGCCAGGGAAATCCTCCCATTGAGTCATGAGGTTAAAAAGGACACCCTTGCTTTCTAAACTCCTTCTCAGAGGGGAGTCCGGGTTTGGCTGGATCCAGTCCTAGTCCCAGACTTGGTCAATGGTTTATGTCTAAAGGATTATATATGTGCGATCCATCCTTTACATTACTTAGCTAAGATTTCAAAGTTTAGCATGCTATTAGTCACTCACCAAGGATCTGTTGCAGCAAGGAATATCTCAGCCTTGAGGAGTAGAGCCTTAAGCAAGCATCCTCACAAAAGGGGAGATCCTGGCATGCAGCCCACTGCCATTCAGGAGAGCTCCAAGGGCTCTCGGGCTGTCCACTATTTATACAGTAAGATAATTGGCCTATAGTCATATTCTCATGGGAATAAAATTTCTAGGTCCCCACTCCAGACAGTATTTTGACTATGTTGCCAGCCATCCCACAAAGTCCAGATACAAGTTATTACAACTGATGTTGGGATGGCCACAGTGCACAAAACAGGGAGAGAACACCGCCACACCACCGATGATACCATCTCTTCTTGGCATTCAGTGCTAATACATTTATGAGCTATTTTGAACCTATAGTATCCTTTAATCACAGCTTTTTAAAGCTTACATTTCCTTATTTGGTCCCTATTTACTCTATGACCTTTCACATTTTCTCATTATTTGTCCTGTTTCACAACAGAACTTTTGCTTAGATCACTGAAAAACCTCATGATTTACAACCCTAACCTTTCTGCACTGAGTTTGCACTTGTATCCTTATTGTTCATGTTAAAGAACTGCCAGTTTTTCTATTTGCTGTGGGTAAGATCCTGCCAACCAATTCATTCAATTCATCAGACAGCTCTAACCCGTTTTATTTTACTCATCTTCCTTCACTTTTTGGTCACTCACCCCAAGTGCTTTCCTCACCCTCACTCAGAATTACATTTTTAATACTTTGTTTTCCTCTTTTCCTCAATTAAATACATTCCTAGAACTCGCAAGACATGCTCTGGGCGCAGATATATTGCTTTCTTCAGAAAATAACTGAGCAGCATAAAACACCATGACCATGAAGCCCTGCAGTGTTTATGAAGCCCACAGATTTCCTAGACAAAATTCCCCACCAAGACAACCTGGTTTAACGTTCTGTAACATACCCTTTATACGACAGCAAGCTTAATATTGTTTTTCCTTGCCCTTCTTTTTCCTTTACCTCCCTTCCCCCCCACCCCGTACTTCCTACTGCTTTTTTTAAAACTCAGTTTATCTCCCCTTAATATTTTTAGTCCCCAAACCCTGTATCAGTACTATGACCTGACCCAGCAACTTCCAATCTCGTAGAGCTCCAGGTTAAGCAACATAAAACCATATGATCGCACCCAAAATATTTTCTCACCCAAAATATAAGTTTAGTTGAATCCAACATATAGAAAACTCAGTCAATATTCACTGAATAAATTTCTTCTATTATCTCAGCTAAGGTTGTCCTAGGCTGTTGATTTAAATCAACTTTTATTTCTTTTTCCTTCAGCTGACAAATAGCTAGCAGCGATCGCACACGCTAGTCAAACACTCCTTAACTGCCCCCAAAACTGTGTTCTCCTGCTTTGCAAGCATTTCTTGTGTATTAAAATAGCAAGAGGTTTGCTTAGTACTGGTATCTGAGCTTTAGAAATGTTCTCTGATCAACAGTGACTCTGTAGTTTACTGCATCTTACAAAAACGTCTTTCTCTTCAGACAGGATATGTAAATCTACCAAAAAAGAGTTGCACTGAAGAAGTAACTGTAGTTGAAGAGATGACTTAACTTTCCCCAAATAAAACATGCCTGGATTCCCCAACATGAAAGAAAATCATGGATCATCTTCACAACTAAAGATTACTTCAAAGCACAGACTTGAACTGAATATCATCACCCATAAAAGTATTTGTCCCACAAAAATATACCTAACACAGAGCAGACAAAAAAAAGTGCAGAAAACCCAGTAAAATCTGTTATTTTCCCTTTGTTCAAAGCCATAATGCCTGGGAGCCAAGTTTTTCTGCAAACACTTGCTGTGAAAAGATGCTTAAACCTTGCTGAGATTTTCTTCATGTGAGACAAGGACTCTCATCCACAAAGCAGAAGCAACTTTGAATAATTTCTTATCTTCATTGCCACAATGCTGCTTTCCTCTGATTATGATTTCCTACAGGATGACAGGAATGCACAAGAATGCCATACTAGTTAATTTTACCACCTTATCATTTTTATATACCTAAAGCATTTCCTGAAGCAGAAACCAGCTATTTGAAGTGTGTTTAAAACTGCCCTTCAGCCTTGCAACCAGTAACACCAAATGGTCACTGTACATCCAATTTCTGTTTCACACAAAACAGAAAATGGAAAATAAAATAACATTTGCCAAAAGTAACTATTAATGCTGGGCTGCCAGCCAGCCATTTAACAAGCCCAGTACTTCCAACACCAATGTGAACATCTGCAATATTAATATGGACTTAATTCACATAGGTATTATTTAACTCTTAAAAAAAATCCAGTGTAAGAGTTGTGAGAATTGAAATAAAATCTGTAATAAGATTTTTTTAACTGTTTAAATGTAAAATTTCCTCACACCAATGCCTTTTATTCACTTTGAAGTGTGCAAGCCCTATTTCCAATGCCTTTTAAAAATAATATAGGCTTTAGATGCCAGTATTTTCTTACTGAAATTCCAGATCTTATACTATTAAAAATATTTTTCAAAATAAATGCATTTCAACAAACAACTGTTTCAATAAGGCAGAAAACAAATGCTTTTTTTAAAAGTCTCATTTATTGTTTGCCTCTTATGTTCCCACACTGCATAATACATTGAAAATTGCTGCTGCATGACTAAGGGAAGCCACATACTAAAAAAAAAAATAAAAAATAATGAACACCAAGTAGTACATGCTGAACACACAGCATAAGTAAATTGCAGCTCCACTTAAAAGAAAAACCACCTACACTTCCATTATTGTCCTATTTCTTCTGGTTAAAATCTGGTTCTGGAGAGGAAGGGGGGAGGTGGGGTGAAAAATGTCCTCCCAGTTTCAGGGGCTGCTCAAGTAATTGTCATGTTTGGTTCTTCCCCACAAAGCTAGAGCCACAATACACTCACAGTGAGGTTATGTATGTGTAGTAATTCCATCATTATCTCTACCTTTCAAGCTACCGATATAGAAAATAAAGCTAAGCAGTGTATTTATATAGACAAAAGCTCTTCCCCTGCCTCACAAAATCAATAGAATAACAACTGAAACAGCAGGTTGATTGGCAAGGTCAACATCAGATCAAGTGCCTGCATGAGAAAGCCACCAAACAGGATATAACCACTTGCAGTAGGTACATGAAGTTTGCTATGAGGCTGTGCACAAAGTAACTGTGTCATGTACTTACATTCATATACAGATGTGGAAAGCTTCTGCAACAGTGAAGGGAAAAGGTAAATTATGTTTGAGAGGAAGGCAATAATCAGCCAAAGCCAAGGAGTTCATTTAAATACTTCATCTTGAACAGCAACCTCAGAAGGCACACAAAAGAACTCAGCAGCTCAGTCAGCCTTCAGTGACTCAAACAATGACACACTGTTTCTTTCTCAAGACACAGGGAGAGTTCTTAAAAAAAAACACGATTGGAAGATGAACATCTTGGTTTCCTTTACTGGTCCCCCTACCAAGTCTTTGCAGATTACAAAGTACAAAAGTAAGATTATATACACATGAAGAGCGGCACATTATCTCCAAGAGCAGTATGAGAAATTACTCAGTCCGATTTTGGTCTTCCAATAATCCCAGAACTAGATATCAATCAGTTAATACCAAAGGCTGACCTACCTTGTTCTATATTTTACAGCTACACAGAAGCATACATATTCCCTCCCACACACCCCATCAACTTCACCTCTTAGAACAACCTCGTTTCGGATTAAATTCACCTTGCTGACCACTGCTACACATCAGGCCAAACAGTATCACGAGTGGCATAACCAGCACCTCCAAACAGCAGCAACAGTATAATACATAGGTTATGTGGAAGTTGAAGGCATTTACTAGGTTCCTGGGTTTTTGCATGAATGCCACATCGCTTTCTATATTGATTTAAAAAAAAAAAAATCATTTTAAGCTCTTTTATCGAGGGCAAGAGTTTTACTTTTTGACTGTCCTTTGGACTTTGGATTCTCCTAGCACTACAACAGAAAACCCCTCCATTTTAAATCATAGGAAAGGTTGCAAATCAATTTCTAAGAATCATGCAAAAAGCCACTTGCAGCAGCCCATCATACACTATCAGGCACAAAGAATGGGAGTGGTTTCTATTGGTATAGCCCATGCTTCCCCCCCACAAAGTTCTCACATTCAATTATTTATTAAAAAAAAATAAAATTAAGCTTTCCCTGTTACAGAGTGCAGCGTAAGTGTATCAGAGGAACCATTATCTGAAACAAGTTTTCAAACAAAAGAGGCTTTCCCAAAGGTTTTATGTAATAATTTCAATACAGACAGAGTAAGTATGTTTATTGTTTTACAGCAGAATGCCCCAATTTAAGAACAAAATTGCTAGATGTTCAGCTGTGCAAAATGGTACATAGTGCTTCAGTACAAGTGGAAAAGAACATGATTTGTTAGCAAGTACTTTCAAACACAAATTTATGGTCCTAGAAGATAGGACTTGAAACTGGGGACTGATCCACAGGCAAATAATTTTTTCTGCCTAAATTGGACCCAGCCACTTTGGACCCAGAACCAACACCACTGCTCATTCCTCATTGCTGGGAAAAAAAAAAAAAAAAATCACCACACTGAATTGCCAGATTCAGCGTCTTTGTGAATGTTACTGAGATGGATCAGTCCTCTATGTCAGTTTCTAGCCCCATCTACAAATATCATCTGGCTCTGATAAATAAGACTCACAGGAATTTCTTGAAGGTCAATGGTCCATAATGGTAGTTATTCTACATGATCTGCTCAACTTGATTTCCAATTCTAGTTAGGCTGCTTAAATGACTTTCTTGAATTCATCATACAACACAAGCACAAAAGCGCCCCCCATTCCTCTGAGAACGTTAGACCATGCACCCTTGAAGAAGGCCTTTCCTCCCTCATCCCTTGCAATCTTCCGCCAGCAGTCAATTGTTCCAGAGTACATGATATCAGCTGCAGAAAAAGAGCAAAGAGTCATTTTTAACTCCTATAATTGTATCCAAGATGCTTTTAACAACTGCCTTATTTCAATTCTCTAGATACTTTGTGATGTCCCAAACCACATTTTAAGACTGTAACAAAATACTAGTCCAGGCAATAGAAAAGCTTCCTATCTGCTTGTCTAGTTATTAAAAGGTAAGCCACAAAATAAAAATGTTATGCGTTCTTTCTGGCAGTTGTACTGTCCCCTAATTGCCTTCATTTAATTTGTCATTGCAGACAGGTAGTCCATTTGCTCACTTCATATTGTATAAAGAAAAGTCCTCAACATAATTCCTAACAAACACCACAAGTTATGACCCTACTGCATTTCCTCATATTATTTAAATGTAACAGAACTTAAATCAGATTTATGGAACAAGGAACTGTAAGTGCTGAGGGATGACTATTAGGAAAAAGGCACTCCATCCTGTTAATGCTATTTGAAGAACTGTACAAATTAACAGCCCACCTCCTTTGCGTCCTGACTGCATCATCATTCTACGCCGCACTGTATCGAAAGGATAGGAGACCACACCAGCCACTGCAGTCACCGTCTGGGCAATCATCCAACTGATAACAATGTGAGTATTTCTGGGATCTGGTAGCATGCCTGCAACAGCGACAAAAAAAAAAAAAGTCATTAGCTTTTTATCTTGTACATCCTCCTCCAGTTCACTCAATGCGTGACGGCTACCTTACTGGATGAAGTATTATGAAACATTGGAAAGTCATACTCTGAAGTTGCACCAAAACACAACAAAATTGAAACAGGCTGAAGCAGCATTACAAATAAGTCAAGGAAATTAATGGGGTTTTCTTCTCAGTAAACAAAAAAGGTAACATTTAGGCACCAAGATTCACTTCAGACTGGCATGAGATCTAGCTACTGCCTACTCTTTTTAGAAATACTGTAACTAAAATAAGTCATTGTCCCTGTGAATTATATTAAACTATAAACTAGTGTCAGCAACCTCTATGCCTAAATGTCATGCTTAACAGACAAATGCTTTGTAAAAGCACACTCAATCCCATTCTGCTAAACACACTTGAATTGGTTAAATATGCCCACAGTCATGCACTGAACAAAAAAGGACTTGCAAGTGCGTAAGGTTACCAACACGCTTTGCTGGCATTAGGAAAAGCTCCTTTAAGGACATGTACAGAACCAGGAGTATTTGAAAGCTGACTGCTGCCACCAATACATGTCTGAGTTTTGCCTTGAACACTGCAGTGTCACTGCTGTTGGCACTGATATCCCCATCAAGCTCCACACTCACATAAGCTATAGTTACTACAGACAGACACAGCAGCATCCAAGAACACACATACAGAGACAATACAATACTGAGAATCAGTTTATCAGATCCTAGCTGAAATTTTACCTTTTGCTGTATCATAGATCCCAAAGTAGGCAGCTCTATAGATGATGATGCCTTGGACAGAGACATTGAACCCTTGATACAAGCCACGCAGACCATCAGACTTGGTAATTTTGACTAGACAGTCCCCTAGACCAGAGAATTCTCTGTCTGCACCAGCTTTTCCGACATCAGCAGCCAAACGGGTTCTTGCAAAATCCAAGGGGTAGACAAAGCAGAGGGAAGTGGCTCCAGCTGCACCACCAGAAGCCAGGTTACCAGCAAAATACCTCCAGAATTGAGTGTGCTTGTCTACACCTCCCAAGAACACCTGCTTATACTTATCCTTGAAGGCAAAGTTGAGAGCTTGAGTTGGGAAGTATCTGATGACATTTGCCAAGTTTCCTCGCCAGAAAGACAGCACTCCTTGTTCCTTTGGAATACGCACTACACAATCGATGATACCCTTGTACTGCTTATCAGCGGCAATTTGTTTACTCGCATGTTGTACCTGCAAATAAAAAAAAATAATGTATTTTGACTGTATGCCTTGGCAGGCCTGCAGTACAGCTGGGCTAAATTCCGCTTCTACTAGAGAACAAAGAGCTGTTTTTTGATGATTGATGATGATTTGATGATCAACTGACTGGTTGATGGCAGTTGTGCACTGAGATTAAGCCCCTGTGAGCCATGATAAACCAGCTATGATAGCAAACTTCCAAGCAAAAGCTCTCAGGTCAGTCTGAATCTCAGGACTAAGAAGAACTGTCATTTACTCATATTTTGGTGGAGACCCAAGAACTCAAAGATTGACTAAATTCTCAAGAATTAAAGGTATAGCTTTTACACAAATGCAAAAGAAACGGGTGTATGTAAAGCTGGTCTTGTACAGTCCCGAGAACCAGAAAAAGCCATACCGTTGCTTCCCGGTTTCTTTAGAGCTTGGCACTTGCTGAAATCCGAAGGGCCACCCGTGAGGAACCAGGGCGAGCACAAGTACCTGCGGGCTGGGTCTCTCGACAGCCCACAGCCCTCCCTGACAGCGGCGCGGAGGCCTGCAGGTAGCGGGGCCGCCTCACCCGCCCGCGTTCGGGCGAGAGGACTTCCAGCCGGAGGTAATGGTGACGATGGGATGGGGCAAGGTGAGACAACCACCAGCCCTGAGCTCGCTGTCTCCTCCACCCCGGCCAAGGTCACTCGAGTCACCTTGGGGCGCCCCCCACGCCCCGCCCAAGAGGGGGTCACGGCAGGCCACCGCGCGCCCGACGGAGGTGCCCGGCCCGCCCCGCCGCCGGCCCAATGGGCTGCCGCGGCCGCGCCATCACGTGAAGGTCACCAAAATGGCGGCGCCCGGAGCGGGGCAGCAGGAAGTGACACCGGGAGCCGCCTTCCCGCATAGCGGAACCGGCTTCCCCGCCGCCGCCCACGTGACCTCCCCCTCTTCCCCCACCGGCCCAGCTCCTCCCGCGCGCCCTTTGTTCTGCGGCGGCAGCGCCCGCCCGCACTCCTTCTTTCCTTCCCTCTTTCCCGTCCCAGCCCGGGCTGGGCCTCGGCGGCGGTGCGAGAGGAAGGAGGGAAGAAGAGGGAACGTGACGGGCTGCCCGCTCCCCGCTGGTCACCGCCGCGCCGCTGACCTGTAGCAAAAGCTTGACCCGCTCGATGGGCGCCACCGCCGTCTTGCTGATGGCTGCGGCGACGCCGCCCGCCAGAAAGTCCTTGAGGAAGGAGATGGCCTGGTCCGCCATGTTGAACCGCTGCCGCCGGGGAAGAAACGCTGCTGCCGCTCAGGCCGAAAGGGCGGGACCGGCGCCGCGCAGCGGCTAAATGGCGGGCGCCGCCAGCCCCGCCCCCGGGGGCGGTGCGGCCAATGGGGCGCCGGGGGGCGGGGCAATGCCTCAGGGATGGTCCAGTCCCCCCCTCTTGCTCCCTCCCCTCACCGCCCCTGCGGCGCCAGTGGCGCAGTGACGCGTCGCCCAGGGCGGCCGGAGCTAGCCGGTAATGTCCGCCCGCCCGCCCGCCGGTACCGGCCACCTCGGTGAAGGGCAAGAGGCCTCGCCTCCACCCTTAGCCCAGCCTCTGCGAATGCGCTGGGTGAGGAAGGGCCATCTGCACGCTGTGCTGCGGCCCGGGTGGCCGTTGCTCACACAATAACGGTTGCTTTTGTGCCGTTGTCGGTACAGCCCGCAGGAACACGTACAGCTGAACCTTTCACAGCAGAAACTGCGTGGCCCTACACAGCCAGAAACGAAGCAGAAGTGTGAGGCAGGCAGTGAGGCACCGGACTTGGGGTATAGGTTTGTGAGCCTGGCTGGTGGATGAGTGGGACAAGCGGTTTATGGCCGTTCCCCCATTATGGGGTTGGTCTTTTCTCCCAAGTCACAGGCGACATGACAAGAGGAAACGGCCTCAAGTTGCACCAAGGGAGGTTCAGGTTGGATATGAGGAAAAATTTTTACACTGAAAGGGTTATCAAGCATTGGAATGGGCTGCCCAGGTAGGTGGTTGAGTCACCATACTTGGAGATACTTAAACGACATGTAGATCTGGCACTGAGGGAGATGCTTTAGTGGTGGACTTTGTAGTGTTACTAATGGTTGGACTCAGTGGCCCTATAGGTCTTTTCCAACCTAAACAATTCTATGATTCTAACCAAGGAAACTAGGATGCTCGTTTGGTAGCAACTGTTGGAAGCCAGTGTAGGATGGAGGCACTGCTTTCTGCATGGGGCCCTGGGTGGCACCAGCAGCCATTAGGTGAAGTGGAGCACATTTGGGGCACAGGGTGCCAGCAGGTTTTGCTTCGTGCTCGCCAAGCTCAAGGTAATGCTGATTGAAGGCATCTCCTTGTTTCCATGTTCTGTTCCCACCTGCTCCTCCCCAGCATGGCAGTGCCAAGTGTCACATGTTGAGCCGCTGTCCATCTGGGCTTTTCCATCAGTCACTGAACTGATCTGAGACAATGAAATGCTAAAGAACGTTACCTTGGTTTCGTAGAAGGACAATAGGGAAGTGCGGTCCCAGCTTCTTGTTTGAGCGCTCAAAGTTACATGCTGTGAGGTTGCCCAAGCAGGTAATTGGGGCAGGGCCTCTGCCCTTGCAAAGACAGGCTTGGTCTCCACCAGTAAATTCTGCCAATTTTATTGTATGCTGAAAGTGAAATTTTACCCCTAATGGCTAAACTTCTGTTTGAAATTATACCTATTCTTTCTAAAAGGAAGTCTTGAAATGGTTCTAGCTGGAGGGCATTAGTTCACGCGCACCTTTTGTTATTGCTTTCACTTTTAATGGATGTTTCCTACAAAAATAAATAAAGCCAAACTTTTTTTTTTTTTAATAGTTGACTGGCAAACCACAAAGTTGCAGTAGAGCTGTCCAAAACCACTGCTTACACATGTGTATACTTTGCAGGATTTCAAAATGAGAACGTCTGTCTCAGAGAGGATGTTGTGAGAACAGGATGTGTCAGGCATAGCCTGTGTCTGCTGTAGTATGACAGACTATGTACTATACGTCACTTTACCATTTTGGTTTTGCACATCAAAACATACAAAGTAAATTGTGTGCTATTTTATGTTCTAAATCATAATACAGATATAGTGGAGTTGGATGGTCGCATCCAGGGGGTAATGGTCAATGACTCAATGTTCAGATGAAGATTGGTGACAAGTGATGTCCCTCAAGTCCAGGCTGGGAGCAGTACTATTTAATATCTTCTTCAATGACACAGTAGGATCAAGTGCTCCCTCAGCAAATTTGCAGACAACAGCAAGCTGAGTGGTGTGGTTGATACACCTGAGGTACAGGATGCCATTTAGAGGAACCTGGACAAGCTCAAGAAGTGGGCCCATGTAAACCTCACCAGGTTCAACCAGGCCAAGTGCAGAGTCCTGCACCTGGGTCGGGGGAAATCCTGGTATCAACACAGGCTAGGAGACTAAGGGATTGAGAGCAGCCCTGCCAAGAAGGACTTGGAGGTATTGGTGGATGAAAAGCTGGACATGAGCCAACAATGTGCGCCTTCAGCCCAGAAGGCCAACTATATCCTGGGCTGAATCAAAAGAAGTGTGGCCAGCAGGTTGAGGGAGGTGATTCTACCCGTCTACTTTGCTCTGGTGAGACTCCACCAGAGTATTGCCTCCAGCTCTGGAGCCCTCAACACAGAAAAGACATAGACCTATTGGAGAGAGCACAGAGGAGGACTATGAAGACAATCAGAGGGCTGGAGCACTCTCCTATAAGGAAAGGCTGAGAAAGCTGGGGTTGTTCTTCCTGGAGAAGAGATGGCTCTGGGGAGACCTTATTACGTAAAGGGGGCTTGTAAGAAATACTTTTTAGCAGGGCCTGTTGCCATAGGACAAGGGATAATGGCTTTAAACTAAAAGAGGGTAAAGAACTTTTTTAAAAAAAGTGGGTGGTGAAACACTGGAACAGGTTACCCAGAGAGGTGGTAGGTGCTCCATCCCTGGAAACATTCAGGCTCAGGTTGGATAGGGCTATGAGCAACCTGATCTAATTGAAGGTGGCCCTGGTCATTGCAGGGATGTTGGACTAGAAGACCTTTAAAGTTCCCTTCCAACCCAAACTGTTCTATGATCTATGAAGTGACTCCTGTGCCCACACAGGGTTATTTACATACAGCATGACAGGACCGTATTTTGGATGTAATTAATGAAAGGCTGTAATGCATATTCTTGGGCAGGAACACACAGCTTAGTGTGGTAGTTTTCTTTTGAAAAAAGCTCCAACTGAATGTAAATGATCTTACAGCACCAACAACGTGGGCAAGGCTGTGATTTTTTCCCCCATAACATTTTCTATCAATTAAAAAAGAACTTTATACTCTGGATCTGTGAATTGTTGTCAGTTTGAAAAAGGAAGGTAAAAATGTAAAACATATGTAACTTTTGTGACAGGAAATTGTTAAGTCAATAGCTATCCTGTCCCATTTACCTTCAGATCTTGGATGCATCTGACTGGGGTAAATCCTTTTCTTTGGCACCATGCTTTTCTTTCTGTTTCTGCACTTTTTTTTTCCTTTTCTGTTCTTTATCTAATCTTATAGTCTGCTATTCACTTTTGTAAGAGCTCTCAAATTAAACAGGGCTAAAAAGGAGGAGAAGGATGTTCTTGAACCAAATGAGTCTGTCTTGACTCAGGATCCTGAGAAGCTGCTACTCCAGTTCTTCTGTTTCCAATTTCCAGACTTCATTAGACAATGTTTCTTTTATTTACAGTAGAGTGTAACATAAAATGATATTAAAATGGATGGTGATGGAGTATTGAAATGACACCTGCTTTAACCTCCTGAAAAAGGGGGAAAGCAATGTATGCTGGTCTAAAATCTGGTGTGTTCTAATGGCAGCAAGTATGAAGAAACTGTGATTTGTCAGCAAGGTGAATACTCCTGTAGGGCTGCTGACACAATTTGTGGTTGGAGACTTGTTTCTGAGGGTAGTACAGGTGTTGTGCAGCCACAGTTCACTGCCATCAACTCATGCCAGAATCTTCTGGCACCATTTTACTCAAGTTCAAAATAAATGCAATCCATCGCTACCCCTTTTAAAACTAATATAACATTTCTTGCTTATGGTATTGATGGGAAACTGAGAATGTATTTCCATTATTACAAAAGATCAAACATGTCTATAGACATCCAGATTTTACTACTAAATCCATTTTTTTCTAGGTCTTAATGCAGAGAATAACATCTAGCAAATTTCCTGTCAATCTGATTTTGACATTTGTGAATCCATGTTGTTCCAGTAAGTGTCGATATTCAGAGCCACTTCTCTCCTTTCCCTCTGTCTGCACAAGCATGTTCAAAGACTGCAGCAGAGCTGTGCTCCTGATCTTCTTCTCATCATCCAACACCATTTCAGCCAGCAAAATCCCACAGCCTAATTTAAAAACAAATACATGCAACAGTACTAATCCATTATTAGGCAAGAGAATTTCTTCTACCGTATATAAGGGTGCAAACTACAAGACACGGGTGATTTATCATTTATGGATTTGCTCTGCTATTAAATGACTAATCCACTATTAAAGGTATAACCCACTCCTCTCACAAAACCCAGGAAACTCCCATGCTATGGAGGGATCAAACACTCCCAAGTCAAGTCGTGTCTGTTTTCAGGGGAAGAAGAGATGACTTCTATAGACCTGGCATGAGGTTTATGCAAAACAGTAAGACGGAAGGAGTAGTTCTTTGGGATATATTGCTGCTTCACACTTATACTGAAATGGTGCCAAACAGACAAAACTGTGGATAGCGAGCATTACAGAAGCAGAGAAGTCAACATTGTACATTATTTCTGTAGGAACTGAGGCCTTAGTGGTGGCACTGACCTAGGGGTGTGAGCAGAACTTAACTGACCCTGTTTACACTCAGCCTCTTTCTCCATCTTCATACCCATAAGGGGAAAGGGAAGACAAGAGTAGGCTGCTGACCAAACCAGCACTGTTTTACTCATTGTCTTTTGGCCTTGCATCTTATGTGGAGGTTTCTCTTGGCACAGTGGGGTTAGGAGGCCATCGGCTCTGATCAAAATAGCAGCATTTTACATTGATTTTAGTATTACTAAGTGCTGCATAACATTCGTATCTTTCTGACTCTTAAGCCAATCTCCTGAGTCATTCCTACTCATTCACCTCTGCCAATTAACAATTGATAAAAAGTAAATTAAACATAACATTGCAGTTTTTTAGAGAGGAGACTGAGATCTATGGATAAAATTGCTGGCTGGGTCCTTGGCGTGTATCAGGAGTTCTGGAAGTCCTTCTGACAGCTTATTAATAAATTCTCTGTTTCTTCCCCATATCATCAGCTACCTTACTAAATGCAAGATCAAGCCACTTACCCTGCGATGAACCAATGACACAAGTTTGCTTCACAAAGAAAAAGGATTAGCCAAGCAGATCTGAGGTGTTCCTCAACCTACACTATCTCTCCAGTGGGCTTCTTCTGCCCTAATTCAATCATCCACAGATGAGATAGCTGTATTTCAGCTAGCCCTCTTAAATACATTCTATCCACTATTAAATGTATAATCACTGCTATTAGGAAAACCAGGAAATTTGCTTTCACAGATAGGTGAGACAAATCATCCTCTGAAAATGCCTGTTTTTCTACTGATTGGAGAGCTCAAGGTGACTAGATAATTTGAACGCCCAATATTTAAGAATAAAAGTTAGGGTGATGTAGCCCATTTGTCATGATTCAGGGCTCTCTATTCCTGCTCTCCTCCCCCGCCCTTTCCCGTGTGATTCCCCTTTGCCTTCAAGAGGGACCTGGGAATCGCTGTTCTTGGTTACACAGCAGACATTGCTAGTTAAAGTAATGCTGAACTATCATTTCTAAGTCACTGTTATATTATAGCTTTAGAAGACAAAGTGTCCAAATTTCCTACATTCTGAAAAGAGGACACAAATAGAACAGTCATTATAATTTCCCACAGAAAATTTTTTGGGACATCTGGATAACATCAGGACAATCTGGAAAAATATATCCAGAAAGCATGACCAATTCCACAACCTCTCTGGATAATTTAGCATTGGCGCAGGTTGCCCAGAGTGCAAAGCTGTGGTGCAATACCACAGACCCCGTGCCCAAGGGACTAATGCTTAGTGTGTACAGAGTATTGTACTCTAATCACATCGAGGTTGTGTGGTAGCCAAGCAAATTCATTCCAATTTTACAGACAGATACATAGTACTTAGAGGCACAGTTTTAAAGTCTGTGACAGTTACAGGTGTGCCAGCTTTAGGACTGAAACTTTCTGGCTCAAAGAGCTTATAGCAGCATTATGGACATCATGAATAACTCTGAGATGAGAAACATCTGATTGCTGGAATGAGTCTCTCTCAAAATGCAAACCTGGCAAACATCATGTCAATATGGGCAATACAGTTATTTTAAATTTATTTAATTGTTGAATATTTCTCCTTATCTCTTTCAATGTGTAGATGAGATCAGTCAAATTTCCATTCATAAAAACCTTCTGCTAAAAATTTAAAACCCCAATATGGTTTTACCAGTATGTTAAAAGTCTGACATTCCCTGATTTTGTACAGCTGAAACGCTCTGTAGTAAGCACGTTTCTCATGAAGAATTGAATCAATGTGGCACTTTTGCTTTACTTAGTGCTCAAAGAGCAAAGTAACTTCTGATTAAGTAACATAAGACAGTCTACTAGGCAGATGCAACTTGTGACCTGGCTTATCAACGCTCTTGATTTGCTGAGGTTGGTGATTTAGCATAGGCACAGCCTTTTGCACTGCCTTATTGAGATTATTGCTGTAGAAGTGAGACAGGCAAGAAACTCACAACTGATAGAGAAGAAAGCCAGTTTGAAAGTGCAACTTTAATCTCCAGGAAGGCTTCCACTACAAAGTACACTTTAAGTAGAAAAAAATAAGTATCAATGAAGCATCAGGGAAAAATGAACATTAGGCAATGTGACATCAGTCACAAATTACTTGAATAGATGGGATACAGTATGTATGTACTTCTCCAACAAAAGAATGGAACATGAAGAAACTTCTACTTTTAATTTTCATAAGAGATTTTATACATAAGTCCTAAAACTCATTGCAAGTAATGGGACAGAAAGCATGTATGGTCATTTAATCATACTCAGAAAAATCTGGAACTAATAGGAGTAACTCTCAGGTGCAGCCTGTGGCTGGAGGTGAGAGGCTACTGAAGTTTCTCTGTGACATTATAGCTGCTTTAGGAACATATTTGAGCTTCATCCTATTTTCACTTTTGCCTGTGGAAAAAGTGCTTAAAAAAAGGGTATCCTTAAGATGTTTGAGTAAAGCTGCACAGAAAAGTGAAAAGGAGCACTAACATCCCCAAATTCATACAGGGGGTACAGTATTCATTTTTATTTTTTCATTTCTTATAAAAATGAACAGTAACCACTGGATACAGTACAGGGAGATAATTCTCTTTAATTTTAATGTCCTAGAAAAATAATGTTTTAATGTGATTCATAAAAGCTTGTAGTTTTAACTTGCCATTTTTTAACATGCCATAGACTTCACAGCTATGTCAAGTCTAAGCTTAAGGCGGTCTGCAAACTAGCCAAAAGAACTGGACATACAGGTATTTAATATATAGGAGTTTCAGCCTCCTCCAGACACTTTAAAAATGGATAGAACTCAGCCCTGCAGAGCTGCAGTCCAACTTTTATACAAGGCCTGTAAGAACCACACTTCAGATAAATGGTCAAAGTGATCCTAAGTTGACAACATGCCTTGGTTGGTGATGGGTATATTGCACTAGTGTTGTAAAAACTCAGCATCCCAGTATGCTTCTGGGCACATTATGGTGACAGATTCTCCTTGAGGCCCAAAACAGCATCTAACAGGTTTCCTGTGATCTTAATTTGTACATTTGTGAATCCATATTTCTCCAGTAGCTGTTTGTACTCTGAGCCACTTCTCTCCTTGCCTTCAGTCATACTGAGGGACTGTAGTACAGCTCTAGCAGGGTGCGTCTTCTGTTCGTCAAGCACAATTTCTGCCACTAGCAAGGCACTTCCTGCATTTGCAAAACAACCAGAAGTGGTTCAGTAAGGTATTTCTAGCTTCAAGTTTTTAGTGTTTTGTTCAGATAGTTAGGGAGGTACCTTAGGCTAGTGTTTTAATGGTCTTCAGTGGAAAATGGAGATGGAAATTTACCTTCAGTAATCTCTTCCTGGAAGCAACCATTAACCGTTAAAAGGAAGGAGGAGTTCAGAGCACTGACTCCACTTCAGTGAAGTTCAGATCACTTCCTGACTATGCTCTTAAACTCAATCTTATTTCCATTTGAAGCAAGCAACTCTTGTAAGCATCTGTCATACCCCAACCTTCACATAAAAAGATTAAGACAGTCGCCCACAATTTTCTTTCATAATTTAAAAACAGGATTATGCTTTACAGCCTAGGCATAATTTTGAATGCTCTCCTATGAAACAGACTCCATAGCAACAGTTAATCCTGTTGGATTAAGGAATCAGTTGATTTTAGCAGTCAGGCTTTTCTCCTCTTTGCCTTTCCCTTTATCTTTTATACTGTCCAAATGTAGGAGACAGCAGAGGAGCCTACATATTTCTCAAGAAATCTCTGCATAAAGTAGTGCTGAACTCCAGTTTATCATACTCTGGGCACTACTGAGACAGCAAAACAAACTGCTGCTTCTTGATTAACCTGAAGGAATAGTTAGGCTACTTCTACGTACAGAAATAAGCACACGCTTAGGTATTTGATGGTATGGAGCTTAGTAAGAAAGACCGGGCATGGCAGAGATGGAGGAGTTGTATATGGAGAGATGGATGACATAGTTGTATGTGAAAAATCTGCAACTGTAGTAAGGGCTTATTTTATATTGTTTTATTAGCAGCTTTGTTTCCTTTTTTTCTTATAGTATGTAAATAATGTAAGTAATGTAAACATAAACATTCAAGCAAAGGCTACTAGCATCAGACAGAAACATGCTTTTTTAAATATGAGCTACTTATGATTATGCATTATGTTTATTCATTAACATGTACCTTTAAACCCACAAGATGAAAAAACTTACCTGGTTTGCAAACAGCTGATATCTTGCTTAACAACACATGTACTTTTTCATCAGGCCAGTCATGAAGAACACGTGAAAGGATATAAAGATCTGCTTCTGGAAGATTATCCTTGAAGAAGTCACCTGTTGGAAAGCAGAGTTAGTACATTCCTACAGAAACCACAGAGAACATTCCTACAAAATGAAATTAAAATATTGTGGAGGAACTAGAAGCTTCAGCAGAAAGAAACAAGAATGAACAGGTACAGGGATGCACTGATTTGCAGATAAGGAAAATGTAGTTAAAGAGAAGAGCAGACCACAGGTAAGAGTTCAGTAACATACAATGCCTAGGTAGGAAAAGCCTGAGAAAAGGACACGCAGGCTCTACTCCCACGTGGTACCCCAAAATGACTAATTCATACTTATTTATGCACATTTTCCAACAATAGCCAGTTTGTTTTTTATCTCCACAGGCTTAAGATGTACAGTGTCCGCATTTAGCATGGGTGAGCCTACATTGCCTCATACTAAGATGCACGTTTGGGGTCAGAGCAGCATAGCACAGCTTTTTCTGCAGCAAAAGAGCCTGCTCTGTGTTCCAGGATAAAATAAGTAAGACACAAGATCGTATATTATATTTACCTGATACAAATGTCACTGGAACTGTGTGTTGTCCTGAAGGCTGAAAGTAAGAGGTATTGGCAATGACTTCTGGAAGGTCAAATACTGTGACCTTGAGATTTGGGTATATTTGTACTAATTCATGAGCCAGAGCTCCCGTGCAACCTGTTGAAAATTTTTTTAAAAAGTCAAATCAAGTCTTTTCTCCCAGCAGTTGCAGACATTTTTAACAACAGGACTGTATGTAACATTAAGACAGAGATCTCAAATCAGAATTAGAAGTAGACAGTCAGTTCCATAATTAATAGCAATAGCATTTCCTGGTGGATTGAGCAATGCTTTAGAGCTTGGGGAATGCATGCATTACTCCTTACTGCCACAGCATTGCTAATATGACCTTTGGTACCAGTACTTCAGGTTTTTGAGGGGCAGAAGAACATTAAGGACAAGGACTTGTAATTTGTGGATGAAGAACACTAGAACTGTTTACCATTTACAAAACACTGATATCTGAAATTTGACAAACACTCTCCAGCATGGTGAGGGATAGAGATGGTGAAGTCTTGCAGTCTCTGCACAAATGGCAAGGCTTGCACCAGTACTGTGTAAATTCCTCAGAATTTACTGACGATGCTGCCCACCTCCTCAAGTAAAGTGTTCTTCCTTCAATTGATCTTTCCCTAAGTAATGACATTCCCTCTGTGCAACTCTGAGCATAGGGTAAAAAAGGGCACTAACAGGAAGAGCTTCTTCAGGTGTATCATTGGTCTTCACCATTTTGGTGTTCATCTTACATAGCAATAATTACAACACACAAAACACTTAAATCCATTCTAGGAGAATCCAAAGTTTTTTTTTTCTAGCAGTGCAGTGTTTCAAGTTTGACAGCCCAATATAGAAGGATTCAGAAATAAATCCTTCAATACTTTTGAAAATCTTGAACATGCCAAAGGACAGCAACAGTACAGTTGAAAATGGAGCTCTCAGCCCAGTATTCTGTCAGCTGAGCCACAAACCACTTTTCTGTGTAGAGCTATGTCAGTATGTCACTGATTGGGACAAACATTCACCTACTTGTAACTACTCAAAAACCATTTAAGTAACACTGCTGTCAGTTAACTGCACCCAGTACTTTTATTCTGACAATACCAGAAAAACACCAGTAGACAATATTACTTCAGTTCTAGCAAAAAAAAAAAACAACTACCCACAAAATTTTTAAGTAATAAAATATGATACTGAAATCAAGCTTTTTCTTTTAATAGGTATACCAGTTTAATTACAGGCAATACCTCCTAAATCACAAGCAGACTTAAATTGTGAAAGATCAAACGCTGTAGCCAAATCTCTTGCTGTCAGGTGGGCAATGCTGTGCATGGCAGCCATAAAACGTTGCTTCACCTCCTGGCTCTGATAATAGTCCTAAGGGAAAAAAGCACAGTAACTGAAGATTTTTTTTTTATAACTTAACTAAAGCTATGTACAACCAAGGCAGTAGGTATACACCATTAACATTAGCATTCTAAAATTAAAGGATCAGTTAAAAGTGTCATTGACTAATTGCTCATCCAAATCTTTTTCTGTTTCACTGTAGTGATAAGTAGGTTTTTGCATCCTCTGGAAAATTCTGAGCACACAGACATCTTTTGCAGTGCATCTCAAAGGACATACACATGACTGATTTGAACCCAGTCTTGGTGATGTTCCAAGGGCTGTTAAATTCAACACTTCTGCCCACTGAAGCTGGGGCAGCATAGCAGCAAGAAGGGATAATCTGAAAAGTGTTTTTTAAAGAAATACTGTGCCTTTTATATGCATTTACTAACATATCTGCTCCATAGTGAAACATTTCCAGATTTTAAACCGTCTGGAAGGGCAGACTGAGTTTTTTCTTTCAGTCTCCTAAAGTGTACCTCCTTCTTGGTATACTCACAAATTGCTTTCATTTAATTCTGATGAGAATTTCTCATAGGAAAATAACTAGATGATTGAACCATAACTTAAATCAGAAACATTAAAGCTCATACTGGGTTTTATGATTAGATGAGAAGCAAGCACTCAGTACCACAACCCTCGTGCCTTTACCTTTGAAATGACATAAGCATGAATCCCTTTATGTCACACTTTTATACAGATTTCATCAGTTATGTCCAGCTTTACAGCTACCAAGAAGTGGAAGTATCTCCAGGTGGTAGTATGCACAATGCCATGGGCAGCCCATATATTCTGCTTGGACATACTATTCAGTACAATTATGGAGTTCAGGCCTGAACTGGTAGTCTCTTGCCACAAGCATCACCCAAGCAAACTCAAATTGGTAATCCAGATGTTTAACAAAGGATGAGATTCAGGTCACCCATGTTAAAACACTTAATATACACACAAATTTAAGCACCTACTGCAGCAGCTATCCTAAAAAAAAGTATCCAAACTCCCTTTAAAATAGCTTTTGAAAGATTCTTAAAGGAGTTTCTGTCCACCAGAAACTAGGTACATTAGGTACGTAGGTACATTAGGCTAACAGGACCTTTTTAAGACTCCAAAACCTCTTATTTCCTTCCATTGACTGTATAAAAGGAGATGTCTGCATCCCTCAAGGAGACTGGCTCTAACAGCATCTAGAAGTACAAATTAAGACCCGCAGGATGTAATCTGATGTACACTTCAAGCCAGTACTACTGTCAGAGATGAAGTCCCAGCATATTCTCCTGCTCACTCTATTACCCCTCTCCTTAAGCAGGCACAAATATTTATGCCCCCTCAACCTGCTTCACCAGATGCGTAATTGATGAGTTAGGCTACTATGACTTACCTATGACTTTGACTTCAGAAAGGCTTTTGACACTATCTCATCTCCCACAGCATCCTCTTAACTAAGCTTAGGAAGTGTGGGTTAGACGAATGGACAGTTAAGTGGATTGAAAACTGGCTAAAAGACAGAACCCAGAGG
>JAOTQQ010000001.1:135088567-135102260 GCA_026546715.1 Gallinago undulata | reverse complement strand
GCTCTGAGGAGAAAGACCTGGGAGTTCTTGTGGACAACAGGATGACCATGAACCAGCAATGTGCCCTTGTGGCCAAGGCCAGTGGCATCCTGGGGTGCATCAAGAAAAGCATGGTCAGCAGGTCAAGGGAGGTCATCCTGCCTCTCTACTCTGCCCTGGGGAGACCCTGTCTGGAGTACTGTGTCCAGTTCTGGGCTCCTCAGTTCAGGAAGAACAGGGAACTGCTGGAGAGGGTACAGCAAAGGGCCACAAAGATGATTAAGGGCCTGGAGCCTCTCTCCTATGAGGAAAAGCTGAGGGACTTGGATCTTTTTAGCCTTGAGAAGAGAAGACTTAGGGGGGATCTGATCAATGCTTACAAATACTTACAGGGAGGGTGTCAGGAGGACGGGGCTGGTCTTTTCTCAGTGATGCCCAGTGACAGGACAAGAGGAAATGGGCACAAACTTGAGTATAAGAAGTTCCACCTAAACATGAGGAGGAACTTCTTTACTGTGGGAGTGGTAGAGCACTGGAACAGGCTGCCCAGAGAGGTGGTAGAGTCTTCTCTGGAGACATTCAAAACCCTCCTGGACAAGTTCCCGTGCAACGTGCTCTAGGCAGACGCACTGCGGCGGGGGGGTTGGACTAGATGATCTCCAGAGGTCCCTTCCAACCCCCATATGATTCTATGATTCTATGACCCTAGGTGATACTCCAGTCTTAACACATCCACCTGAGCTAGCACTGGAAAAGGAATGCTACAGAGATGGGAACAGATGGACGAAAGGATTACAGTTCTTATCAGGGATATATACCAGCTTGAAGCATATACAAAACTACAAACCTTCATAAGACACTGGATCCCGTGTCCACTGCATCAGCAAAAAACAACTTTGAAAACAGCTTTGATTATAGTCAGCACAGATTGAACTGGTTGCACATCGGTACCAAGTGATTGGCATCCAATATGGAAGGAGTACATGTGTGATAAGGTACTACCTGGTACTACTATAAAAAGGCCACAAAAATGCAAATGAAACATGCCCAGAGGTTGTTCTGAGAGTGTGTTAGCTGGATGGCCAACACTTAAGCAAGAGAATTTTTGTCAGTACTCATATTTCCCAGTATATTTTGTGATTGCTCCAGCACTTTCCAGTCTAAAGTTGAAGGGAACAGAAGTCTGAGACTAGTGAGTTGCACTGTGTTTCTACAATTTCTGAGACTGACCAACTTTCTTAGACAGCTCAGTCTCCATTTCACCCTAGATCAGTTCTGGACTCATCACAGTAAGTTTTGATGCTAGTAAGACTTTACCTTAAATAAATCCTCTTCTTTCTTTCCAAAGGCTCGATGGTTCTGCCTGCTGCCTTCTTTGACAGCAGACTCCAAGTTTGTGAAGAGAGGCCAAAGGTGGTCATTAGAGTGGATAATGTAGCCATGAAGTGAGTATTCACCATCTGAGGTCAGGTAGGTATTTGCTGAATCCGTATTACTGTAACCTTGTGGGAAGAAAACAATTGTAACCAGCTTTGTTTCAGTACTTTCCAACTTTCACTTAAGATCTGAAGGCATGTTTTCCTTGTAGCCCTTAAATAGCTAGCAAATCCTGATCCTGGGATCATATTATTTTTTGTGCAAAGATTTCTATGAAATCATTCTAAAGGTCTTCTCATTCTTAAAGGAGCAGGTACTTTGTTTATAAAAAGAATTTAGATGTTGGAGGATACATATAAGCACCGATTTTTTATTTTTTTTTTTTATTTTGAAACCAGAGTACATTAGTTTAGTTATATATCTGATATTCGGGGGAGAGTATTATATGTTCTTCATTCTTCACTGCATTTTAGTTTAGATTATGGCTTCTCCTTCCCTTAAGCTTTATCCCATATGTTTTGTCTTTAGATCTTTCTCCTTGGTCTTGTCCTCTAACAGAACTGAAAGCCCCCTTTGTTTCCTTTTCTTGGCACTTGACCATTTCAAGTCTTACTGTGTAAATGAAGCTTATAACTTAAACGGAAACTTATGGAAACTTTTAACTATGTAGTGTAGACTGAAAGAGTTCATCCCAATACGGACTCCTTCACTTACATACAACTTCAAGCACTGCTCCAGGTAGGGGCCCTAGAACTTAAGCTGTTGTCCATGAAGAAAGACACATTTCAGTGCTCTCCTCGTTAAAACCTGCAACTCTGCTGAAGACGGTGAATCTCATGCAGCAGGGAATGGAATATGGTCCTTATTTTAGATAGAATCATAGAAACACTTAGGTTGGAAGTGTCATTAAGGTCATTAAGTCCAACCATTAACCTAACACTACCCAGTCCACCACTAAACCATTTCCCTCAACACCACATCTACACGTTGTTTAAATACCTCCAGGGACAGCGACTCAACCACTTCCCTGGGCAGCTTGTTTCAATGCCTGACAACCCTTTCAGTGAAGGATTCTTTCCTAATATCCATTCTAAACCTCTCCTGGCATAACTTGTGGCCATTTCCTCTTGTCCTATTGCTTGTTACTTGGGAAAAGAGACTGCTACCTCACCTTGCTACAACCTCCTTTCAGGTAATTGTAGAGAACAGCAAGGTCCCCCTCAGCCTCCTTTTCTCCAGCCTCAACAACCCCAGCTCTCTCAACTGCTCCTCATAAGACTTCTTTCTCCAGACTGTTGCCCTTCTTTGGTCCTGCTCCAGCACCTCAATGTCTGTCATAGTGATGGGTCCAAAACTGAACACAGTACTCAAGGTGCAGCCTCACGAACACCAAGTACAGGACCTTCAAAGCATCTCTTCCAGTCCAGCATGACTTTCAAGCAGCTGGGAATGAGGAGAAATTAGTCACCTTGTGGCGTTTTCTCCAGTAATCCAAGAGCAGCACATGCATCAAGGAGTCTTTCTGTTCCACACACAGAGGTTCCAACCTCATTTGCAATATCCACAGCCTTCAATGGACCTTTAGCTTTCAGATGATCAAATATCTTGAGTTTAGAGGCTACAAACAGAGCCTATATGTAGGAAAAAAATGTTAGCTTGCTGTGCTTAAAAGACTGCAATCAAGAAATGTAAGAACTCTAAGTTTTGCCTAGAATTATTCTACACAACAACTGTTCTTTAACAAGCACAATACACTTTAACAAAACTCCTGATAAATTGCTACTTGCACAACCTTTGAACTGATACCACCTGGAAACTATAAGAACAGGAAAGAGAAGGTAAGAAGACAGGGTCAACAGCGTGGCTAATCCAAATCACTCTTTCTAGTATTTTGTAATTCCCAGTTCAGGACAGCAGGGAGGGATGGGGAAATATCAAAGAAAATAATGAGTATGGATCAGAGTATGCAAATTAAGAACATACTAAGTTTGAGAAAGTATGATTTAACTAACCCTATCCCCTCCTGTTCTGTAACAGCAGCTGTTCAGAGTTAAATATGAAGCAACATCTTTGCTTGCAGGAGATTTCACTCCTTGCTTGCAGGAGATTTCACTCTTTGCTTTATGAAGTCCTTGAAACACTCAAGGATCAAAATGAAATAGAACTTGAGAGCTTTTGTGAAACTAAATGTTTCAGTGCTTTTATCCCTATTCTGTAAGTGGAGAGATGATGAGTTTTGTCACATCACAGGAAGTGTTCATTGCAACTGGTAATTAATTTTACAAAGAGTCAAACCCTGAGAAAAAAAAATTCCCACTAGTTCAATGTGAAACTCAGCACTTCATACTATGACTTTACACTGAGTTAGTGGGAAAGTAAAGCTTCTGCTCCTATTTACACCCTCCACAGTTTTTCACAGCACAAAAATGAATTCGGCATCTGCAACAAAATCCTGATGATTCTCTTTATTTATTTTTTTTTTACTTAAATTGAAGAACTGCTAAGCATCATCTCATCCGCTCCATTACATCAAAACTCGCTCCCTATGGATACACAAAGAAGTTCACAAACGCAGCAGTCTCAATGCTGCTTTATGCCAAATCTCTCCTTACTGCTTTGCATGTCTGCAAGCAGCACGCCCACATGTTTACAGTGACCACACTATGGTTTTCCTTCAGATTCGAGTACAACTTTCTGCTGTTTCAGCAAAACCATTGTCCATTATCTTGCGTTTCCCTCCATGCATGTTTCCCCTCAAATCTGGTCTATCTTTAGCTCCAGGTTTCACAGCTACTTTAGCAGTTGTTTCACCTCCTCCTAAAACATGAATGACTTGATGGAGATCAGTGATCTATTAGAATTACTGGTGTTCATTTCTCCTTCACCTTCTTTTCTACACTGCAGTTTTGAGTAAAAAATTTGGAAGCCCTTAAAATGTCCAGTTACTCATTTGTTACCACACTTGGCTGCTGCACAGAGCATGTGACCTGTTCGTAAGCTGTTATGTCTCCATCAGATGTTGCATGGAGGTTATCAGTTAAACATACCTGGAACATGAAACAGTATAAAAAAATAATCTCCTTAATAGGGAATAAAAAATTTAAGATCTTCCACAGAATCCTCACGCTAAACATTAAAAGTGAGAAAGGAAATATAATATATACAATTCTTGTCACAGTGTTGTCAGACAAGTTAACCATATTAAATGCTTTCTTTACAGAGTATATAATTCTAACTTCCTGCTTGATTGTGCTCTTGTGAACAGTAAAGAAAAATATTAAAAAAAATTATCAGTAATTAGTGAGAAATTTCTTAAAAGCATTTTGAAGTTTCCCTACAACATTCCACTTTTCTTGTGGAGTAAATGTTCTGCTTTTGAAGTTCCTGTTATTCTGAAGCTGCCTAATTACACTAGAGCCTGAATCATTGATGTAGCCAG
This sequence comes from Gallinago undulata, assembly GCA_026546715.1. Lineage (NCBI taxonomy): Eukaryota > Metazoa > Chordata > Aves > Charadriiformes > Scolopacidae > Gallinago > Gallinago undulata. The sequence continues at coordinate 135,097,465 of JAOTQQ010000001.1, read as the reverse complement.
TGGAAATCACGATCATGCATAAATTGCATTTAATTATACAAGATGACAAAAGGGACATATGGGAGGCAAGAGGGTACTCTTGTCCATACATACTGGAAGCACAATTGCACTGTTCATACCTGAGGTCAATCATGCAAGGACAAAAAATTTCTGAGGACTTTTTCCTCTCAAGAGGCACAAAATTTTATAAAATGAGTAACTGAAATTTCATAGAATAGCTAAAAGCAAATACTAAAAACCCCCAGTGTTTTCAGTGCAATAGAAGTTTCAGCTATCTTAGATTCTCTGGTACTTCAGAGGTCCTTTTATTCTAATATTAATACATTCTTACTCCATCTCAAGTATTTCACATTACCTGCTATATATCGAACTTCAATGAAACAATTTTATCAGTTAGCAATGTTATGAATACTTTTATTTTTCCCCTTACCTTTGAAGCTCTAAAACCATCCATCAGGTCTAGAATTTTAGATGGAACTTTTGCTGCACTTTTCAATACTCCATTCTGATTTTCCAGAGGTACCATAAAACCAGTTCTGACACTAGAACTGTTTTCAGATTTGTAAATAGCTCCCGAGGAACACATCCCACTACTGTCCAACTTACTAGCACCTTTGTGTTCTGTGAAATTTGAAGATTCACTTTCTCCATCACTTAGGTTCTCAAAAGTGTCCACAGAAGGGATAGAGTCATACTTTTTATGTTGTACATTATGTTTAGGGGGTGGATAGTACAATTCTGCTAGCTTTTTGCAGAAGTGATTCAGAGGAAATCCCACCACATTCAAGAAGTCTCCGTGGACATACTCAACTAACATTCCACCAAGGGCCTGGATTCCATATCCACCAGCCTTGTCCCTGGGAGAGAGAAAGCAAAACCAACATATTAAGGTTAAGAGTAAAGGTAGCACAGAACACAAATAATCCACCAGCACAGCCGGTCCACCACAGCTTATCTGCTTGTAGGCATTTCCATTCCACACAGTGCATTTGCATAATTACACCCAAAGACAAATTAGATTTCCAAGGTTACTTTCTGTGAAAGTACGTTTCTGTGCCAAATTACTAGTATTACCATGACATTTTACTGTTCACATTTAAGGAACAAGATAGAGGTATGCTTACTACATGATAACACCAAATCTGAAAGTCCAAGTCAGCAAGGTTTGAAAACAAAGGTCAGTCAGTCTTAGATCTATTAACTTTAGATAGTATGGAATTACTCCAACTACTTGTGAAAGAAGGCTGCTACACAGAGAAGATTGTAGATTTTTCATCTTAGATTTGATCAGAATCAGCTCTTCAGAACTTTTTTCTGGATTCCCTTTCCAATAGTCTCCTATGAGAAACAGAGGAATCAGTATCCCAGCAAATGGGATTTTTGAACTGGTATACATTAGGGAATGGAGCTTTCCCTTTAATATTACATTTTAACAGGAATAAAATAAAGTGAAAGGCTACCTTTCTGCAGTCAAAGTTTTAGAGGGGTTTTTATAGCCTCATCACAGTCTACCTTGAGATAGCGCTTTTCCCTCCTCCCTTATTCATACTTTATGTCAGCTATATACTTTTAGAATTAGTCCCTGTGTCACCAGTGACTGACTTCTAAAATAATATACGCCAATTTTGTCTTTGCTATAAAAAGAACACAATTCAATTCTCAACAACAGAAGAGTCAATTTTCTTTTAATTTTTCATATGGTCATTAAAATTTTTTATGATTTCACAAAATTAAGTAGCCGTTAAAAAAGAAAGCAAACAAATGGTCACGCAACTGCAATAGTGTTTAAAAAAACCCTGTATGCACATAAGCATGTAATCAGTATGGGTGTCCATGGAGGAGGGGACAAAAAAAAAAAACCACAACAAAACCCAACCAGAAGACCCCTGTGAGAAACTTCTTACTGTTTTGCAAAACTTACTTGACACTGTATTTAGTAGTTGCTTCCCAAGACCAGAGCAAATGCTTCCTATTCTTTTGATTATATGAATGAGGATTGATTATCTTCTGCTCCAGTAACTAATAAAATATCTTCTCTGAACCTTTGGTCCCTGAGAAACTGTTGCTGTCACACACCTTATTTAGCAGAATGAACAGAATTACCCCGTGCTGCTCATGAGCCATTTTGCCGCAGCACCCACTGCTAAAGCATATTTTATTCCAGAGGAAATAATGAGAATATTCCACAGTATTATTCAACCAGAGATTCCTCCTAAAAATCCATGGTCATTTCTCTTTCAAACTGCAACTTTCTGATCAGCTGCATACTAAAGATCACCTTCTAGAAACCTAACTAGGAATTTCTGTTATGAACTATATTCTTGCTAAATGATTCTTCTCTGCATAATCCAATTTAGCTTCAGTTTCTTTAATAAGATGGGAACTTCAGATGTTCAGAAAGTACACCTTATTTACCCGTGAGCACTTAAGTAAGTCCAAAGTCTACACTGGTTCCTCTTTCCCCAGTAAAACATGACTATTGTTTTATAGCACAAATGAGTGTAGAAAACACCACAACTGGTATTCTTACACAGTCAGAATGGAAGCCAGAGTCAAAAGTTCACCTCAGATCACCAGATATGCAGTCCATAGCGCTAACTATGGCCTGATTTGCCTTCACTAAGCTTTATCAAATACAAAGGAAAGGCAAATTCCGTAAAGTTACAAACAATCCAATCCCTTGTCGTCTCCAAATAAGTACTTTGTTTAAAAAAAAAAATTAACTTTAAATTTTAAAAATTCAAGTTAAAGTCCAACTTTATCTTACGAGTAGTTAGGCGTTCTGTTCTCATCCTATTTGTTCTGTGGAATCAATGTTGTCTGTAAATAGTGTATTGCAAGGGTGAAGGAAACACATGAGCTAAGCAACAATTATGGCATAAGAACACATATAAGCTGGCCACAAGAATAAGTGAAAATAGGGTTGGCATTTCTTGCATCAGAGCAGTGTGATTTTGATAAACTAAATAAACAAAGTCCTAGCTTCTTTCAGTAAAGTTCTCCAATATCCTAATTATCCAGTACTCGCTCTAATCACCTGTTTTATAATGAGAACAATCCACTGTCTCAGGTATCCAAGTTCCCTGAAGGCCTCTGTTAACAGAGAGGTAATTGTATATTGCATGAGTACTTGTTCTAATTGAGAATATTTCAACAGTCTTCAATTTTCAAATTTGTTAGGGTACTAAAAAGGTAGTTCACTTTCTCTGGAGGACTCTGGAGGTAGTTCTAGACAAGAACAGAATACAAACCTTGCATCACCCATGCTATCATTTATCACAAAATTTCATAAAACACAGGACAAAGTGTTTTATGTTGGTGGCTAATAAGATACCCTAAGGCCTTTTCTAAAGTACTGTGTGATAGCTTCAGAGTCTTACTTACATTGGCTCCCCACTATGGATGTACTCCCATAAGAGCTCTTCAGACAGGTCAGAAAATTTTACTTTAGTCTCTTCATAGAAATCAGTGATTTCTGTCTCTAGATGATTATCTGCAGAAAAGAAGAGGTCTTATTAGAAACAAAACCTGTAAAGAGCATAACATCTCAGTTTCATTTAAGTTTGTATTCATTTAACAGTTTTTTCTTGGAAAAAATTAAAGATACTATACAGATTTATGAAATGACTAATAATGCTGTTCAGGGACGGTGGACTCATAACTTCCCCAAAAAAGAAAAAGATTGCATTTTCAACATCTCCGGTCCTGTTTGGGATGCACTCTTACATTAACAATGCTCATGTCGAGCTATTTATGGCCTGGTAACATACACATCGAGCACCGAGGACAAAAAAGGCTACGGACATCCATCTAGCTTTATGACTGTTGTCAAATAACTCTTAATGCCACCCCATAGTTAAACACGTAGCTGTTCAAAATGCTTGAATGTGAAAGTGCAACTATGTCTGTACTGCAGATTCAGGTATCCAGCAGTCCCATCAGTAACCATCAGTGTCATTTTCGTATCAGCTCTCAAAAAATAACAAGATTATTTCAGTCTTCGGTATCTAGAAGTAGTTGAGGGAAGGTCAGAGGTGCAATAAAGCACTGCACAGCTGGGTGCAGACCCTGTTGCATGTGGTACACTGTCAATACGGTATCATTGCAGATGGAGGCTTTCCCAAAACATGTTTAAAAGGAAACAGCCTTGCACAAATTAGTGCAGATTATTACTGCTCTCTACTCTTTCCTCTAAAAATCAAGGTGAGCATTTCCTGTTGCTGCTGGTCTGACAGCAGTGAAAATTCTCCAGAAGAATCCACAGTACAGACCAAGGGAAGAATACTAACCAACTGCTAATGGTGTTAATGTTGAAAAAAACATTTGAAGACTCAGCTAAAGTAAAAACGTTGTTGCATATGAAAACAGATTACTACGTCTTTCAGTATTGATAAAAAAAAATATCAGTTTAATATGAAAATGGCACAAATACCTTTACTGCGGCAATGTATAATAGCCACTCCCGTAAACACACTGTGCTCTTTGCCGCTCAGCCTGTCAGGGAAAAAAGTATGCATTAAGGAACAGTTTTATGCAATCTGTCAAGTGCAAAAATGTTCTACAAGATTATGTTGCTAAAACCTGGGAAACAGACCATTATATTAATACATGACCTGATGGCATTATCCTAAATATTAGTAACTAATTTCAAGTGTCCAACGCCTCACTTGTACCGATGTCCACAATTTGGAAAAGTAGTCCATGGTATCTGCTTGTTTACAAAGGGAGAAGTGACTATTTCAAACGCATAAGAAAAAGCCAATTGGCATAAAGATTGCTATTACAGACATCTTCACTGAAAGCTGGCAATAAATAGCTACATGATGCAACTTAGACTAAACAAGTGATAGGCAACTAGAATTTATGTATTCATTTCACTCAGCGTGGTCCCCAGGGAGCCCGATTTTGCAGTCTAGAGGAGGAGAGCCCATAGACACTCCTACCCCAGACCCATGTGCTCACTCTTGTAGTGGCTCCAGAGCGCCACACTGTGGATAATTGATTTTGAGGGTTTTATTAATCTAATGTCTAAGCAAATGGCAGTATAATAAATAGCATGAGAATTTGAATCCTTGAAGAGACTAATTAAGGAATAGTCTCCTAGAGACTAGACAGGCTATAATCTGATGTGGTCAGAAGCATCTTGCACTATCCCCCACAAGGTTGCACATTATTAACTGTAAAATGAATCAGTGAGTGAAAATTTTGATCTGATACCTTGGATATACGCAAATATTTATCTTGTCTGCATTTTCTCCTGTTCATATAGAAAAAAATTAAGGAGCTATAAACCCCCCTAAATTTTAAGTTCATTTCATATCCATGATTAAGTGACTCACCTACTGAACTTAAAAAAACCCAAACCGAAGACATTTTCATGTGTTAGAAGTAAACTAATCTCTGCAAAAATAAACCCACAAACAGTTTTTGAACTACCAAACTTGGCATAATTTCAAGCAAAAACAGTAAAACAGTTGGGAGAAATCTCTCGCCAAACAGACTCCCTTGAGAATCTTCTGCTAATAACATAGCTGCTGACACTTCAACTATTTTTAAGTTACTAAAATGCTGCAAAGAATTCAGCCTAAGTAATGAATGAAAGAAAAAAATTATCTAAAATAGACTTACAGAACAAACCTCCATAAACTACCAAGCCACTTGTATTCTCTTTGCAGTTAGAATACAAGCTGGTGAATCAAGCAGTGCACCTTTTTTGTATTCCGCCCATAAAACAGAAGAGTGACTAGTGGATTCACCACATCTCATCCTTCAGAGAGGAAGTGACTGGTGTTTCTTAAAAAAAAAGTATGTGCTACAAAATAACATTAACCTTGAAGGGAAAAGTATCCTGTAAGAAAAAAGCAGAAGCCTCAAAAAACACCGGCCCAACCTCCATGGAGAACACTGATGGAAGATTTTTCTTCACTTAAACCACAGTATTTAAAGCAATTGTCCATGAACACACATCACCATGTACTTTATTGTACATGCAATATTTTTCCATTAACCATCAAGCCCCAAACCACTTCTATGATGGTTCTGTCCTCGTTCCCATTATTATTTCTCTCCATCTCCCCTTCCTGTACCAGCTGAAGTATATATACAGTATTGTGGTAAGTGACTCTACAAACTAATCCAATTGAAAACAAAATGGTTCATCGTGTCCTTGATCAGCTTGCTAAGGTGAAGGGGCAAGAGCAAGCAGCTGTGGGGCACACAAAAGCTGGTCTAACTCTTTCAGTAGCAAACCAGGCTTACACTATTTAAAAATTACTGAAAATTTTGTGTCCACTGAGTTCTTCATACAGATCAAGGCATCTGTACAGCTCATTTTAAAACAATTTAAGACACACATTTGGAATCTTACTTAAAATTACAGACCTTGACAGCATCCTATACGCATCTTGCTTATCAACTGGTTTCTCCAGGATCTGCTCATCCACAGTCTAAAACAGAAAGACAGAGTGTGCTGCTTCTTCTGACTTTTCAGAAACTGAGGTCAGAAATCACATTCAAACTGTCATTTCAGCCAGAGCTTCAAACACAAGTCAACCAAACAGAGCAAGAAGCACTTTGGTAAAACAGGTAATTTAGTGTCAAGCACATAATGAGTGCAACACCCAGCACTCCAGTGGCTGCAGCTCTCAAACAAGAGGGTAATTGAAGTTCTTCTGTCCTTAACCATTCACTGTCTCTGTGGAGACGCCATCTATAAAGTGATACCCGCTACAAGGCACAACATCAAACAGTTCATATGATCTGCACTTCTTGACAGTCAACAGATGCCTGAGAACAGGATTTCCATTACATACTAGAGGATCCAAGGCAATACTTCAGCAAGTAAGGTGTCTAGCACTCAAGATACCAAAAATTTCCTTGTTGGGAAAAAAACCCTAAAACCCACACTCACAAAACCCTGAAACTGCATCATATTGCAGATATAACTTCTCAGTGAAGACAGCTTTCAAACTCTAAACCTAAGGATACAAGTATTTTGTACACCTGTCAAGTTAAAACAATGCTAAACCACAGAATACTTCTTACCACAATTGTGTCTGCTCCTATGACAACATCAGGTGTTCTCAGGTGTTTCTGCAGAGGCATAAAGAAAGAAGGTATTTCTCAAAAGAGGTAGAAAGAACAAAACCTTTTAAAACTTAAGGTAAGGAAACATAAGATTGCTGGTTTACCAGTAGGGTTCTACACTGACCTGATAACGAGACACTGTTTCTCCTTTTGTACTGTTTGCAGAATAGTTACCATTTATATCACCACAAAAGTGAGGAAAACAGGAAGCTTGAGCAAACCATTCACAGGTCACAATTTTGACCAAATACGTTACTGATGAATAAATGCATCCAGGAAAGAACTATCTGCCTTCTCAAAAGTCAGCCTTTTTTGGCATTAAACTGCAATCTGTCCTGATAACCGAGTTTTGATTTACTTGCATGTTATGAGATATGTAGTTATTATTTAACACAGCAAGATGGGGAACTTGTCTGTAACTGTGATCATTATATAAAAAAGTTTGTAGGGAGGTGATTCTTCTATAGAAAGGCTGTTGATATGCTTTAAATAGTAGAACTAATTCCAGACATCATTAAGAAAATTCCTGTATGAAGGAGCATTTTGAAGTCCACTGAACTAGCGTTATCTCCAGCATAGTGTTTTGCAATGAAAGCCCAATGCAAGTCAGTTACTGACTTTAAAATCCACTCTTCTCATGCCGTACCATTCTCTGAAAAGAAGTTGACAGAAGCCTGGATAACGATTTACACTGGAGATCATGCAATATTTGCTTTGAAGAATGGTGACATCTGGCAACACTGTTGGTATAAAGTGTTCAACATTCCTTTTCTGCCATCAGTATAGGTTCAACAAACATACTCCTCTCTTTCAGAGCTGCATTATTAAGAAATTGTTATGGTACATTTTGCGGTATCTAATCAGCCAAACTTCAAAATAGGTTCTGGTAGAAGCGGCCTTACATGCTCACCCACAGCGATCACAGCCAAGGGCAGAAGTCAGGTATGCTACTAATAATGTAAGTTGTATCACTGGTTTTGATAACACTTAGGATATAAAATGGATGCCTTGAATACAGCGCCTGAAATCACATCAGCTTCTCCCTTCTTAAAACGCAATTTCTTTGTCCAGAATGCTTTAACAGTGCATTTTTTTTCTTTATCTGCTTTTCTCCAGTACCTCTATACTCAGAAATTGAGTATTCTCTTGTCACAACTGTTCCAATTGTGCTACTGTTCAATAAAAGCTACAGCAAAGCACTGGATTCATATCAGTGTGTTTTTCCATAGCATCTGCCTCCCCAGTCAACAAGTGGAGCAAACAGGTACAATCCTGAGTCAGGGTGAGATCCAGCCACACACCTGGCTGCTGGAAGGAGCTACCACCTACACATCCCTAGCGAGAGTAGGTGCGCTGCTGACAAGGGATGCAGGCCACTTCTGTTTGTGGAAAGCCCAAACTGCAGGCATGAGGCCTTCTTTGGATTAGGTGAGTTAATTACAGGAAGCTCTCTTTCACAAATGATGGAAAACTTCCCTTTCCTTGTAGTGGGTAAAATGCACTCAGAGACCACCTAAGAAGTACATGCAAATTAAATCACAGTAATATGCACCACTTAAAAACAAAAATGTCATTGCCGAAAACATCTGGTAACTTACTACATGCATTCTGTTTGCTACTTCAAGAGCTTTCTGTTTTGCTGTTTCCACGGCATACTCATAAGGGGCTGCAAAAGCTGACTTTTCAAGTGTCTCCTTAAACCAGGATGGAACCACCTCAAAACGCAGGCCCTGTAACAAAGGAAACCAATGCAGTCAATTTCATCTTGTTATTAAAGGTTGCTCCCAAGACATATTAAGCAAGTGACAAATC
>JAOTQQ010000001.1:135046785-135067270 GCA_026546715.1 Gallinago undulata | reverse complement strand
CAAAGTCCATCCCACTATAACTGAAGACATGGTATGTGATCATCTAAGGAATCTGAAGATATACAAGTCCATGGGACTTGATGAAATGCATCTCAGAGTCCTGAAAGAACTAGCTGACGAAGTTGCAAAGCCACTTTCCATAATATTTGAAAAATCATGGCAGTCAGGTGAAGTCCCTGCGGACTGGAAGAAGTGAACATTACACCCATTTTTAAAAAGGGTAGAAAGGAGGACATTGGGAACTACCGACCTGTCAGCCTCACCTCCGTGCCTGGGACGATCATGGAACAGATCCTTCTAGATGCCATGCTTGGGCACACGGAGGACAGGGGGGTGATTCAGGACAGCCAACATGGCTTTACTAGGGGCAGGTCCTGCCAGACTAACCTAGTGACCTTCTATGATAAAGTGACTGCATCACTAGATAAGAGATGACCTATGGATGTGATCTATCTGGACTTCTGTAAGGCCTTTGACACGGTCCCCCATGACATCCTGCTCGCCAAATTCGAGGGGTATGGATTTGATGGATGTTCAGTGGATAAGGAATTGGCTGGATGGTCGTATCCAGAGGGTTGTACTCAATAGCTTGAAGTCCAGATGGAGAGCAGTGACAAGTGGTGTCCCTCAAGGGTCCGTGCTGGGACCAGTACTTTTTAACATTTTTATCAATGACGTAGACAGAGGGATTGAGAGCAACATCAGCAAGTTTGCAGATGACACCAAGCTGTGTGGTGTTGTCAATACACCTGAGGGACGGGATGTCATTCAAAGGGACCTGGACAGGCTGGAGAGCTGGGCCCAGGTGAACCTCATGAGGTCCAACAAGAGCAAGTGCAAGGTTATGCACCTGGGCTGGAACAATCCTCAGTATCAATACAGACTGGGCAACGAGGCATTAGAAAACAGCCTTGAGGAAACGGACTGGGGGGTGCTGATGGACGAGAAACTGGACATGAGCAGTCAGGGTGCACTTGCAGCCCAGAAGGCCAGTCACATCCTGGGCCGCTTCAAAAGTGTTGCCAGAAGGTCCAGAGAGGTGATTCTTCAGCTTTACTCTGCTCTGGGGAGACCTCACCTAGAGTAATGTGTGCAGGTCTGGAGCCCTCAATACAAGAAGGACATGGACCTGATGGAGTGTGTCCAGAGGAGGGCCATGAGGATGATCAGGGTGTTGCAGCACCTCTGCTCTGAGGACAGGCTGAGGGAGCTGGAGTTGTTCAGCCTGGAGAAGAGGAGGCTCTGGGGAGACCTAATAGCGGCCTTGCAGTACCTGAGGGGGGCCTACAGAAAGGCTGGGGAGAGTCTGTTTACAAAGGCCTGCAGTGACAGGATGAGGGGCGATGGGTTTAAACTGAAGAAAAGCAGATTTAGATTGGAGATTAGGAGAAAGTTCTTTACAATGAGGGTGGTGGGACATTGGAACAGGTTACCCATGGAGGTGATTGAGGCCCCTTCCCTGGAGACATTCAGGGTGAGGCTCGACGAGGCCCTGGGCAACCTGCTCTAGTTGGGGGTGTCCCTGCTGACTGTGGGGGGGTCAGACTAGATGACATTTGAAGGTCCCTTCTGGCCCAAATGATTCTATGATTCTGTAAAATCAGAGATGTGTTCCTAATATATTATGCACATGACACAAAACAAACGTGTTCCAAGCAATGATAACATCACATGATCACAACTGCAAAAATCCTACTGAGCCAAATCCACTGTGGATGAAATTCTGTTTTTGTCAGTGGAGCTATATCAAGAATGAAACTAACTCTGCAGTTTTCAGAGGAACTTGAAAAAGCACTCACTGACACAATGCCCTCAGAAAAAAAAACTCAACGCTATCTATTTCAACTCATCTATCTATGTCTTACTGTATTAAATACCTATTCATGAACTGTTGCCTCAAAAATCCTTCCCAAGTGGCACCCCTTTTGCTTAACCACCCTAAATTTCCCAAAACCAATAGGAAATTTTTATCTATATTGCAGTATTTACAGACTTTTAATAAAAAGCTTTTGCAGGTGAAAGATATTTGCTCTCAGAGGCTAAGGGACCTCACCCCTAGATACTATTCCTATAGAAATTGTATGTATTTGGGAAGTAGAAGTATAAGTGAAAATTTCCATTAAATCTGTCTCACTGGTCATAAAGCTATTGAATAACTCTTACATTTGGTTTTGTGTGAGGGCTAATCAATACTCACTAGCTTTTTCTGAGAGCAGATCCCGATAATAAGGTCAGAAAAAAAAAAAAGCATGCATAGATGCTGCAGTATGCAAAACAGTGTCTGGATTCATGGCCTGACTATGAGCCAAATTTTGTGCATTTGTGGAACATTACCTTCAGTAAAACACAAGTGCCTCCCAAAGTTAGGCACCTCATGAATAGGGTTGAAAGGCACCAGACTTTGTGGTTGGGTGCCTACAAGAGCTCTCCAAAAAGGACAGGTCCCCTTGGCATGGTTTTAAAAAAAAAGAAGGTGTCCATCACAAGGAGCAAAAGAAGAACAGCACAATGGTTCCCTAGCGTATTCTGCAGGGGAGAAGGGGCCATGCAAAGCACACAAGACTGTTGCAAGTCATTCTCTAAGGCAAATATCCTCTTGGGGAAATTTGGAGTACAGAAAATCTTCCCTGCAATTTTGCCTTCTGTTTTGCCAAATCCGTCTGGGGCTCTAATCATGAACTCCTTGTTCAGGAAAACCTGGCCCAGCAGAAGTTCCTGCTCTGAGTCACCCTTACTTGTGATGCATTGCTTTTTAGATGCCCGGGTTAAGCTGCTGGAATTACAATGTAGAATTTCAACATACTTTACCTCTCGCATTATTGCATCTACTTGGGTTTAGTCAATGCTATATTTGTATTTTCATCTTGTTCAGGGTAGCTTTATGTGCTTACCCCGCTGCAACCACAGCCTCTGTTTGTTTCTTGTGGTTTAACTTGAAAATGTCATAAACCAAGCGAGAAAGTAGTCTTTATGAGGATTAAAATTAGATTCCCCTTACATTTTATGAGTTGCTTCCTTTCAATTTCAGGTTTCCAACACAATTCAAATCAGGAGAGCTTGCATGGATTCTCTGCAAGAGAAACTTTACTGCAGGATAATTTTAAAACATCAACCCTCAGATAAGGTCCCGTATGCATAATCTGTAAAAATATAGTTCTGTTACATAAATATGCCTGTTAGAAAGACATGGTTTTGCTGTTATTTTGGGGGTAGCTATATTTAAACTACAACAGACAGATGTGCGCACAGGTAGACAGAAACAAAAACTCAGTAAGGATTCTTTAACTGAGAAGATCCAGCCTTATTGTCATTTACATCAGTCCGCAAGCATCTGACACAGAAAGAGAAAAGTTAAGCTTTTCTGCTTGCCTCATTTCTGAAATATTTAGTGGATGGATGTATTTTAGTTTTGTGTTAGTTATTAACAGCACCTACAGCCTCTGGACTAACCCTCACTAAATCCAGGTAGGATTTTTTTGTTTCTCTGCATACTCCCTGGCTCATGGCCCTCTGCACACAAAGCTCACTTGGAAATTCAGTAACGCCAGGTTTTCATCCAAGCTGTAACCATAAGCAAAGGCGACAGCTGCTTAGTGCCTTTTTGACAGGAATGGTGATTTCTTTCCCTTCAATTGACAAAAGATGACAAATAAAACATTAAACGATACACTGAAAATCAAACAGTAAAAAATTGGAAGAGGACTGTGTTATTTCTTGGTCGTGGATGAGTAACAACAGAGATGTCTCTACTTTCTTTTTAGGGGATTACTAAATAAAACTGATGTGTTTCCCCTCCTACATTTATTCTCTTCCTGTTATTGGTGTCGAGTGCACCTGTGAAAAAGACTGAAAAGCCTGTGAGCCAAATGAAGACAAGAATGACCATTTTATAAAAAGTTTTGTGATTCAACATGGAAAAATAAACCTCAAAACATATCAGGCAGCAGAAAGCCTTCCAAAATGTATTTCTGGTTAATATTTTTTGGTTCACTATTTGTCAAAGCACTATTGTGTAAAAAATAAAAAAAATTACTTCATAAATTCTTTGATATTGTTACACTTTTGGAAAGACACCCTTCCAGCTGAATAATGTAGGATGGCATATTCCATATTACAGGAAAGCTAAACTGAATTGCAATTTCAACTCAATTGCAAACAGATTCAGAATGAAGCAAAATGAAAGCACAGGTTTTATTGTAAGCACTTAGAGAAGTCATATTAACAGTTTTTAATCAATGTAAATATGGCTGAATAATTTTTTTTCTCAAAAGATTACATTTTTAAAAATAATTTTAAAATTATTTTTTACTTGCTCAATTTAATACTATTGCAAAGCAGTAACAAGAGCCAAAGGGTTAGGATAGTTTACATTTACATAAATGTAGCTAAAGTTACTGAAAACTTAAGGATCCTCAGCAGACAGTGTTACTTCTGGAGTCTGAATTTCTAGTGAGATGAAAGAATGTTAGACAGGCACAGAAAACAGACATTTAATTTCTATTGTAGGCTGAAGGTGAGGCAAAGAAGGAGCCGAGAAGGCAAGGAGCCAGGAGCTGGTTATCTTTAGTTGAGGGAAAAGTGACAAACACTTTGATATTTAGATAGAGTAAGGGGTTTTAGCAGAGGAACAAAAAGAAAAAATACTCTTTCGTAACACATATCCATTATTTTTGCTAAAACATCATTGATGTGATTCAGAGAAGCACTTCTGCAAATGTTCAGGTTCACCAAACTGAAGAATGTAAATGAGTGCCTCTCTGATTGCATGCTCCTTAAACTGGTCACAGGCTTTACCGAAAGAGGCTGCAGGTTTTGTCTGGATGGTTCTTTCTCACCCTTGCAATAAACTTTCATGCAAATTTTAGCTTGCGGAGTTACATCTCTACATCTCTAAAAGCCAAGGTTTTGGTTCACTTAGTCAAGTTCTGAACGTAAGTTTCTTCTAAGAAACTTCTTTGTGTTGGGCCTTCCCTGTTCTTTTTGTTGATTTCTTTTTTTTTTTTTTTGTCTGTTGATTTGTTCTGAGTATCATTATTGCAAGGTCAGAAGCTGTTGCTGAGCCTGTACTTATGTTATCACAAAGGCATTATTTCACACTAGGCTTTAGCTTATCTTAAGAATAAATACATTTGGGAAATGAGACTTCTACCTTCTGTGCACTTGCCTGTACAAGTGTTTCTGAGCAAAAAGAATAAAACTCTGAAAACATCTAACTAGCTGCAATATTCCTGACCTATGTCATTAAGCTCTAGAAAAACAAAACTGTTCTTCATGTTTTATTTTTCACCAAAGATTATTCAGATAAAAAACATGAGAAAATCATATGTATGCCCTCACTGCAAAATATTTCGACCATTTTACAATGAAACAGTTATATTATAATCAGTATATTAATAAAAAACCCTTGTGGAGACAAACTTAAGTCTTTATCTCAGTAAACCTACTCAAAGTAAACCCTATGGTGGTTATAGCTCTGACCTCAAATAGTTAGGGCAAGGTAAAACAAGAGTGTCTTCTCTCCACAAGGTTTTCACATTGAGAGGTTAAAAAAACACACTATTTTTTTCAGTTAGAAACTATAGAAGCGTTACCAGCTTTAGCGTGGTGGAGAGGTGCGTGTCTGTTGAGCGTGTTAGCTACATCAATCTGGACAAAAGCAGCTTTATTCAAAAGCAAAGAAAAAGAATTCTATAATTTCTGCCTGTTAGACATTGTTTCTCTTCTCCAGCCTGAGAGAGTGCAAGTGGGTGGCTTCATCCAGATTCAAGCAATAAAGTCTTACTAAGTGTGAAATCTACGCATACAGGTGAGAGATAAAGAAACATCAAAAAGAAATGTCCCAACTCTTCATAACTTGCTAAGTAGTAAAATTAACTGTACATAGCTACCTTTACATTTCCCATGTCTGTCCTGGACTATGCAGTTTTGCTTATAGTTGAATTTTAGTTCACTTGAACCCCCTCACCTTTGCTAGCCACAAATTAGCAAAGTCAGGATTTTGTGCTGGTGTTAGCAATGTTCATCCTAATTTAGATAAGGTTTGCGTAAACACAGCCGCTATCATCTGCGTCAATAACTCCCTTCAGAGTGAAACTAGTCAATGTGGTCTTTAAAAAGTTCATTTCTGCAGTCGTCAGGTTTATGGAAATAGTAAGGCCTTGGGTCAGTATTGACAAAAACCTCCCTGCATCTGAATCTATGAATTTATGTGCCAGTTGTACTACAAAATGAAGCAGTTTGCACTTTTCTTTATTGGTGTGCAAGGCAGTCACCTTTTAAAAATTCTGTGAGCAAAACCTTGAGTCAATTGAAACCCAACTTGTGTAACTCCACTGGTAGATTTTCTAGACCGTTTCAAATTTGAGTCAGAGTCAGCATCCTCAACTGGATTTAAAGAGGTTCCAGTTTATGGGCTAATAGCTAGATTATTATATATATGTTGGTCTTTCCTACATACACAGACTTTGTAAGCTGAATTTTTTCAAGTCTGATATTTTTCACAGGATTAGCAAAACTAAGGCAACCCCTTTTAAGAATTCAACATAGCAGCTCTGGAATTCATTCTACAGGGCTTATACTCCTCTACAGTCACTGCCCACATGTGTGCTCTTATTTTCCAACAGCAGAAGGTAACTTGCCTCTTGGTGAAATAATGCTGTTGTGCATGTATCATGGAGGAAGAATGTGCATGCAAGTAGTTACTGAAATATTGCTGATGCCTGGTGGGGAACCTTGACTTCATTAGACCACAGTTTTTGCCAGATGGTGCTTGGCCACGGAGAACCAGCTTGCAAAGCTCCTTTTAACTATTCTGGCAGACATCCTGGGTAGTGTGGAGTTATCCTATGCCAGAAGGCCCTTCTGCAGGTAGCTTGTCCTTGAGTTATGGCAAGATGGTGAAGATTTATGTTTTTATAGTACTTTAACCACAGAAAGTGCATGATCAAGTCTAAATTTAAATAGCACATGAACTGTTTTCCTTTGAATCTTTCAAATATTGTCTATGTTCAAGATTGACAGACAATGAGTTCCGGTCTGCAATTATTTCCTACTACAAGTAATTGCCTCACAGAGCTGTTGTGAAAGTCAGAGGAAAAAGTGTAGTCAATCATTTCCCTTCTGACCTAAAATGCCAGGAAAAGAAGTAACAGTTTGTTGGTACAAAGTGTTTGTGGTAGACAATATAACAGATTCCCAGCACAATATCCCTTAGCCTTCAGAAAACTTGATGGGCATATATTGAAACTGTATGGTCTGATTGGCTTTTTTGAGCCAAGATATATATATTCGATTTGAAATCTGTACTTTTGATCTTATCATCTTTCTTTTTGAATGTTTCCTCTCCTGTTCAGTCCAGAAAGGAATTGAGGTAGAGCTGCTTGTGTGTTTTTTAAGATTATCTTTAGAGATTAAAAAAAAAAGAAAAAGGCAAAAATGCATGCACATTGCTTTTTCTTACATTTGCACTAGGGATATGGCAGCCTGTAGATGTTGATTGATTTAACATATGATGGAGTCCATAAAAAGGACAGTCAACCAAGATTTTCAGGTCTATCTGAAAGGATAATTTGACATGGTATTTAGGAAATGTTTTGAGCAAAGAATGTAGGGTAATTTTAACATTCATGTAATGCACTGGGGCCAGAAATTGGAAACAGTATTGTTAGGGGTGAATCAAAGAACTTGGATGTGCGTTTAAGCTGTCTTCAGATAGGCCTTCTTCTATGATGTCCACTAGTTGGTCTCAATATGTACAAAACCTCTAACTACTGCATAGATAAATAGATGCATCCCCAAAAAGCTCATGCTGGATCCATAACAACTGGTCACTTGTTGTTTGAAAGCCTATGACGGGCTGAATTATTATTCCTCTTGTTAAGTAAGATCTATATGAATATGGAAACTTTTTCCAGAGCAGTAACATTAAGTAGCAGGATTTGGGTATAGCTGGCACCTTTCTTGCCTGGTCTTTTCCACAGCCATGCATTTAGCATCCATAGAAATCTAAGTGTCTACTTTAGAATCATAGAATCACAGAATCATATGGGGTTGAAAGGGACCTCTGGAGATCATCTAGTCCAACCCCCCCACTGGAGTGTGTCTACCTAGAGCATGTTGCACAGGAACTTGTCCAGGAGGGTTTTGAATGTCTCCAGAGAAGGAGACTCCACCACCTCTCTGGGCAGCCTGTTCCAGTGCTCTACCACTCTCACAGTAAAGAAGTTCCTTCTCATGTTTAGGTGGAACTTCTTATACTCAAGTTTGTTCCCATTTCCTCTTGTCCTGTCACTGGACCCCACTGAGAAAAGACCAGCCCCGTCTTCCTGACACCCTCCCTGTAAGTATTTGTAAGCATTGATCAGATCCCCCTTAAGTCTTCTCTTCTCAAGACTAAAAAGATCCAAGTCCTTCAGCTTTTCCTCATAGGAGAGTTACTCCAGGCCCTTAATCATATTTGTAGCCCTTTTTGCTGTAGCCTCTCCAGCAGTTCCCTGTCCTTCCTGAACTGAGGAGCCCAGAACTGGACCCAGTACTCCAGATGGGGCCTCCCCAGGGCAGAGTAGAGAGGCAGGATGACCTCCCTCGACCTGCTGGCCATGCTTTTCTGGGGGCCTGCGGCCATGCACCCCAGGATGCCATTGGCCTTCTTGGCCACAAGGGCACATTTCTGGGTCAGGGTCATCCTGTTGTCCACAAGAACTCCCAGGTCTTTCTCCTCAGAGCTGCTCTCCAGTAGGTCATCCCCCAACCTGTACTGGTGCAGGGGGTTATTTCTCCCCAGGTGCAGCACCCTGCACTTGCCCTTGTTAAATTTCATTAGGGTGAGTTGGAAAGTATGGATGCCACTGACTGTACTGGGTGGATCTCCAGACACTGTAACAGGCTCGTATACAGTCACTTCCATTGTAAATACAGGTGTTTGAAGCTGAATCCAGCCCATTTTAAACATCCCGTTGATTCAGGTCCTGGTTTCCTGGAGGCTCATAATTGCCTGGATTCTTTCAAAATCTCAACTAGTCCACTAAAACATAATTGTCTCCTTTCACACTTACACCCCTCAGCTGCCATTTTAAAATGAACAAGCCAGCTTCCATGTAAAAATGAATTGGCATAGAATAGGACCAAATGCATTATTTGACCTGTATCTATCTCCTTCCATCTGTATGTCAAAACCTACAGTCAGTTTTATGTAATTCTAAAACTGTTTGTGTAGCAAGAATGCCACACCTGGGACTCAGAATATAAAACACCTTGTCTTCTGTTTGTCAGCTGCTGTACTGGCTCAGCACATCTCATTTAGCCTTTATTGACAGCCCACCTACAGGACTGACTGCTCTGCTTTCTCCTCAGATGCCTTCTGCAATGTACTGGCGATGAACTCCTAGCAGACGGGGCATTGTCATGTTTCACACATCAGTTAGAAGTGATTCGCATATCAGCACTAGTGAAAACAGGCTTGGCTGAAAAATACATGAGGTTGGGGGCTCTGTAGGAGCTAAACTAACATGCACTTGGCGGCTTTCTTACATATCAGATGCTCTGCTTCTGACAGGGAAAGAAGAGCTCTATGTACAGAAAGAAGGAGCCTTGCTTCCTGTCAAACCACACCTCTTACTGGAAGGCTTTGATACAAAAGAAAAATAGGCTGCTGAAAGTTCTTTTGTGTGGCTGGAATTGATATTGTGTCCTGGATTCCCCTGGATTCCCTGTCAACACCAGTGAAAATAGGTGACCACATGTATTTCAGCAGGAGAGAGTGCCCAGGCTGATGAAGGGCCAGTAGGCAACCCAAGGCAGGGGAAACAAGTCAGCTCTCTCGTTATCTTCTCATTCCCTACCATTTTGGACAATGATCTCCAGCCCTGCCTGAAGGGACGAGTGGTTGGGGTCATCTTGGGTGATTGCATGAGGAACCTTGCACTGTCACAACTCTTCTGTACTACTGAGCTATGTATCACTGTATTTTTTCCTGAGCGATGTTAATTTGCCCATGTCTTACAAGTGGTTGTAATCCTCTGCTGGGGAGGTTCAGGTTGGATATTGGGAAATATTTCTTTACTGAAAGGGTTGTCAGGCATTGTAACGGGCTGCCCAGGGAGGTGGTTGAGGCACCACCCCTGGAGGTGTTTAAGACATGAGTTGACATGGTGCTTGGAGATATGGTTTAGTGTTGGGTTGGTGTTGTTTTGGGTGTGGTGTGGGTTTTTGTCTTTTTTTTTTTCCATTGGTTGGACAAGATGATCTTAAAAGGTCCCTTCCAACCTAGGTGATTCTGTGATTCTGTGTCTTCATTCTTTCAATGCTGCCATCAGCAGTCAATGGTATTTAAGCTACAATCATGGGGTACCCTGGGCCGATTCTGCCCTTTGATTATAAGCCATATCACGATCAGGGCACGTTTCACTGGGACAGCCACGCATCACCCACATCTATCTTAAGAGGAGCAACATGCAGTACGGCTATGGAGCTCAGGGTTCTTTTATCTTGGGACTAGTCCTACGCATCTGGCGTTCAAGCAAGTCCTAGCCAGTGAAGCGTGGGGCAGCCCCATGTGCTGCATGCACGGCGCCTCACAGCTCTTTGCTGGGGAGGGAGAAGCCCCAGCTCACCCTGTCCGAGCTCGTGCAAACTCACTTTGTTCACATGCTGGAAGAACTGAAAGTTGGCTTCTCTGCAAAAGCTCACGGCATTGATAACTGCAGCTGTGCTGCTTGTGGCGGGCAAAGGATAAATTCATGTGTGCCTGAACGGTGCTGAGCAGATGTACCCAAAGACACAGTGCACAGGTAACAGGAACCTCAGAAACAGCTAACTACGGGAGCAGATATACTGTCTGACCTAGTTTTAAAAGCAGTGTAATATATGCACACAAAGGAAAAAGCAAGCACCAACGTTATTACTATTTTTTCCCGGACTTAACCACTTAACACTTTTTTCCTGAGTTCTCTTCAGTTTGGCAATTTGGCACCAGTTAGAGGTACGATTGGTAACGTACAAGAAATGCAGACTGTAAAATGGAAAAAAAAGAAGATTTCTAACAAAAGCTTCTTATTCAGTTTCTTTGAGCTATCACACTAATACAAAGAGATACAACAGGAATAGCACCCTGAAACCACATCTGCTATTGTTTCATCCTTCTGAAAGTTCTCAAGTGCAGGTGAGACAGTAGGCCAAAGTTCAGCTCTTCAGCTGAACCAAACAGCAAGTGCCTCGTATTCAGGCTTTGGTCTTCCTCTCAAGGCCTCATTGCACCTCGGCAACTTAGATGCATAAATGGGGCGAAAATTGGATTCTAACCTTGTCTAACACACTCTTTCTGCATTGAGAAGTATGTAAGCGCTCTAATTATAGTGAAGATATATTACTAAGTGAACGTGTTCTGCAGCTGGTTTTGTTGGGGGATCTAGTCTCTGCTCTTACCACCAAAAAATACATTGCAACAGCTTGTTACTGGCTTTACTTGAGTTCCTCTTTATTGATAGCAAAATGACCTGAGATATCTGGATTGCTGCTGCTCTGCATTAGTGGAATCTTGCCAGCTTGAGAAAAAACAATGAAAGTGAGGATGTCGTTCTTTAAAGAGTGTTATTTATTAACCTGTGCACTCAAAATTAATGTCTTAACTATAATTTTTAAGACCTTGGTATTTATCTCCAACTTAATAGAGCTAATTCTAGGTATTCCATTTGTAAAAAGTCAGTATCTCACAATCTCTTCTACTACATATATCTGTCATCTACTATTTTTAAACGTGTGGGCAAGAAAAAACATTCTTGCAATGTAGGCAAGGGTGTGAATCCATATCTCATCAGCCACTCTATGTATTTGATCTCACTCATAAAAGCAAAGGAGGTTGCTTACCCCTCTAGATAAGGTTTTGTAAAACAGCTCCAGATTACCACGTGAGAAAGTGTATTCATTGCTATACCACAAGGCATACTATGCTACAGCCAATATACTCCCATGAGTTGTCTCTGCCATGAGTTGTCTGCTTGCCCTCATGCTTAAGGTAAATAAACATAGCTGAGAAATTTCAAGTGGTGACCACAAGAAAGCAGCACAGGCTGGCATGAGGTGAGAGCATCCTTAGCGTGATGTGGGCAGCACCTCAGGACAGGGTACACCAGCAAAGTAAAGGAGAGGCGGGAAGCCATCATGAGGACACATAAGCATTTTTATTTATCCAAGTTGTAAAACTATTATTATGTATGACATATGAGTATGATAATATACTAATGTAATATTATATATTAAACATCATTTATATGATATATATACGCTATAAATATTTTTCACTGGTACCACAAACTGAAATGCCTATGAAACGCATAACCAACACTGTAAGTGCTAGAATTTCTCTCTTTTTTCATGGGATGATGTTTTAGCCTGTGCTACTGATTCATCATATATATGTGTGCGCACATAAATATATATATGCACTATATTATATATCTTATATTGTACGATCACATATAATAATATATGATATTATTTTCTTGTTTCATAGTATAGCTACAATTGATAATGTTCTTCTGTTTAAAACTTTTTTGTGTGACTACAAGGGAAATTTCAGCTATTTGGACATTACTGTTAGTAGTAGTTTTGGACAGTACTGTTAGTTAGTTACCTCTACATGAAAGGAAAGCAAGCCTACAGTAAAGGAGCTCCAAATCCTAATGTAAAATTGCTCAGACAACATTTAAAGTTTAAGTTTCACTAGGTCCAAAACATTACAGAGAAAAACGTGGGCTCCAGAGCTCAGCCAGTCTTAAAGAGAATTTTCTTATAAGGTGACACCTAAAACTCAACCACTGGGAAAAGTACACTAAGTCTGTGAAACCAGTGACAAGAAAAAATACACAAAACTGCACTCGCTTTTTAAAATTGGCTTAGCTTGGCCCCTAGACTGGCGAATTTAGAACTTTAATGTGTTCTCATAAAAAAACCCCACAAATTTAAATGCAAGCTTTAGCCGATTCCAAACATTGCTATATACATAAGGTCTGGTGTGACTCAGTCTTCAGTGAGGTGCCACACACTGTGACAGCTAGTTAATTGCCCTTAATTAATTTTCTTCTGGCTGTGGATCACACTATTGAGGTTTAGCTGAGGTCTAGCTGGGGCTGGGATCTAACCTCAAGTGAAATATATGGCTTTGTCAGAGCACAAAGGGTGCCGCTGGGTTGGCATGAGCTCTCAAAATGAGTCTACAGGACAGAGAGGAACTCGGCTGTGGTTTGAATCCAGGTGTGGGAGAAGAAAGCCCAATATTCTTACCCTCTGGCACTTGAAAATGACAAAAGAAACACTCTTCACACAAGTAGTTTAAAAGGAAAAGGAAATTGAACTCCCACTGTTCTGCTAAAACCCACTAACGCAGAAAAAGCAAATGCAGTAATCTGGCAGAAAAGAAATACACTGAAGAAATCGTAAAGGAGCAGTTCCACCACAGATGAGCAGTCACTGCCTTACTGAGGAGAAGGGACATTTAGTGACAGACGAATAGCAAGGTGGAGAAAGAGCTCCTACAGATGGGAAGTCCTTCAATGGCACAGATTAAAATATCACCTGATTAAAAAGAGAGAAATACTAGCCCTTGGGGAGCTGATTATGGGCTTTATAGCTATTTCAGTTTGTGTGAAAACTGCCCCTTGGAGATGAAGACTGTGAAACTCATGGGATACATAAAGACAAACTCTAAGGTAGTTTTGAAGACTGGTAGAATTGTGCTCTGATAAGATACTAATAACAATAAAGCAGTAGGAGACACTTCTTTGGAGACAAAATTTGCATTGTTAGAAGCCCTAGAGACCTGTAAGTGACATGCTCTGAAATATTACTACATTTCTGCAGTTTCAGTGTGTAACTTGAAAACAGATGCATTGGAAAATGGTATAAATGTAGTAAGAATAAAAGAAATGTTTGGTGCAGATAGCACCTATTCAGGAAAATATGGTTTGACCTAAACCAAAACATAGAGAGGGCAAGGCTTCTGTTACTAAAATGTAAGGCTGCAGTTTTTAAACTAATGACTAGAGATAGCCAACGGGCAGAGAAAAATGTATCGTTCATGGTGACACATACTTAGGGGTGGGAATGCTAGTAAATCCTCTGAATTCTTAGAAAAAAGGACAGGAAAAGGTATTAATAAATCCAGGAAGGAACCAGACAAACAGTTTCTACATGTGAAGTGTATGAAGCAGATCACGTAAAACAGCCAGCTGGAAAAAAAAAAAAACAACAAAACCAGACATTTGTATCTCTACAGATATGTGAAAAGGGTAAAAATGCTGAGGCTGATTACCCTGGTTTTCAGCTGGGAATCTGACCTAATTTTGGCATCTGGGAAGCCTGATGAAAGAAAGTAAGTGTTGGAAATGGTACAGCCAAGGTGCACACTGATATAGCCCTGCCGAAATAGGCCGTGTCGCTGAAGGATCGGCACTATTGTATTACAGGAAGCTTTGTGTCACCTCCAGTGAGCAATTCAGCTGCATCAACAAATGAGACGGAATTTCCATGGGCCAAAGGCTGTGACTGCAGGACTGCATCATCAATCATGTAACAAGGATAGTAAATGTGGCAGCAATGTGCTTGGGATAGAAAAACAACTGTGAGAGCAAACAATATGGAAATAACAATACCCTTCAAGTACCCCTAAACAAACCGGGCAGATGTGCAGAGGTGTGATGCGTGTGGTCAGGCACCACAAGTGTGACTCTTCATGGAAAGTGCCCGTTCAAGATTCACGGGGCAGCTCCTCGCAAGATTAGGAGAAACAGCTCTTGACTCAGGCCTCTGACATCCTGAACCTCCGCAGCAGCAGGAGCACTGACCTGGGATCTCCTGCTCCCCGTCAGGACACCCAAGAGCTTAAGCCTGTAGCCTTTCACAAATAAATTTCTACAACTTCAGCTGCTTAATTTAAAAAGTAATATTCTATGTCTGTGTGTGGTTTGGCCCCACCTGTGTTTAGTGGGCATGTCTAAGGAGACAGAGCTTCTCCTTTGTTTTTTTCTTGCTGGATCCTTAAAGTGATCCTTAAAGTGATCCTTAAAGCTGGAAGGTGCACACCAGGTTGTCCCAGCTGATGCTTTGGGCCATTGGCACAAGCAGAACCAGATAACACCACGGCACAGCAGAGAGGGGAGCCTGCTGGTGAGCCTGGCCCTTTGCTACGTGGGTACGGAATTAGGTCTTGGAGAAATACCAAAGGAAATTCCAATATCACTGAAGAATTCCTTTTCTTCTTGAAAACACCTTCTCCTGACCCCAGAAGAGCAGCTGCTCTGACCAAAGATCCAGGTGTTGCCTGGTACTAATAACCCTTGTGCTCTTAGGGCCGTTCTCTGCTGTGGAGGCTGGCTGGCCAGGGACAGCCTCTGCCCATGCCATCAGGCTTCTTCAGCAGGGCAATGGCATGCAGCCTGACTGCTCACAACGGTCCTGGCTGCTGAACCATACTTGGGATCCGATCAGGAGAAGTCAGCTAGCACAAACCAAATCTACACCAGAGAGCCTTCTTGTGAGCTAGCGGTGCAGAGAAGCACGTTCCAGTGTCAAAAAGCTTTCCCTGGAGCTCATTAATCTATTGGCATTGATGTAAATTAAAAATACAACTTGTTGGCCCCACAGAAATGCATAATAGATGGAAATATCTGATGAGAAACCAGGAAGCTTGAAACCTGGGCTCTCGTGAGGGCTTCCCTATCGAAAGGTTTTGGTTCCCTTTTTCACTCTCTTGTAGTGCCGTAGATCTCAAAGGAGAATTGCCACTGGGAGCCCCTTTACTGGCAGGCACCTGATGCTTTGGCAGAGGCTGGAATGTGGTCACAGCCTCCACAGCAGCCACCTTTTCTTCTGAAACCTCAAGGATGCCCTCAGCTTCCTGGGAGAAGAGATGAGACGTTTGCTTTTGAAAACACAACCCACCCCTCTGCTTGCTGTGAAGGAAGATCAGCACCAACTACATTCTCGCTTCTCTTTTTAAGAATAGCAGAGGTCATTTAATGATTGCTACTACTTTGCTCCCAGCTCTGGTTCGGGACCCATGGCTCGTGCTTGCTCATGGGAAGTTCAGGGGCTCAGGGCCATCTCAGTGTTTTCCCACAGAACTGCCAAGCCTATGCTTTCCCCAGTGCTCAACCCAATGGTACCCAACGGAGTCACCAATTCTGACTCAGCCTGTTGGTGCCCAATGGAGTCACCAATGCTTGTGGTAGTCACTTAGCATTACAGCCCAGGGGGGCATGAAAAATGTGGTTTGGCGAGCAAATGATGGAAGAAGCCCGTGTTTCGAAACTCATTCAGGGAACTTAAGGAAATGGGCCCAAGTCCTTTTTATTTTAACATATCAGCAAGTCTTTTATAAAAATAAATGTAAATTCCAGGAGATCAGCTTTAGTTTCCTTTCTTTTTTTGTGTGTGCTTCTCTGTCTCGCTTTGCTGCATTGTCATACACGTATACAGAGAGGGAGAGAGGAAGAAAAGCAGAGTTTGAAATACATCTGTTTTCTTGAGGGTTGGGAGTTTGGTAAAGGTTCTGCATTGCATTTTCATAAAAAAGCCTGGAAAGGCAAAACAAATTCTCACAATACCTTCTACATCCATCCACCCATGCAGGTAAGCAAAGGCATAATGCTCTAACACCTCAGATAGCAAAGATAAGCATGCACTGATAAAAGACATTTCATCACATGATATGGGGAAAGTTTTGTACAAATTAGGACTAGCTACTCAGTGCAGGTTCCTCTTTCAATTCTCTGAAACTCTTTTAAAAAAAATTAAACACACTCAAAACAAATTTCAAAAGTGGTTTCCTCAGTTCAAACCTCCCACCACTCCCACACTATCTCTATAGATGTTACCTCTAAGACATACTATAAACTACACATAAAAGTTACTTGTGCTTGCAAACACAGTCTGATAGTTTTTGGAGCATTCTGTTACATCATGTTATAAACTACCCTACACAAAACCCAAGGACTGTTATTTTGTTTTGTTTACTTGATTATTTAATGTTAAAGAAATCTCTACATATTTTTACCAAGACTAGCAGAAAAAGGCTCCGCAATTCAGCTAAAACCTATCCTTTCTTTTTAAAGGTTATACAATCACAACAGGAAATATTTTGAAATAGTGACACTAATCATAAGACAGACTATTCTTTAGGCTGAACATGTGTTTATATTAGTGCCCTATTTTTAGGTCACATCTCATGCCAACTCCTTGTCATTGCCATTTGTATTTAAATTGTAGATGATAACTTTTGCAGCCTTCAGGAGTAATTAATTCTTGCTCTGTTCTTACCTGCTATACTCAAATTCATAATCTGAGAGAAGCAAAGAGTGAGAAATAGCTAGTTTACATTCAATTAAATTTCTGCCTTTTGTTTGCCTTGTAGTTATTATCTCTTTTTTCTATTTCTTTAAACACCTGCAGCAAAACAGTATTTGGAAAATATGTTAATTTTGATTTAAGTCCTCAAAAGGAATTAGGCATCCAATATTTTTGAAGAATCAGTTCTTAGCAGTAGCATTCCTGACATGTTTCCATGCTCCTTTCTGCAAAAGCAAAAGCAAAAGCAAGTTTGTCTACTGCTGTCGAAAATGTCAATGAAAAAGTAGCAATGATACTTTGACCAGGAGATCAGTATGCAGTGACCTCTCTGCAATAGCGTGATATCCAAAACACTCTGACTTTCTAGATTAGAGTAAGGATCCACCTTATTGAATGTGGCTGTGTAAAATATTGGCTCTGGC
Source organism: Gallinago undulata (assembly GCA_026546715.1). Taxonomy (NCBI): domain Eukaryota; kingdom Metazoa; phylum Chordata; class Aves; order Charadriiformes; family Scolopacidae; genus Gallinago; species Gallinago undulata. The sequence goes on along the minus strand of JAOTQQ010000001.1, from coordinate 135,049,508 downwards.
ACTCCAAGAGCACTTCCGAAGTACTGGGATGAAGTGGACTGAGGACAACACCAACAACGAGCTTCCTCATTATCACTCCTGCAGAAAGCCACGTCAATAAGGAGATAAAAATGCTGTTGACTTCTCTGTATAGTTTTGTGAAGAAGCCTCCTTGCAATAACAAGAGAGAGATGATTAAGAAGCAGGGCTTTTCCGAGAGCCGACAAGACTGTAGATGTGTCTTGAGGATGTTAATCAGATCGTCTTCAATTCCAGTGCTCTCTCTTGCACTTGCTCAATGCTTTTTAAAAAGTCATTTCCCTAGTCTAGTTTAATTTTCTTTTTTGCACTGCTCAACTACCTCGCTGATGATGGGTTAAGAAATATTAGTGTCTTGCTTTGTAAATGCTCCAAGTGTTAAAGGAGAACAAGCAGCTTTTGAAATTGGTGGCATAGCACCTGCTTTTATTGAACTGAAGAAGCAGTTCAATAGACTCTAAGATGATGCTTGGTCTAAGATGAAAACTGTTGCTGTAATACATTACCCATTTATTTAGAAGATTTCCCCTTCTTTTCTAGAATGCTTCCAGAAGTTACATATGTTCCGTCTCCAGTTTTACAGAAAGTATCAATCCAATTAATTAGCATTAATTTACTGGAATCAGTGGACTTGTTCTTAAGGTTCATGAACTATTTTTTTCTGAGACAAAGCATCAAGATCTCTTATGCTATAACCTCTGCAAACCTTTCAATGACTTCTTAAAACAACTAAGGAAGCTTGATGAAATAATTCAAAAATTATGACAGAAAGCTCTTAAATAATTGAGGTTTTTGTGCCTTCTTTTTGAATGTCCAGTTTAAGACATATTCAAGGGACTGCATTTATCAAAACTGTGTTCAGATATTTTTCTTTCTAAATTGAGCACTTCCTTGTACCTTAAACTGGGATACCCAAATAATGAGACTTCTCAAATCCATTATCAAAACAGAAAATACTTTACAGGAAGTGGATTTTTTTCTGCCCAAATTACAATAATGCAATAATATCCTAAAGGGAAAAATCTCCAAAAACTGCAAGGTATAATAGGATTTTCTGGTTCTCAAATGTCTAAATAGCTCATATTACAAACTGGATATCTGATGTCTTGTTCTTGTCACTAGCCAAGCTCAAGAAAGTCACAGTTCAGCTGAAAACCAGTTAAAAAAGTTTCTTTAGAAACTGGGTGTAAAAAGACAGTGTGGTTAGTTTTGCTCAATCACACAAAAAAAAAAAAAAGAAAAAAAAAAAAGACAGAGACACAGGAAAGCAACCAGTACCTAGAGGCAGCTAATACAGGATGCAAGTCCACCCACCCTCCACACCTCCTCTACTCTGGGCTGTAGAAACACAAGTGGACAGAGGCACCTGCCTGCCCAGGAGTCTACATAGCCCCAGATGAGATGTCCTGTACCTCGTTAGCTCACAATTAGGTATTTCAGAATGTGATCCAGAAAACCAGGACATCAAACAGCAACCACGCTAGATGACAGGAAACACCTTGGTCCCTGAGAAAGCTGCAGCTTTCGACAATTTGCTGAGGGTTTCAAGGAGACCTCTAGCTACAACCATGTATTACGACTGAAATTTCTCCTGGAGTGAGGTGCTTGCATCAGTCTTAGCTCACAAAAAAAATTGAAGGATCCAAACCAGCAACAGCAGTACTGTTCACATTCTCCACAAATACCACTCTATCGGTATGTGTGACATATCAATTTATTTCTCTCTTCAGAGTTTTTTCACAGAAAGAGTGGTCAGGCATTGGAATAGGCTGCCCAGGGAGGTGGTTGAGTCACCATCCCTGGTCATGTTTAAGAGTCATTTAGATATGGTGTTGGGGGATATGGAATAGGGGAGAACTTTGTAGAGTAGGGTTGATGGTTGGACTCGATGATCCCAAGTCTTTTCCAACGGAAATGATTCTATGATTCTATGATTTGAATCTACACTTCCCACTAAGCAATAAGTTTTTCTATTAGTTGCTTCATGTAGAACATATAAATTAAATGGAAAAAAGGATCTGCAGTTTGGATGTCTTCTCCTCTTAGATACTGAGCAAAGCACTACACTCTTTTTTTCTCACCCATGAACTTTGTATCCCAGTTGCACCATGCAAACTCTTGGCTCAGAGAGTTACAATGTGGGGCAGCCTGGCCTCAGAGCAGAGACAAACTCAATGCTTTTTCAACAGAATTAGGCATGGAGTAGTTCACCCATAAGTCCTCACCCCAGCATGAGACTTCAGCTATCTCTTGTGACATCCTGTCATTGCTGGTATGACTGAATCATATCAGTGGGTATATGGATGCATCACTGTAAAGGACAGGGTTTGAGGAAAGTGGCAGATGATCAGGTCACTTTCAGTGTTGTCTGGTGTCAGATAGCAAGCCATCTTGATACTTCTGATACAGTATGTGATATAGGCTTCTCAAAATAAAACACTAGTAGAAGGATGAATGAGAAGACCGTAAGATTCTCAGTGGTAAAAGCCTGACAAAATGCCACTCCTAACAAACTGTTGACACCTCTTTAACCCTGTCTTGCTTTTCTGATGAGAAGCTACCTGAGGGTTTGCTTGGCCTTCATACTCCCAGTTGTTTGGGAAGATGGTGTTCCTCAGGGGTCGGTAGTGGGACCAGTACTATTTAACATCTTTGTCAGTGACATGGACAGTGGGATAGAGTGCACCCTCAGCAAGTTTGCTGAC
>JAOTQQ010000001.1:135002114-135033137 GCA_026546715.1 Gallinago undulata | reverse complement strand
CATTATAAACTAATATATTTTAGAATTTTTTTTTTTTTTTTTTTTAGACTGATATTAGAAACCTCCTCAGAAACCTCCTCCTGCACCTTCAGTGCAGAGATCTTCCTTTAGGGTGAATCTGCACCAACCTTTGTGGTGACCTGAATATGGGTCTGGGTCCTGGTGCCTGGAGGAAACAGATGCAGACAGGGATCTGATTTGCACAAGGCCCTGAGAGCGCCCCAGACTCAAGACATATCAACCCCTTGCACAAAACCAGAGAAAAAGTAAATGGTCTTTGGGAGCTGCACTACAGCTAAATGCTGTTATTTATAAACAGCAATGTTATTTCCAGAGAAGCAAACACTAGCTTTTCTGCAGCTGAGAGGGGGCTGGGGTAATGCACAATTGCAGGACTGCTCTGGGTCCCTCTCATGGACTCAGCTCTGGCAATGAACAGAGGAAGGCCTAACGACTGGAGGGCATGGCACAATGTAAGCTGTGACATGAAAAGCTGTCATTGCATTCTTCCTAAAAGATTCTTCATCTCAGCTTGAGGTGCATTGGGAAGCAGAGAGGCCTTGCACAGCTGGTGGTGGTGGTGGTGGTGGTGGTGGAGGGTTCTGTAAGCACAGTGATATGAGAGTGTGAACAAGGTCATGGAGGGTGGGCAACTTCAAGAAAGAAGTCCCGTCCTTTGGGAGTGAGACAATGGAAAGGTAAATCTGTATGGAAAGAAGGAAGAGATGAGAGAGCTGGAGAAGTAAGGGAAGGTGGTAGTAGCAGGGGAAGCTGACAGAATGAGTCCCAGGATTGTGAAAGGAGGGCAAGGAGAACAAAGGGGAGGAAAGAAGGTCTGATGCTGTCCATCCTGTATCATAGCAGATGGGAAGGAAAGGAGAATAGTGTTCTGGGAGACTTCTGCCTAGACTCCAGGGCTCAGGCACTTGGTCCATTCTAGGCAGGCAAGATCACCATGATATGAAGTATCCCACAGCAAAGTGAGCTTTGCAGAGGGATGGAGGGAAGGCAGGCAACCAGTGAAAAGAAAGAGGAGACCACCGCCTCACAGTCAACCTGATATTTCCAACTCCCTAACACCCACCCATGTCCAGACCTCAGAACTGAGTTGTGATGTCAACAGTGACAAGAAGAAACAGAATACATTACTTCGGTGGTCATCATACAGGTAGCAAAACTAATTTTTGCCCATGTCACTGAGATGGCTGTGCTGTGATGCCATTACACATCTGATGAAACTCCAGAACCCCAGCTATGCCTGAATGTCCATTTCAGTGCTAACATGCCACCACCTGTGGAGCTCTCCAGAAAGAAGACACTTCTCTTAACTCTCCAGGGAATAAGCGGACAATCTTGGTCAATTACTTCTAAAGCTAGATTCAGTATCTAGATGTCCTAGGCCCACGAAGGGGTGGTATGATGCCAAAGAGTTTTTCCTTGTCCAAAGAGATGTGACCTGCTTCCTTGTCCGACAGCACAAGCTTCATAGGCTCAAAACTTTTCAACTGATATTTATTCGTCCCCAAAACTGCAGGTTTGTGTAATTCTGCCCAAGAGAAAATGAAGGGAAAAAACTCAAAGCCAAAAAGATTATTTTCAGTATTTTCAAAGTGACATATTTTCATTTCAGCACAGGAAATGAGTGCTACCTAATTTGATGGCAATAATATGGGTCTTTGCTTTTCTTGAGACAAGTCTTCCATTTCCCAGAGAAGCATTTCAGTTACTGGACTGCAGCGTAGTTTGGGGCCAGGATCTCTCCAACTAGATCTGTTCCATCACATCCAGAGAAACTTTCTACTTTTTACATTCAGGTGAGTGAACTGTCTCAAGACTTTGAGACTGCCGGCATCTCTTCTCCCTCCAAACACATTCATGCACGTCCCTTTGCCTTCTTTGCAAAACAGGAGGCATTCTCAAAATGAGACTCCTGGCATGTGCTTTTCTTGCAGTCCAAGTAAGGGTTCCAGTTCTGTGTGGAGGGAGGGTGGGAACAGGTGAGTGAGATTTTATTGCAACCAAGGGGTGAGAAAAAGTCTGGAAAAAAAGAGAGGAAAGGTGAGGGCAGATGGCAGAGGGGGAAACATGTGCAATGTGCGGGGGAGCAGTGAAAAGGGGAAAAGACCTTAAATAGGAGTTGGCAGGGGGCACTGCTTGCACATCAGGAATAACCAGGCTCATCAGAGGGACTGTGGCATGCATCTAAGTGCAAGACCAGGTGCAAAAAGTGTTTTTCCTGTTTTATGTTTTATGAAATATTGAACTATTCTCTGTGTAGAATGAATCTGAAGTCTGGTGACGTTTCCTGGGAGGGAAATGATGCTTGGGTCAAGAACCAAGAAATGCCTCAGTTTCCTGCAGCTGAAACTAAAGCCCACTTCTTTGTGAAGCACCAGAGCTCTGTTTCAGGTCCATGGCTGCCACCTGACAGAGCCCCTGTGAATCTAGCACTGACTTTTTAAGAAAATAATTTGTGAGTAAAAAGATGTATTTGGGCAGAAAATAAAAGTTTCTTCAGTTCAAAATAAAATACACATTTCTTGATTCACTGAAAATCCTTTTTATTCTTGACCCACAGTGTGCCAGGTGTTTTAAGGTTTTGACTACCCTGTCATTGCAGTTTTGATTGCTGCCTCCATTGCAGACTGCAGTGAGGTGCAGCAGTACACAAGCTCACTCTGAAAAAAGCCGCTTGCGGAGCACAAAGTGGCTAGAGCTTTAGCTTGAATTGACTCAGCTTCGAAAAAACTAATAACTGCTTTTGAAATCGTTTACAATACTGCATGTTTTCTGACTGCTGGTCTGACTAATCCCTACTAGGCAGATTTCAGTTTGATAATCCCGATACTCAGTCAAACTTTAAAAGTGACTTCCCTTTACCAGTATTTCTGTTTAAGGGTATGATCCCCACAGAAATGGGTCTCCCTTTATTTTCTGAGGCAGTGTAAATGGGCCATTCAATAGGGAGAAAAGAAATAAAGGAGTGATCAGAATTTCTTGCTCTGTATTTAATTACTGGATGTATTTTTCCATCAGTTATATAAAGTCCAATTCTGTTTGTCATTTTTCTTTGTTAAAGATATATTTAAATTTCAGCCTAAGGACTAGCCTCAGGACTGAGTACTTTAAGTGTAATTTCAGTGGGAGAAGGGTTGGAAGGAGGCAGGATCCAGATCACGGTCTGTCAGGTTACTGTATTTGCAGAGGGAACTTCGTCCTAAACACAGACAAGCAGAGTGATCAGAAGCTCAGGTGACTTGGTTTAGAGGAAAATGTACTCACTTGTTGCCATTCTCCAAGCACCTGCATGAGCTGGGACCCCAGGTTTAGACAGACACGATGCTCTCTGCTGACATGGCCACACATCCCTTTCTCTGAAGGCCTTCCAAAGAGCAGGTCAGCCTAAGAGAGAAGTCTCTATGGTTCTGCAGGAGGCAGTGTTCTGGGTAGTCCCTCTACATTCTTATGGCTGAAGCAATTGAATGTTGCCCCACAGCTGAACTCTGTCTTGGTTCTTTGCCGCATAGTTCTTAGGAGGTGCAAGTAAAACCACTTTGACCAAAGTTTTCCCAAGGTATACATACTCTTAGGACTCAATTTCTGAGAGCATGCCTTGAAACACCTGGGAATGGAAGTCTGTAGAGTCAAGGCTTTGGTCAAAAACTGTGTTACCAGGGTTATATAGGTTCCAGCAAAACTTCTGCTGGTGGTCACCAAGGTTGTTTTCTTACCTTAGCCACAAGCAAGGCTTGTTTTCTGCCAGCACTCAGCCAACCCAGACACTTGAGTGACTGGTGGGTAGACTGGCAGGAAACCAAAGCTTCCTATCTGCCTGTTCCCTTATTAACCAAGATCATGGATAAATCACAGAATGGTTTGGGTTGGAAGGGACATTTAATGATCATCTGGTCCAACCCCAAATGAAGGATGAGCAAGTGGGAAAGCCTTTATTCAGGCTGCCCAGCTTCCTAGTTCCTTGTAACCATGCTTTCTACCCCTTGGACAAAACAGGCAGGAAAACAGCCAGCTCCTGGAAAGGTCAATACATTTGTCTAACAGAAGCAAAGTGTTTTTCTGTAGCTAAAAATAATAGCTTTTTAATAATTGGGTTTGGTTTTGCTTTTTTTTTATAACAACTGAAATATTTCAGTTTTGCTTTGCACCTATCTGGAAAGTGGAATTTTTTTGGTTTTGTTGCCCAGGTGTAGGAGGTGACAAATTGGAACATGCCAAGTAGGTGCTTCAGAGCAGTCATCAGCTCTAGAGCCGTGGGTGTTGAAAAACAAAGCTGTGGCTATCTCAGATAGGATGGTGGGATCCCTGTAGGTTTTTGAATTTTTTATTGTCTATTTTTCCCTCCATCCTTCTTGCATCACACCACTGCTGGGAAAATATATTCACCAATGCAAGAGGCTGTCAAGTCTTGACTGCCACCAAAAATCCCTCAAAGACACGTTTACTACTACCCTCAACAGTAGACGTGCAAGAAACAAGCCTGCCTGCTGAACAAGAAGGGAAAATAAAAGGTGAAAGCTGGCCAGCACCAGTGATTCTACCTGCCAAGACAGGGGGATCCTCATCCAGGCTGTTAAGAGAACTCAGGATTAGGCCCACCTGGGAGGTGGGAGACCCTCTTTCTTTCTCTTTTTTTTTTAACTGTAAAAAAGGTTGTTTTTCAGACGTTATGTAAGACATCCTATTTGTCTCTTAACTTCTCACTGATTACAAACGGATTACAGGAAGGAAGCACTCCACCCAGTTTCTTAATTCATCATGCACCATTGCTTAAAGGTGTCATCCGTGTCTTAACAGAAATCTGGTTTCCCCCATTCTTTTTAAGAAAAAGAACAGGCCAAAAAAAAAAAAAAGCAAAAAAGCAGATGATCTTACTGCTCATTAATATTAATTGTATGGCAGTTACAGCTAGAAAAGATTTTGATTTTTCCAGCTACACATTTGCTAAGAAATCCTTTCAGAATGATGCAGAAAGATTTAGTGTTATTTCTTGCAGAAAGGAAATGGCGTATGAGAGAGACAGAGAAGTTAGGTGGTGCATATCTCCAAAGGGGTCTGTATTGCAACTCAAATCAGAAACCTGGATCCTACTCCTATGATACAAGACTCAGTCAGTGCTTTTGATCTTGTAATTATTCCTGCAGAATAATTACATCATCAGATAAGAAAAAGTGAGGTTGAGATTTTGTTCCCAGTTGTGCCCAGGCAGGAGTAACACCATTGCAGCTCCTGGAACAATTTCACGCGTACTGACGTCCCCATGGAGCTACACCTTTGCTCCTTACGTCCTTGTTGCTTTTGCTTGAAAAACTGTCCAGGCAAAACACTCCTGCTCAAGGCAGGGAAGGTACTTCAGGGTGACTCAGGAAAGAACCCAGTGCACACGTGGCTCTTGGGATGCTCAGGGGATGCAGGGAGGGAGTGCGAGGGGAGCAGTGAGCACCAAGGGCAGTGGGGAGTAGGAAGAAGCAAGGAAGGAAGGAGGAGAGCTTGGGAAGCCTCTACAGGAGTGCCCAGGCAGCAGGGGGAGGAGATGCCATGGCAGGTGTCTTCTCAGCTGCAGCTTTCCAGAGGAGCAGCAGCCTCACATGCAAACCTGCCATCTTGGCGTTCAGGTGCAGCTCCACTCGGGCTCCCACAGGGCACAGACAGGGGCCCACGGAGGCACTTCTGAGGTTGGTGCTCCTGGGAAGCAGTCGCAGACCCAGGGCCAAACTCTGGGCATCAACTGAGGCTGCAAAGGAAGTGTGGAATGTGGAGAGGATCCACACCCCAGTGCCTGGAGGGAGGTTGGTTTTCTGCTGTGCTATGCCATGCCATATACCTCAGATACTAAGGGCTACATAACATGATGGGCTGTGCCCATAGACAGCACCGACACCATTAGAGAAAGCACCAACACTGTTAGAAAACACACATACAATCTGTTCACAGTGAATGTATCAACAATGCAAATGCTGATTGCAAAGAGGAAACCGAATTTACGTAGACAGATTAAAGCTAAACTATGGTTCTTTTTGCCATTCAGTTTTTAACTGCAGGCTCTGTTAACTCATCTGTGTTTACCCTTGACCCAGGCAACAATGAATTTTGCTCTCAGTCCAGATATTTCTTTGCTGCATGACTGAATGTTTATTGTATTGTCTTCAGTCATTTCCTTTAACAATGTGAACGGGAAAGAAGCTTTAGAAGAATTTTTTTTTAAGCCCAAGAAATGTAGTCCAGCAGGGTACAGGGCCCCTGCACTAAAATATACCTTGCATTTCTAATTCAGAGGCATTCATATGCTGGAGTATTATGATGCCAAGGAAGATCAGTTCCTTTCTTGATATTCACACTGAGCTGTATTTAGTGCCAATAATTGTCTCCCAAAGAAGCTGAAATCATGTTCTGGCAGTAAACTGCATGTATTCTTCTGTGGTTTTTGCAATCTGAGATCTAAAATAGCAATCTTTTCAGGCAATGTGTATCTCTTCCAGATTAAATACATTTTCAGTTCTGTAGTTCTTCTCTCAGGAAGTTCTTGGCATATCTTTATTTCCATTGCACGTCTCAGGAATGCATCTGCAGACCTTCATTTGTGCCTTTTGTTGAAACTCTTTACAGCACAATAATAAACAACGGGATCAAAGCAGAGGCTGCTTAATGCCAGCGAAAGCTTCTATAACCCCAAACAAACTCTTCGGTTTGGCTATATAGGCTAACTGGATTACTGTTATCACTGTATCCAGCGTATAGCACACCATAAAAATCTTACACAAAACGAACTTGAAAGCACTAGCATGTTTTTTTGTTTCCCCAAATCGTGTATGAGGGGAAGTAAGAAGTTTTCGGTAATAAGTTTTTGAATAATTGCGATGCCATTGCTAGCGAAGGGGGAGAAAGCACAAAAAGGCCCGTGAGCCAAACCAGTGTCTCTAAGGTAAGCAGTGCTTCTTAAGAAAAACAGGGCAACAAACACATCAAAGCCAGCTGCTGTCTGCCATCCCTGCACTGGAAAGTGCGAGGCATCTTCCTAAGTGGAAGTAAAGAGCTGAAGAAGACATGCACCAGAGGAACAGTCCTGAACATCTCAAGGGTTTGCAAGGTGGAGCGAGTGGTTCCCGGGGCAGTGCCCATGGCGGCAGCCCCTGGCCCCAACTGGTGCATCGCCCGTTCCCGCAGAAGGCACCATCCCCAGGGTGACAGAGAACAGGGCCAAAGAGCCCGGGGCTGTTTCCTGGAGACATCAGACAACGTGGGCTCCTGTGCTGCTGGCCAGGTTAAGGGAGAAATTCGCAGAGGGAGTGCGAGGCACCCAGCAGCTACAGGGGACCTGCCAGGCAGCTGGGTGTTGTGAGAGGGCAGCGAGCAAGCAGAGGGCTGGCAGGGCAGCAGGCAGCCTTCGCTCCTGGGCATCTCCCCTGCATTGTTAGCTAATGCTGCCGCGGTGATGGGGTGGATTTGGTGATCTCTTCTGACATTACTCTTCTAGATAAGAATAGAAGACCTTTTTTTATGGAAGAAGTCCAAACAGGTGACGAGTAAACCCGTTTTATTTATTTTAAAAATTTGTTTATTGTATCGATTTAAGCAGCAAGCTCCCTTACATACCTGAAACCTTTTAATTTCTTTATTTTCATCTTAGTAAATACTACACTTTTTCATCCATAAATAACTTTTTTTTAACTTTATTTTCTGCCGTGTTTTGTATGTGCAGTTGTAATAGCAATTTAAGTATTTGTACATAATGCATCAGAAAATGATGTTATCATAAGTACTTTGAATAGTTGTTCCACCAAATACCCATTTCCATTAATGTATGTTTTTACCCCCACTCAATTATTATGCCTCTCTCTTCTCCAAGTCCCATCTTCTCTTGTCAGCCTGGATCCAGTCCAGCTCTTGCCAACAGGATTCTAGTTAGAAGGTGCTCTGCATGTTTAGATTTTTTAAATTTAGTGGGATTTAAACATATGGGGTTGGTTTAACATTTTTTTTTTTTGGATAAGGCATATTGTCCCAAATGGGTGTGAAAACCTGGTTGTTTACACAGGAAGGGATGCACTTTGTTGGTCCTGGTTTGCATAACCGGGCACTAGTGCCACAGGCACCGCTGCAAGATGCCTTTTTTCCCTCCCCTCTCCCACCTGTGACCAGAGTGGTTTTCAGCTTTGCAGCTTGAAAAATGGAGTGCTGGCAGGGGCAAGCACCGAGCCCCATCACCAGCCTACTGGGAGGTCTTGCCAGTTAATGTTCTGGTGGGGAAGCGCTTGCCAACCCAGCTGCTTGGAATACCTTTGAAGCACCTACCTCGCTTTGTGCTAGAGGTGGGCAATCAGCCCAAAGACAACCTCTGCTTTAGCCCTCTCATCCACTCATTTTCGACAAGTGGCTCAGCCTCTCTGATCCCTGTCACCCCTGTGAAGGTTGAGAGAGTCACTGCTTGCTGTTTCCCACCCCACAGCCTGCCACAGCAGCAGCAGGAGGAAGGTGGGGGGAGGAATTTGGAGGCTGAAATGCACCTTCCCTCCATGAGGACAGTGGAGGTCCTGAAGCCTCCCCACCCCCTGGTTTTTATTCCCTGTATGTTCCACGAGGTTTCTCTTTTTCGTCCCTCCTCCCAAGAGGACTCACATGCCACCTCAGAAAATCTGGTTTTGCACCTCCCACCATTCGAGCTGTTGCAAAGTCAGTGAGGTGTGAGGCGAGCGTGGGCCAGCGTGAGAGGAGGCAGGTAAGAGTGCCTCCTGGTGACGTCTGCCACCATGCCAAGCTCCTGACAGCAACGAGCACGGGTGTCCTCAATTACTTGATGGCACTGACATCCTCCTGCAGGCTGTATGCTGTCACACACAGGTATCACAGGCCTGATGGCCGCAGTCAAATGCCAGCTTGAACCAGCTTCGGCAAGGGAGCAGGCCACCCAGAAGGGCTCGCAGCTCCTTTATGGGAGGGAAATGTGGGACCATTTGCTACAGCTGCAGTAAAATACACCCACGTGTGAGCAAATGAATCTGAAGACGTCTGGAGGAAGGCCCCAGCATATTTTTGTAGCTCTAATGGAGACACTTGTGGACCGCCATGTGCAGCTTTTCCTCCTAGGTGACCTGGACTCCTGTGGGGAAGCTGGATCCAGTGGCAGAGAAACAAGCATGTTTGGCGGACTGAGGGTAGAAGTTCAGTCCAAAAGCATCCACAGCAGCATTTTCCTTGGTCCTTACTGACCTTACTGACCTTGGACCTTACTGAACAAACTCCTAAGAAGGAGCTAGGAGCCAAATGAGAAAAGGAAAAATAAAAAAAAAAAAATATTTTCAGGAATTATTTACTTCTTATGTAATCTAGAACTATGGCTTTGTGAAGAGAAAAGGCTCCTGCTAGGACTTGAAGCAAATCTTTCTTTGTGTTCAACTTCTTTTTCCCCATCTAATGCTGAAGTGTCTTTTACCTTAACTTGAAGGCTTTGGCGGGAAATCTAAGGGTTTTGATTTTGAACTTAACAATGGCAGCTAGATGGCAGGTACATTTTCAAGTCTCTGAGCCCATGTAAGCCTCCAGAAAGATCAAAATATTTTTTGTTTCCCTGGTTCCCACAGCATGAACTAATTTGTACTGGATTTCCTATCCTGCAGATTCCTCCTGATTTGCCTCAAATATGGGGGATATTATTCACCTTCCTTGTCAACTCCCACACACATAGATGAGGGGATGCCTCAGCTTTTATTACTATGCAGTGACCTGTTTATAATTTCTGATTCTAGAAACATAGCTGCAAATGTGAGCAGCTGACTCTTTAACGAGCCCATGGCTGAGAACGATAAGGAATACTTCCTGTGGGTTTCAGCTCCATCTATTGTTTTTCGTAACAATGGGGGAAAAATAAATGTGTTTTCTAAATCAGCAATTTTATGACACGGCTAGTTTGCATTCCCTCACAAGGAAGCATTAGGGAATAGCAAAACTTATGAAGGAGAAAGATTTCAAGCAAACAGGATAGAAATTAAGGCTAGTACGTCAGTAACTGCAGTTCATTGAGCTACATTGAATGCATTCACATTACATTCTTTGCTAGGCTGGTCTTCTTCATCCGACATGTAGAAGCCTTGCTTGACACCACCTTTCTCCCCTATACGAAGGTGTGCACCATCATGAGCATGAAACCCTGAAACCTTGCTCCACATGCAGCAAGGTCCTCCTTCCCTGCAAAAGTCCCCAGCTCCCCATTTCCAGATGAACCACACTGTCCCTTCCCTAAGGGGACGACAACAACAGCAACAGCTGGCACCACAAACATCCTCCTACTCCTCTCAAAAGAAGGCAGGAGCAAACAATTGCTGTCCCAGGGACAGGAAGAGGAGCAGCAGGAGGGATGGCCAACCCAGCCCCTATTCCAAGCACCTGTGATGCTCCTCTGGTAGTGTAACTTACGCCGGGTCAACTGCAGGAAAATCAAATTTGCTGATTTTAAAGTCTTTGCTCCTCATCCCCCCTCTCTCTGGCTTCTTTGCCTTCAGCAGGCTCTGGCTGGATGCAACGTGGGGCTCTGTCCTGGGAATCACATTTTCAAACAGCTGCAGGGCACACGGTGCCCCAGTGACCCAATGCAAAACTGAAGCGTGCTGCTCCCAGGGCAGCTGAGACTGTGACCAGGAGACTCTGAGAGATCTTCAGGGACATGTCCAGCCTCTGCTTTGGCTGTCAGATGCAACAGAAACTAGGGAGCTTTGACCACCAGCCAGGACCTGCCACATCTTTGCCAAAGCCTAGGACACAGGCTAGCGCCACACTGGAGGTGGACAGGAGGAGTTGCAACGCAAACACTTCCCTCATCCTCCTCTTCACTTTCGCCATCACTTTACTTGACTCGGACCTGGCCAGTTGTACAAAGTGGTTGGATTAGCAATGAACAATTTCTCTTAGGCTCAGTTACAGCTTGTTGCTACCTTCTTGTTAGCTGAAATACCATTTCCTTTTCATCCTTCCCCTACGTTGTCAGGCCAGATAACCATGAGTTGAAAGCTCCAGTGCTAATCAACTGACACTGCAACGGTTTTGTGGATAAGAATCACATTAGCTATGTAAAAGCTTCCGACCCTTGTTGGCTAGATTTCTACCCTTGAAGATAGAGGCATGATCTGGAGAGCAGTCTATCCCATCTCCCTGAATTAGCTGTCCTGAAATAAAAATAAATCTCTTCCTAGAAGTGCCCATCTCTCCCTGGCTGACAAGATTAGCCCAGACACCTACATTTTAGACTTTTTAATTTGCATGAGCTCAAGGGTGAGTTAAACTCATTACTGCCATTGCTGAGCATATATTCAGCATGTAGCTTCCCAAAACTGGCCTTGGTATACTCAGTATATGAAACTGAATTATGGTACAGTGAAGCTTAGATGAAACATGATAACAGATGAGGATAAAAGTGATTTTCTCCCCCACCATTTCTCATAAAGAGAAATAACTATTTCATTTCTGTGGGTGTACAAGTTAGAACAATTGAAAACATGAATCCAAGTTAGTACCAATTGGTGCAACTGATGCTTTAGGAGATTAAGTCTAGGGTATCGCTAGCTATGCATAGAGATCTGTCAAACTAAACGTGGAAGAATTAGAGCATGGGACCAGAAAGTAACACTGTAATTTTTTTTTCTTTAGCACTTTTTTACATGGAGATTCTACTGTCAGTCTCTAGATCTAGAAAGTCTAAATGTGAGAAATAATAAGAGATTGTTTTAAAAATCAGATTGTTTCCTAAATACTTGCTTTATGGGCTGTCACTGAGATTCATACCTTCAAACTTTTTTTGCAGCTATGGGGATGAAAAACTTTCTTTTAAGAGCAAAAGAAGGGGAAGAAGAAAGTTCAAATTTTAATTAAAAGGAAACAATTAATGCAATTAAAAAAAGATCTGAGGTAATCTCGGGTTGAATTTAAACCAGTTCCGATTATCCACAAAAAAATTCCCTCCAGGGAAAAGAGAAAAATCCAGCATCATCAGCCATTTCAAATATGATTGTGTGGAAGAATCCTAGGCCACTGCACTGACACATGGGGAGTCATGCTGCTGATGTAAGATGTAGGTGAATCCTTCTCTGAAGGATATTGTTGCAGCTGCAGCATGGAGATATAGGCTGCTAGCTAAATGTTTCCAGATCAACAGGAAAAGCCAAAAGGGAGACAATAATTGTTTAAATGTAAGATGACATTTTAAAAAGTAGTTTGGAATGTCAAACTTGTGGAAACTAGGAGATAACAGCATGAAAATCACTTTCCTTCTGCACAAACATTGTGAGAAAGTTTGCACTTTAACTACATAACCATATTCCCCCTTTCTCCTTGTGCATCTGCCTCGGAGAGTGGCTTCTGCTTGTCTACCTTGGCTTTACTTGCCTGTAAAGGACTACTAATGCCAATCATACATGTCATAAAATCAGATTTTGTTGATAATGTTCATCAAAGCAGGAGCTGGGTTTATGCAGTCCCAGCCCCACAACCCCATTCCTTTTTATCTGCTTGTTAGCACAGCCACAGTTCTGGCTCAATTTTTATGGATAATCAGACTCAAACATTTGCAAGGAGATGACCCTGGAGTACACTTGACCTTACCTGTGCCCCGTCCTTCTGAAACCCAGAGAAGGGAGGGACACTGGGATAAAGGTTTGGGGACCTGGCTATGCCTGTGCCTGACTGTGGGCTGGGTTGTGGGTGCATCTGGACTCAAGCGCAGGTCAAAATAGACAAAATGCAAAAAACTTGTCCAGCGATTGCCATCATGCATGTCGGATTTGGAAGCTGTAATGATACGTCGCTACCCACCAGGTGGTGCCATGCAAGCACAAGAGTTATCATCACTGGCTTACAAGGTCCAGCAAAGACTTTGTGCTCCTCCAAACTCTCTAGGAATCTGAGTTATTCCACATATAAGCACTTTTTTTTGGTTTCGTTTTTTTTTTTTGGTAGTAGAAATATAGCCCAGGACATAATTCTTCCAACTCTGTTGATTCCCTGTTGTTTGGAGTTATATTCTATTTTTCAGAACACAATGTAAAGTAAACATCAGGGAAAGAACAAGAAATAAATTATTGATATTATTAATATATTTTTTGACACTCTCTCCATTGAGTTTTTTCCCCTCAGTGTTGAAGAGCATGTATTCAGTCCTGAGATAAATGTTTCAGTTGATGTTTCAGTGTTGAGAAGATTGTGCTTATCAGCAATGAGCAGGAAAACCGTCATTATAAAAATGAAAAAGTTTTGGGTTTTAGTCAGCAGATATCAAGACTGAGAGCACACAGCTTGAGAGGGAAATATGTATGTCTGCTGTCCTAGAGTGGGAGGTGAGCTCTGACATCCAGTTATATTCTCTCTTTCTTCCACTTGTCCTCACAATTACTTTTACTAGCGTGCCTTTTCCCTCACACATCTTAACAATCTTCTTTAGACGGTAAAAAACTGAAAAGCAGGTTATCTTCATCCATTGGCTTTCCTTGAAACTTTTTTTTTCCCTAAACTTCCTAAGGAGGACAGTTGACTCATCTCTACCAAGCATTTAACTTCCTTTTGTCCCTTTCCATTTGACTCATTCCTGCCATGGTATCTACTGTGTCTGACCTCCCCTTCTGGATAGAGCTCATCCACAGGGCTGAGGTGCCACAAGCAGCAGGAAAATCTGGCATTTCTGGAGGCAGGAGTTAAATAATGCAGTATAGACAGAAGATGAGAAGGAATTCTCCATAAATCCCACTTTTGGAGGGCTTCTTTGGACTGCTTGGTGCTTTGATGCAAGTGAGAGGAAAAGAGTTGGGAAAAAATTGCTGACTCCTGATAGCTTTGCCTAGGTAGACCCAAAGTTTTCAAAAAGCTTAAAATTTTTTTGTGAAAAATCTTAAAGCTCAAGAAGCAATGGCCCACAATGCAGTTATCAAAGTTCAGTATTGTCCAATGAACAACTTTCAAGTGGGCCAATCCTGTTCACAAATGCTACAAGGAATCGGTCCTCATGCAAAGCATTGGGATAACACGAATATAGCCATTTCAAAGTAGGTTCCTAAAATGCCTAGCTGAGGGGTGACAGAGCTTCCAGATATTGGGAACAAAACACCTGCACCTGCCTCATTGCTCCTGGGTCATCCTCTGTCCCAGGCTTCACCTCAGAAGAGATTCTTGGGTGAAGGTACCTGAGACTTGAGCAAAGAGGAGCAAGTGTCCTCGTCTCAGCTAGATGAGAGCTGCCTCAGGTTGAGTGGGGTCATAGCAAAAGAGACAGTGTTGAGTCAGTTTTGGATTCCCGAGGCTGAGGTGGAAGCATCTGCTGAAAACCCCTGTTGTTCATTGTCAGGGAATTGCTGCTGAGACACAGCAGGAAGAACGTGTTTAATGCCATGGCTTTGACGTATGACTGAAATGGCAAGTTTCTGGCCTCTACAAATGAAGGCTTGTAACTAAAAGATCATTCCCACATTACTGTATTTGTGACAGTAATAAAGCACCTGAAACACCTCTGAAGAAAGGGACTTTTTTGCTCTGACCCAGACCAGGTGCCATAAGACTTTTCATCTTAATGCCATGGTTTCATGCTGATTTTATGCTGAACTTTAATCTCATAAATACAATACAAGGCAAAAAATAGTGTTTGTATTTCCTTTTGCTAGGTGTCCCTCACTAGTAAAGACCATGAGGGATTTTTCAGCTGTTTCACAAGCAGATTTTGAAAAATGGACTTTGCATCACCTGTGTGAGAAGGCAGAAAAAAAAGAAGCACTGAACTGTAAATTATTCATTGCTTTCCTTTTCCCTTCCTTGTGTTCTAGCAATGGGGTCCTTGACCTCTACAGCTAGCTCACCACTTGTCTATACATTACAGCCAGGGTCTTGATTTACTACCAAGTCAGTTCAACATCCAAAGTTAAAAACTTCAAGTTATCCATATCTCTGAGCAGCTTCACTGGCGCAGAGCCAATTTCAAGCTGTTTCAAGCAAGGACACATAACAATTTGACAAGTTCAATGTTCCATCAATTTATTTAAGGTGGGATTTATTTCCTACCATGTACACAGAATGTAGTAGTTTCCACCACACGTACATATATGAGGCAATAGAAAGCCAAGTCTATTGGCTTTCATTTTATGGTGTGGCTGGGTCACATCCTTAATTCATGAATGAAATTGCACTTACACCATCAACAAAGCTCTGTTTTCTCCCCATAGGATCTCACCAGAAACCAGACACTGTAAATTTTTATTTTGTTGTGCGCAGCTGAAGCTGCACCCATCTCCCCGTGCAGAACTGCCAAAAGCAAAAACCATTTAAGGGGAGTCACCCAGACTATACAGACTAGTTCCACAACTCCATTAAGACTTCTATATTGAGATGGTTTTGTCAAGGCAGATAATATTGCATAGAAGATTTAGTGCAAATCATATTCATATACTTGACTGTGAATGGTGAGGTAGTGATAAATAAATAAAAAAGAAAAAAAAGCTCCTCTGATGAGAAACAGAAAAGCTCTACGTTGTTCAGATTAGGCCTTTTACCTCTGTGTAACTTCAGCTACATCCCTGCCTAGAAAGTCACTTTAATATCTGAAACAAGTAATATGAAGCTCATTTGCATCCTCATGTCAGTAATATCCTTAGCGATATTTTTAGTGCACTGGAGTATCAAGCAGCATGTTGAAACCTTGTACTGAAATACAAATAAGTCCCATTGTTACAAATTCATATTTCTGTTATGCTCTAATCACCACCTACAGAGAGAGAGTTCAAAATTGTCTGCCTTTATGCCCTCCTGAGAGTAGTAAGCCCATACCAAATGTCATTATCTTTGTGGCTGTATGAAGTCAATGCAAATAAAGGTGATGTTCTCAGTGTTCAAGGCTTTTAGCTGTTCCAACCTATCCTACTCCTTTCATCTGTAGACTCCTCTCTTCTCTACTGTGAAAGTCTTTTTTTTTTTACATTCTGAAATGTAAAAATGTATTCTGAAATTTTTTTACGTTCTGAAAAGTTCAGCCACAGCCACAAGAGAACAATGTGCTTCCTGAAAAACACTTGTGCAGAAGTCAACCTTTTTTTTGTTCTAAGGAACAAAATGGTGAGCAGCAGAGTAAGCCTCCTTCCAGACCTGATCAGAAAGAGTTCTAAGGTTTCTGGGAAGTTCAGGCACTTCTGAGATCTGGGTTTTTCCTGAGTTGGAACAAAACTATACAGAGACAGACTCTTTTTTTTTTTTTTCCTTCTTCAATTTCTCACAAAACAAAGATTCCAAGAAATTATGTTGTTTCCTCAGATGGAACACACTTTGGGTGCTGCCCCCGTTCTAGGAAGTTGATGTTTCTGAAAATTGCATATTCATTTGGTGCAACAAACCCTCAATAAATTTATTGAGTTACTAAGTATGCCCATTGCCTGCTGCACAGACAAATACCTTGAAACATCTGCTCCCACCATGGGCTCCTCAGGCCATGGCCACACTGGCCCCTGCCAGACCCTAAAGCTTTTTCACACTGCTGGCTCCATGCTCCAGGACCCTGAGAGCCCTGGATGGGATGCAGTGACTATGTTGATAATTCAATATATTTCCAAGAAAGCACTTTAGGTAAAACAACAGCATTTCTCAGTGATACTTACAGGAAAAAATCAGACCATCTCTGCTGCTTAGCCTCCATTCTTCAAGGTCCTAAGTGCAGCCTCCATCTCTCCTGCCCATTCCTGCTCCTGGTGCAGCCCGGCTGGATAATCTGGGATCAAGCCACCAGGAAAGAGCTGAGGCACAAAAAGCTGGGGTTTCGCTGGGGCAGCACATTTTCTTGGGAACTGCATTTGTGACCAGATCCTCAGCCTTGGTCCTTGATTGATTTACACCACAGCCTGTGCCCAACCTTGCACATGCTGACCATCACCTACTGCCCCTTGCCGGACCTTGCACCAGCCCTGTCACTGTGGCCTTGCTGGGTGGTTGCAGGGCTCTGGGCTGCCCCTGGTCACCATCTCAATCCCATCCCTGCTCCCTCACTGGGTGCTGCTCGATGGACCCTGGTCAGGGGTCTCACAGCCACCCTCGGCTCCTGGCTCTTTCCTTTGGGCAGCCCACCCCCACAGCTCCTGTGACATCCTTATGGGACAGCCCAAAAAGGGCATTCTTCTGCTCACTTCTAAGCTACTCTAATTTGTGTACATACTTGGTCTTACAGGCTCCAGTAATTTCCTAAATGAAAATCAGGGCATAAATCTGAGAAAAGAACCCAGAATACAACTACTCTGTGTGTGTGCGTGTGTTTGTGAAGATGCAAGCCCTTAATCCAAAGAGCATAACCAAACAGAAAAGGAAATATTTTAGGAGGTATCCTTTCAGGAGAGAGCTATAGGTATCAGGCTATGACGTTGAAGTCTCTGGTTATGGCATTATATCAAAGTGGAGAGGAAAAGCTTTAAGACTTCAGGTTCTGCTCTAATACTTTAATGGGGCTTTTTTACAGAAGATATTAATTCCCTTACATAACATGTCATCCTTCTCAAAAAAATTAGAAACTGGTAAAACCCACTGCGCTTTTCCAGTGGCTCTCTGGGGTTTATCCTAAGATGTCAAGTAAACAGGAAAACAGTGGAGGGAAGACAGAAACCAGACCCTTTCACATTAACCATTTCACAGGAAAAAAACCCAAACGTCAAAACCCTCACTTCTGTAATAGCCTTTCTCTGTGGAAAAAAACACTTGTGCCTAATTATAATTCATTGGCTTTACCTGAAATACTTGAAAAGCTCGGTATATTTCCAACCTGAGTATTCATAAGTTCTGAAGGTGGCAAGGGAGTATTAATTCAATAACATCTTCACCACCTTTGCAAAAATGTGCAGATGCTTCTTCACAGTGTCTAAAGTCACAGATGTCTGTCCAGGCCAGTGAAAGCTTTCCATGGAAAAATCCATTTTCTCCCCACATTTATCAGCTGACCATGGTGCGTCAACAGAAGTCCAGGTCACCTTCCTCCACTTCCCTTCCCTCCAGGCCCACGTCTCACCCATTTTACCTCACTCACCACGCCAGTTTCACTTCCCCTCTCGGCAGCTCATTGAGCGCATGTGCATGTAGATGGACAAGAACAGTCCCTCTCCCTGCAGCAAATCCATGAAGCACAAGTAAAATAAACCCAGCAGCTATCTGACTTGTGGTTTTTGTTATTACGTGGTCCCCATCCTACTCAGTTCTGCTGTTGAGGGCACCTCGCCCACGTTTCACACCGGCGGGTCTTTGGAAAGGGATGCTGAATAAAATGTTTCTTTACAAAGCCTAGGTGACTTCAGAAGGCAAAATCTGACTTGGGCCCTTAAATTACATCAGCAGCTCTGAAAACTTCAGCCTTTTCCTGAGATGGTTATATGAATGGAAAGTACTTGGCATCATAAAACACCAGTGGAAATACACAACTGAGCAAGAGTTAAATACATAGTTAACTAGTTATTAGTTAATTATGTTAACTAATAAGTTAACTAGATTGGTAGTTATAGAACTGAAATCCTGTTTTCAGAAAACAGCTATCACAGGAAAGTTTTTCACATCTTTATTTAACCGTGGTCAGCCCTGAATTCCATACAGACATTATCAATAAAATGTCACTTGTTATACTACTCAGTTCAACACAGTTTTACATAATTATGCAGTTAATGTAGCAAAATAAAAGTACCTCACTTATAATCCATGGGATTTGGGGGAATTTATAAATCAAATATTTATCTGAGGGGGTTTACTTTTTTTGGAATTTTTCTCACTGACAAAGTAAAGGTAGACCAAAACCTGGATTTAGCCTTGTATAACTCAAAATACAATAGAAGAAATAGCAATCACAATTTCACAAACAAATAGGGCTGTATGGGTCTTACTTATTCATATCCTTTCCCTATGGCAGAATCAATTCAATTTCTGATATAAAATGTTGATCTTTTTTTCTTCTTAGAAAAGGAGTATAATGTCCTCAGGCAATTTGTTCCAGTGTCACTTTTAAATTAGATAAATGGAAAAAACTTCCAGATATGACTTTCCTTTTCTCAGTCTGGAGCCTGGGACTCCTGTCTTACCCACCCTGAATACAGAGAATGAGCTCCTTCCTATATAAACCCTCTGATTACTCCTCCAGGCTAGACAAACTTCATCTCTTTAAACTACAAAGACTGAACAAATACTACCACAAATCAAACATCCCTGTCAGTCAAATAAACTTCTGCTCCTAATGACTTTATACATTCTTTAGAAATAAATTATTTTCTTACCTGATTTTTTAACACACATTGAATTTCTTCAGTCTTTTCTCACTGAATACATCTCTGCTGTAGAACGCCAATAAAAACATGTGTTAAACTGTAACTCCTACTTCCCCTTTTCATTGCTTTTAATCGCTGACAAATCTATTTTAGAATATTTGCTAAAAGGATACATGTTTTTTTCCTAATCCAAAACCCTATTTTTGGAAGATGAACCCATTACTCATGGAGCACTGTTCGGCTGCTTCACTTACCTTACATCACAAATGCTGGAGTCACTGCTAGGCGGATTTTTCCAGAATGGACATATGGTTTTGCAGCACTGACATTCCAATGTATACCCCCCTTCTCTTTAAAGCAAGGAAAGCTGCAAAGAACTTCCTAAAATATTAAGTGCAGTCCAAGTAGAAGATGAACACAAGTATCAGGGAAGGAATATGGTTGTATCCATGTTCCTAGCCTCATCTGTCTGTCATCCACCCATAAGATTAATTTTCTGTAGTAGAAAAAATAGGTAACGTGTTTCAATAGTGCTACTTATTTGAGTTTAGCCACATAAGGATGTCCTATGCTGTACCGAGACTCATGCTTTGCAGCTGTCCAGACAGATGTCCAGTGTGAGGTGGCTCAAACATGACACAGAGCAGTGGTCTCCAAACTTCTTTGATCATGCACCCTTAACAGTAAAAAATTCTTGAGCACACAACCCCCAATATATGCATATTTATAATATAAGTTACATACATTTACTACTGTATTAATATATTATGTACACTATAAAACCTACAAAAATAGAAATTAAAAAGGATGGGATAAAGATGAAATAAACACTACTTTTAAAACTTTTATTTTTATTTTATTTAATAATGGTACAAAAATATTTTCTTCATGCATTCCACAGGATTGTCTGGTACACTCCTTGGGGTGTGTGCACCCTGTTTTGCAGAAAACTGACATAGACATCACATTAGACAATGTTGACAGTGGCTACAAAATCCTTAGCAGACCTCTGTTTTCCCTGTAAAATCCATTCCTATGTATGTTAAGGCTTCTCCCTAAAAGAAAGTTTTTGCATTTGTTTTCCTCTTTCATTAAACCAGAGAACTTGTCTGTATCAGCAGTAGTGACCCATGCTAATCACATCAGGTCAGAATCACTCCTGACTGTGCAAACGTCTGAGGTTGGGACCAGGATGTCCTCTTCGAGGTCTAGCTGGGATGCTGAAAGAAATTATTATCTCATTCACTTGCTCCTTAGCAGATTGATTGTTTAACATGATCTCCTCTAAGAGATCTTCATATATTAAGCAGTAGAAGATATCAGCAAAATAGATATCAGCAATATACATAGCAGCTTTCACACTATTAGTAAAAATGAAAAAAATTATATACGTCCAGCTTGGCTTGGTTCATGTTAATAGGAAATACAACAACCTGAAAGTATAAGAGGTGAGGAGATTCAGAAGTGAGAAGTAAGCTGGGGCTTTCCAAGAAGTAGAAGTCAGAAAGTGTGATGATTAAAACCAGTAGTTATTCAGAGTTCTTTATATAGAATAGAAAACTTGCTATTAGTTTTAGGTGTCTTACTCCTAATAACTATTAGGAATACTTGGTAAAAATATTGCTAATAATAATAATAATTTGCCCTAATTAAATAATTTCTAATGTAGTAAAAAAGGTGTTTTCCTTGGAGACATGCCTCTCTCATTCAAGGAGTTAGTGTCTGTGCTACAGTGTCCACACCTAGCACTCCTCAAGACCCTCTTTGAAGTTTCATCTCTCAGTTTAAGTTACATTTGATTTTTCCCCTATTAGTCTGTTCTCTTGTTAGGGATCCTCCTGTTAGGGAGGTGAAACTTCAGTTTTGAAAATTAATATTTGTTTTCTTGCTTGGTTATTATCTATATAAGGTAAATTTTATAGTATTGTTTTCTATAAATTCTTTGTGCATTGCCTGTATTTCATTAATCTTCACCTTCTTGTTTCAGTGTGTCAGCTCTTTCTACCCTTTCTTGTGAGACCCTAGTTACTCCAGGGCATGCTGCTCGAACTCTTGTGGTTTTTAGATTGCAAATGAAGGTCAAAAAAACGCAACACACTCTATGTACTGGAGCCTTCCTAAAAGACAATGATCTGTACAGGCAATTGTCTTTACTTTGGTGCAACATTAAAAATTGCAGTCAGTTTCCTGCACAGAAATATCAGAAATATGATAGTGTTTACTGCTGTTAAAACTGATAAGTTTAAAAGATAAAGAAAATTGGGTTTAGCACCTAAATTGCCCAGTATGCAAAATCTGCTGTGACTGCTTTTCTCAAAGGTCTGCTGCCTGAAGGCATGAATCGGTGAAATTCTACAGCCTATGTGATGCTGGTGAGAAGGAGATGGAGACAAAACCAGGTAAGTTTTGTCTTTCTGCTGTTTCCCAGATCTACTTTAAACCAGTGTGCAATTTAATTAGTGATCCTGAATGTGGCAGCAGTGCAGAACCCAAAGTCACATACAGAAGCATTGACCTCAACTGTTCCATATACAGTTTAGTGAGCTTTTTGTGTCAAGAGTTAGAAATGACCTTTTGCTGCATTGGCTGCAGCAGTCTAGAATGTAGCGTTTTCCCCCAGCTCCTGCGTAGTTAAATATGTTGGTTGGGTTGTGCATGAGGGCAGCAGACGTCAAATAAACACATGTCAATTCTTCCTGTGGTATTTAATCTCTGGCAGAGGAGACAAACATAGGTGCAGCTGATAACATTTTAAACTGATGCAGCAACTTCTGGCTGGGGAATTAGTTACCTACCATCTGCCCACTGCCAGTAGAAGGCATGGGGCAACAGTCCCCATTAATTGGGTCAGCTAGGTTGGAGATGGCTGACTGATGTTTGCCTTCTGCACAGGAGAGCGCTCAAAGGAACTGTTTCACCAACAAGTAAGTGGACATGATTGTCTTTGACCATGAATTTAGCAGAGGACTCCTGGACTTGGTCTAAAACAAAATACCTGAATAAGAGAAGAAGCCTATGTGAAAAAAATTGAAAAACAATGTGTATGCAAATGAAAATTTCCCCAGGGACTTCTTACAAGCAGCATCACGCACACTTAGACCTCAGCATCACATAGGCTGTATAATTTCACCCACTGATTCATACCTTCAGACAGCAGACCTTTGAGAAAAGCAGTCACAACAGATTTTGCGTATTGGGCAATTTAGGTGCTAAACCCAATTTTCTTTATCTTTTAAACTTATCAGTTTTAACAGCAGTAAACACTATCATATTTCTGGTGCCTAGAGCCCAGACTGAAAGATAGAGCTTGCCAGAAACCGAACACCTGAGGTTCATAACAGTGTCAGTTGCTTCTGTGTTAAGAATATTTTAACTATGTTGTAAAAATGCACCCTGACAAATTTGGTTGTGGGCTTGATTCCCTTCATGCTGAGATGGGAAATGAGCTTAGGTTTCCCACTTCACCAGAGGCAGCCCATGAACCGTGCAGGTCCTGTGATCTTCCCGCCAGAAGGATCCCAAGGAGCAAGGCAACTGCTTGATGGTTGGGAGAAAGCGCTTCACTACTCACTTCCTGCAGGAAGCTGAGATGAAGACCCAAACCTGTACTAAACTTCTGTTTTGACTAGTTTAGGCTCCTTCCAACTGGCTTTTTAAAACCTCACCTAAGGTATTTGACTCCCTCCATGCCCTGTACACAGGTGTGCCCATATGGAGCAATTCCTTCACACTTCAAATTTAAGCATCACAATGCTTAAGTCCTTTAGCCATCATGGCTTTATACAGAAGTTTTGAAAGGGAGGGAAATTCTATTTCAGTCTCTTGGACAAGTATTTCAACTATCAATCTTATGTGTACTGCAGAGAGTTACTATCATCAGCTGTCATGCACTTGGGCTTGCCAAGCCTTGTGAATGTATTCTTCAAGGATGCTACTCTACTCTCAAACTGATGTGCCCCAACTCTAAAAGCAGTGTTTTAGTAAGAGCATGCGAGAACATCAGTGAAAGACAAGCAGAGCACAGAAAGGGAGTGCTGAACTAAGCTCAGTCAGGACAACTGCAAACATTCAACTAAAACTTTATATTTCCCTGCAAGCTTGCAATCAGCAGAACTTGCTTAAAAAGAGTCATGGTCCCTGACAAACAACATCCATCTTTGTAAAGAAAATTTGGGTAGTGCAGCTCTGTAGGGAAAGATGATAAAGTTGTAGATAACCACCAATGTAGAATTTAAATTCTTCAGCTCCTCTTACAATACCATAATCCTCAATATACAACGAGCCATATATATGAAAAATATTAAAACACATAAATAGAAAGAAAGAAACATGAAAAAAAATCCAGCCATTAGCTCCATAAGCAAAGGCTTTCTAAGAGGTAGAGAGCACTCAGGAATGCTAGCAAGCTTGTGAAGCCAGAGAGATATCACTGAAATCCAGTGGAGATACTAATTTGTTATACCAGCTATATTTACCAGCAAGAGGTAAAGTGGGCAACTGAAGCTACAGACAAAAAGTTTTTAGCCTTGCAGCTTTGCAGAGACAGATTTATTTCCTATGAAGGCTTTTAAACAAAACAATCTGGCTCTTATGATGACTTCCCCTTTTTATAGGTCAAAGGATCTTGCAATCGTGAAATTTTCCCTTTCTAAATCACATCCATGACTCAGGTCCCCTTGCACTAACCTAAATAACTTTTCTCTTGCTTTGTTGGGAAGGTTGCTTTTTGTGGTTATTTCATAGCAAATAAAAAGAGAAACAACAATTAGACTGTAGTATATGTAGATGAAAATACACTGTTACATTAGATTTCATTACTCTTTTTATAATTAAAATTACCTGATAAGAATCCTTCTATTCTCTGCTTACTTAGAGAAAACTGTCACTTTATCCTTCAAACTGTCATTATATCAGAGATTATTATAGCCCAAAGATCTGAAATATAAGGCGATCTATAACAATTTCCTGCTCTTTTTGGCTGCTTTTCCTATCATGCCTATAATATTACTGCAAACAGAATAGGAAAGTGGAGGTTAAAGAGCTAATAAAAAAAGTTGTATTTCATTCATTTGTTGAAGAATCACCAGTTAGAAAAAATAGCTCACCTGCAGTGATGTTGGGAGACTTGCAGTCAGAACACTGGGAACTCCCAGGATTTTATATGAACATCTAGACATTGGCAGAATAAGAAAATACTACACAGAGGTGGTGTGTCAGCTTTTCCTGTGTTGCAAGTCATGACAAAACACATTATACCTGAAGCTGATGTCACTAGAATAATTAACCTTATTTCTCCTTACTTTTACATTTTCTGCCTCTTCCTGATAACACATCATTTCTTACTCAGACTAGTTTTTACAGTACTTATATCTTTCTTCATAGTTCTGTTCCATGATAAAGATGGTTAGCAATTAATGATTGATAGGCTTCAATGTAGTTCTGACTGCTGCAGGAATTGTTGCTTGGACATACAACTGATTTCTCCTGCTCTATCATACAAATCTTATAGAAATGCATTTGTGTGTCACAGAGATCAGATTTAAAAAAAAAAATAATTTAGATACCTTTTTTTTTTTTTCCAGTAAGCTGCAAAACGAAAATACATGCCTTTACCTACCATCTCTCAGGTCAACAAAGACAGGCAAGTATTTTGCCCCCCAAAGTCACGTGAGAATCAATTGCAAAACAAGGAACAGAATCAAAGCTGCTGCTCTAACAAGAGAAACGATCAATTTAGGAAAACCCAGAGTACAGTTTCTGTGTTTTCTGGACTTGTTACAGAAAGCTGAAAGTGAAACTGAAGAGATTTGAATCAGCAATGGTACTGCAGAAGAAATTGAAAAGAAGAGCCTTTAAAAGATCTCAACAAAGGGACAGCTCACACTACCGGTACCAAGGACTACTGTACTCACATGCAAGACCTCCTACAGTATGCTTTTTAAGCACATCAGTGATAACTTTTACACTAGATTTGGAATATGAGCTGGTTTTTCCACAGTATTTCTTGAAAAAAAAAATTAAAAACTGCCCCCAAAACAGATGATAGCTACTAACTATAGTCTAGTCATCGGGATTTAGTAGCATGGATAAGAACTATTTTGTGTACAGAGGTTTAGTAGTGTAGTATCTAAAGTTTGCAGAATCATTTGCCATTTTCTATAAATGTCCTTCCATGATATATGATGCATGCTGCCAGTGAACTCTGAAATCGTCAAAAACCATCACAAACTTACTCTGAATGAAGAGCCTGCAGTTCTTTCTTTTTGAAGTTAAGGTGGTCAATGTTAACTCAGGCCCCACAGGCAGGCACAGCCCTCACTGTCCTGTAGCAATTGAGCGGGGCCAGGCTAGGGACAGGTTCCTTCAACTGCTGAGTGATCATCAGACAAAACAAAGTGACAAACCAAATCTGAGATAAATCCAGGAAGCACTTTCCGTCCATTCATCTCTGGGTGGAGGCCCCTGACCTCCTTCGAAAAGGTGGCTGTGAACTGCTCTGTAAGATGTTGTTTGAGAGGCCACAACATCAGATAAATAAAAGTGTTGTAGGAAGAACCAGACAGTTTAGAGCAACTTCCTGGGAGGATGAGAGGTGAAGTGACCCACCCTGGTGAAACAGGATGACTCCCTGCAAGAGGTGCAGATCTGCTATGGAATCCACGGACATACAAGCTACTAAGGACAGTTGGGATTAGGTGAGGGGCTGCAAGGTACACTGTGGTGTTTAAGGGTGCTGTTTGATACAAGCACTGTAGTCACAGGCCTAGATGAACTTGGCCACACCTGTCCATAATATGAGCCACCAGCAGATCTGGCTAATTAGGTGCTGTGTCTTCCAGCAGCTTCTATGTCCAGTTGCAGGTTGACCACAGTATTAATGCTTGCAGTGGTCCAACGGGGACATTCTTCCAGGCTGATGGAGGCTGTGTCAGCACAATGCTATGCAATGTGCAGGTTATGGAGCAGCCTGGTAAACTTCTACAGTGAGCTCATCTTCTGCTGTGAATGCAGTCAAGCATCCCAGAAAAGAGAGACAGGTTGCATATAAGAGGTGTGCCTCTGAATCCAAGTCATCTTTCATGGCAAGGCATTTACCTTGCTTTTTTGTATGTGAAACTGAAGGGGAGCTATAAAAAAGAAAAGGCCTAGAAGGCAAGGTGAAGGTGAGGAGAGGCACTTCACCCCTTTCTAGCATTCCAGGTTCTGGTAGATGGTCAGCACCACTGTGGATCCTTCTCCTTCTTTGAGAAGATGTCATCACTCCTCATCAGGAGCTTTGACCACCAGACAATTACACTGGTGCTTTAGAAAACTGCTGAATCTGTTTTTTAATTTACCTCTTCTATGGAATCACCTCTATGTGGGAAATATGTCAAAGATCCTAAGGAGAGCTGAAGACAAAGTACTTCATGAATTTGCTACCACAAATGACATTTAGCAGAAGCATTGCTTCATGCTGTTCTCAAGAAACTGAAAGCTCAGAAGACATTCAGCTCACAATTTAATCCAGTTGTCTGTAGAGTTTAAAGCAAAGAATACCAGCAGTTATGAAATTCAGCAAATGCCCACCTTTTCTGTCACAGCGTATTCTGAGAACACTTTCTAGAATATTTATTTATCTCAAACACAAGGCTTGAGTAAGATGCCAGGGAACAGCAAGACTGTGGTTTCTTCATGAGGCAAGAGGAACCACAGGTGCCTGCAGTGTGGACAGGGCAGCACCTTCACCAGTCAGGGCACTGTCCCACAGCACCCAAGCAGGGCCAGGCTGGTGACAGCGACAGGTTCCTCTGACTGCCTGGTGATCATCAGACAGGGCAAGTCCAGTCCAAGGTCAATCCAGGAATCCAGGCAGCAAATCAGGACTACCTACACCATGGCTCAGATGGGCAGAGGATCCACCTCTGGAGGATCTGGGTGATGGTGGTCAGGGCAGGTAAGACCTTCTGGCACACTCCATGCCCTTGAAAAAGACCATCTGAATTTCATAAATTCCCATGTAAGATGTTTTGCTTGATGGCCAAAGCTGCATGACATTTCTTTAGTCTTCACAGCAGCCTTTCATGTAGACAACATTGCTGATGGCTTTTCATGAGAAAATACAACTATTACACAGACAAAAAAATGGGCTACGAGCTTTTCCCTAAATTGAATCTCCTAGTTCCCCTAAAACCCTTGACTGAGTTTATCCTAACCCCTGTAAATTGCTTACAAAGAGACAAGTGACACAGAGATTGTCACTTGTATATGTTTTCACTCACAAATCCTGATCCTCCTCCTGGAAAATCTGCCTTTGCCAAAACTGTCCACTCTCAGTGTATGTAGCCTCAGTTATCACTTATTTCTTCCCATGGTTTAATGAGAAGATCTGGAACAGGAAAGTGAATGAGGATGTTTGCAATTTATCATATCCTGGTGGCAAATTGAGCTTTCATGCTACTTTGAGCATGATCCAGTGTAGATCCACACTTCCAGCATCACATTAACCAGCCTGACCTGGCAGTTGCTAAAATCCAAGGAAACGGAGATAGGAAACTGTATCAGGTAGCTATCATGGGATGAATGTCCTGAACTAACCCACAATTAGATGACTGCTTCTGAAACATTCTGAACTCTATCCCGAAGCATGATGCAGGTTTTTCAGGTATGGGCAATTTAGGCTGCCTGGTATCCACTGAGATGTGTTCAAGCAACAGTACCTGAATACCTGCTCATCTGAGGCAAGTTCAACAATATAATATTTTGGGAGCTTTCAATCTCTGGCTGGAAGTTGATTGCTATCCAATATTGGCTTTATGTGGCACCTACATAACTTAAAGAGTCTTGTTCTGACTATCAAGGTTTTTTTTCATATCTAAAGACTTCAGAAGCGGTCTCTCTAGCTACTGACATACCTGGGGAGAGAAGGATGAAGAGTATTTATAAATTCGCCTTAGGATGGCTTGTCATCGCCTAGCACAGAGTCCCTAGAACACCTGAGGGCTTTCCCTACCCTAATTTGCATATCTCTGCATGCTGCAGAGGGACCTTAGGGAATAATGAGTTTGCATAGTATAGTTTGTATACATATATGTTATGTGTGTGTATATATAGATAGATGTATAGAGATAGATATATAAGCATATACTTACTATGGGCCAGAAATAAACGTTGATAAAACTTTGTTAGTGGGTTGGGCCACTTGATGATAATTTCAGCTGTCTTAATATGCATCTTAGTATAAACCTGCTATCTGTTCAACAGAAATGACTATAGTATGTTTCCTTGAGATGTAAAGCTTAAAATGAATGAGCCCTGGCAGCATATTCTGAGACATATCTGTCGGTATGAAAAGAGCAATGTTACAAGCAAATCAAATGTGATCTGGCTTGGTCATCCTTCCTTTGTTTAGCTTTTCAGATTTTACAAACAGACCCTGGAAAATGAGGAAGAAGGATTGCCAGGAGTAAAAAGCAATAATAATGAAAATTCAGCACAGCATTCTGCCAATTTCCTTGACTTCCCCGATATGCATGTTTGGAAGCAAGGCTTGGTGACAGTCGTTGCTGCTGAAACATGGAATTGATGCCATAGTCATTTGGCCCAGATCTACCAAATGGCCTGGTCTTTCTGTATTTGGTGAAATATAAGTGGGGAGGGTAGGCTGAACCTACAGAGGGGATCTTGTCTGCTTAAAAACTCTTCAGAAATTCATAGTTCTACAATTCTAATAATGCATTTTAACCTCTTTGAAAAAGTTTTTGCGGTGTCAACACTTGCACTAGTATTGAATCTTGTGTAATACTGGTATTAAGCCATTGCTCTGCTTTAGAAGCAGATGAAGAGATAGGGCAATGGCTCTTGTACTTCACTCCATAAACTGCTAAGAAAAATATTTGATTTAAAAAGTGTAAATAAAAACATGAGATGATGTGATGATTGGTATCAATCTGTAATGTGTAATATTGTGGAGAAAATATTTCAAGTGTAAATTTGAATCACATTCAATTATTTCCCCCTAAATAGTGAACAGAAAAAAATACAAGAAAAAACTCACGATCTTTTAGGTTTGGAATTATTTTAAATGATAGCTACTGAAATCTGTCAGCATGTGAAAACATCTCATGGGTGCCTACATAAAAACTGAAATAATCAGTAATGCATCTGACAATATGGTATGACACTATTTAAAACATACGTCTTGCTAGAGAGCATAGTATAATGTGTCTTTGCAACTTAAATCTAATTTTTATATTGTAGAGGCTACAGTATGCTATGGTTTGACCAGAAAGTCATAACCCAGTACCACTACAGATTCTTCCTTAGTGAAAGCAAAAGCAGAAGTTTTGCCATTTGTTTTGTGTAAGAGAGATGGGAGTGGGCACAGTGCATGAGATAAATTAGTAGGAAGGGCCTGCTCTGCGTTGTGTGCTCCTAACCTGTGCTAACAAGAAGCATTCTCTGCTGTTAAGATGAGTTAGGGAGCGTGAAATTGTCCCTGTATGTTGTTATATTCCACCACTTTAAATAGAATACAGCCACTGGGTGTGTGGAGAAGAACCCACAGAAAGTGATGATTAATTCCAGTGAATTGAAATTGCCCTGCATCAGCGCATGTGTTACTTCTGATGTCATGTATTCTTTCCAAGGTAGACAATCCGTCACATCCCCACACTTCACTGACACACAGCATTCGGTTAGATTAAAAAAAATAAAATTGAGTACAGCCAATTAAAGGAAATTGAACGATTTGTGGAGCCGTTTCTTACCATGGGAAATAAATCAATATATTCCAGGTTCATTCCTCTCTTGTTATTCTCTTCAGGGATTAATTTTGCTTTGAGGGGAGAGGCTATTTAGAGTCTGAAAACAAAATTGTAACGGCTCTTCAACAGTTGTGCAATCTCTTCGTCCGAGAGAGTCTTCTCCACCATCAAATACCATTCATAAGCTGTTTGATTGCACAGTGAATAATTTTGGTTTTCCTCTGTGTGAGAGAGAACAAAGAGATGTCCCCTGTTCAGTGACAATAGAAAACAGAAATCACATTGAAAGTAACCACAGGGTGCCACATACTCTGTTTCTAAAAATATATGTTCTAGGAGTATTTCTGGATACTATATAGTAGAAAAGATTTAAATAAGCACAGGAAATAAATTATTCTCCAACAGATACATCTAAGTTTTGAACTAAAAAGAGGTTTTGTTCTTCTTTGGTGTGTCTTGGAGAGGGAGGAAGATGAAAGGAAAGGAAATGGAATTATACTGAGTTGTTGTTTTATTTTATGTAAACACCTACATAACATCTTGCATGCATTACCGCAAATGACCATTAAGGTCAAGAAAATGGTGCATTTCAGGAAGACCAGAAAAAGTACACATGTAAGACCTTGCATAGTTGGGAGAATTATATCCTCCCAAGGAAGGAGAAAGGAAGAATGGTCTGCATTCTGGCATGAACATTAAACCTAGTATCTGCTGTTTGTAGCCTATTTTAATCCTGTTTATGAACAGCTCTATTATACACATGCAAGTAACAAGTGCTCCCTCTAGTGACTTATGCGGGATTCAGTGTTATAACTACTGAAGGTACGGACGAGAAAGTTTATAGGCAGAAGTGCTGTCTTCTATTAGGCTATCTGTTGAAGTCAGAAAAAAAAAAGGTATAAGCTTTTAGATATGTGTATGGGAGCACCTAGCCAAACCGGTTTCAGCGCACAATAGGTGAGATGCAGGGAGCTGTCATGCGACTCAGCTTCATCTCTGCCTTGCCTCCTCTATGCAGAGATGAC
>JAOTQQ010000001.1:134968821-134993717 GCA_026546715.1 Gallinago undulata | reverse complement strand
TTCAGCCTGGAGAAGAGGAGGCTCCGGGGAGACCTAATAGCAGCCTTCCAGTACCTGAGGGGGGCCTACAGGAAGGCCTGTTTACAAAGGCCTGCAGTGACAGGATGAGGGGCAATGGGTTTAAGCTGGAGGGGAGCAGATTTAGATTGGAGATTAGGAGAAAGTTCTTTACTATGAGGGTGGTGGAGCACTGGAACAGGTTGCCTAGGGTTGAGGCCCCATCCCTGGAGATATTCAAGGTGAGGCTCGACGAGGCCGTGGGCAACCTGGTCTAGTTGAGGGTGTCCCTGCTGACTGTGGGAGGGTCGGGCTAGATGACATTTGGAGGTCCCTTCCAGCCTGGACGATTCTATGATTCTATGTTTCCAGTCTCAAACTTGGAACTTCAGCCCAGCATACCTCAGTTTCAGAATCTTGATGTTAGAATTGGTGGGGAAACACTTGCAGAGTTCCTTCTGCTGACCTGAAGGATCATGGTGTTAGCCAGAAAGTGAGGCCATTATTAAGGCCCATTCCTACTGAATGCTGCATATTCCCTAATAGCATACAGGAGTTGAAAGAGTTCTGTTTGTTCTTGTTCTGACAGGTTGAAAACATTGGACAGCCAAGGCCTAAACCATGCTAGGGTTTACTTTTGGACGTCAGACACATGAAAGTAAACCAGTACCTCATTGTGCTAGTGTACGGGCATTTAGTTCCCATTTATCTGGCTATAGTACTCTGGTGCTTGCTCTGAGCATATAGAAAAGTTCCATTTGTTTTGCAAAAGGATATATATTTCTAATCCTATTTATGTGCCATGGAAGGTTAAAATTGTTTGGGATTTTGTAGGTTGTTGGGAGATTTTTTTTTTTCCGTCAGCTTAAAACTGTTTTCAATTGTATCCTGTAAAGGTTTCTTTTGACTCAACAAAACACCTTAGTGATGCATCAATTAAGAAGCGTCAGCTTGAAAGGCAAAAGCTTCAAGAGCTTGAAAAACAAAGAGAAGAACAAAAACGTAAAGAGAAAGAAGCCGAGGAAAAACAAAAAGAAGAAGAAAGGTATTTATTGCTTATTTCTCAGTTACATTTTTAACAATCAGGTGTAAGAAAAATCCTTCATACCAGCATCCACAGTTGAAAAATAACACTAAGTTTCCTTTTAAAGTTCAACTCCTGTAGCTAAATTGAAGCACTGAAAATACTGTGGCCCTTTTGAGAAAGGAGTATTCAGGAATTGACATTTGGAGATCAGTGGTTTACACCTTCTGTTTTTTTATTGTTGAAGTGTAATTTCAGCAGCTGGGAATTTACACAATGTGTAGTCACTCTGATGGAAAAACACGCATTGTAAATGGAGAATAGAAAATTATGCACTAATTATACTAGTAAGTCACTGATATTAAAAAGTTCATTTGTTGTTAAAGTCACTATTTTTACAGGAAAGGAATGGGATACAAGTATATCTTAACAGTTACATTTTAAGAAAATGTATACAGATGCAAGTGTTGCAAGACAGCTATTCAGAATGTAAACATGAATGGAGCAAATTGTTTCAGAGGATGTATCATGTCTAATTGCTTTTCTGTGTATGAATTCTTATTGCTTAATGTTTAGGTATTAAACAGTTTCTGAAACTGTAAGGTTATTTAGATTATCACTGATACTTATGTTTAATTCAAAATATTAAATCTGCAAAATACTAATTTTCCTAAAAATAGTGCTACTTAGACAGCTGATCTTAGAAACTCTTGGCCTTCTACCTAAGCCACCAGTTTGTGCTAATGACTGAAATAAAAACCACTGACCCCATCACCATTAATTGGCTTGGTCATTTTCTTCTTGATTGACTGCCTAGCTGCTTGATGCATTGTTATAGTCTCTGGTTGAATTGGTTTAGAAAAAAGAAATTTTTGTTGCAGCCATGTTTTGTGTTTGGACTTCAACTTGTTTTCAAATATTGACAGACTAATGATTGTTTGCTCTCACAACTTAGGTTAATATGTTTACTGTTTTCTACTTCTGTTTTATAGTAATCAACAAGATGTACATAGAAGCAAATTTACTTAAAGTACAAAATAGGTCTGTGTAAAAATATAAAATTGTACCTGCCCTAAAGTCAAAATATGAATCTCTTTTTTAGGAAGCAGAGAGAGCTTGAAGAATACGAGAGAGAGAGAAAAAGAGAAGAAAAGTTGCGCAAGAGAGAACAGAAACAGAAAGATCGTGAAGTTCGAAGAAACAAAAAGCAACTTGAAAAGCTGCAAGCTGAAGAACAGAAAAAACTGCAAGAGAAGATAAAGTTAGAAGAAAGAAAGCTCCTCTTAGCTCAGAGAAATCTTCAGTCCATTAGACTAATTGCAGAACTGCTAAGCAGGGCAAAGGTAACTTCAAAATTTATTTCAGTAGCTAATGGAGAACCGAGCAGAACAAAGCCTTTTACTGACTCGAAGATGTGAGGAGTGCTGTTCATTAAAGAACAGATTTAATACCTCTCCTGATGCTATTCCTTAGACCAAAAATTTAAAAATATGCAATGAAATAGTATTTCTCCCTTGGTAAAATACAAACATATAAGTAAATGGAAGAATGAACTTGAACCTGAAGTCCTGAATAGTGCTTTGTCCCTGTAAACTAATTGGCAGGCTTGCTCTTAAGTCCAGTAGAAGAATGTGTAAGCATGATAAAGTGAACTAAAAACAAAGGATAAGATGCAAGACTCCTTATTTCTAATACCAACTTTGATGCTGTTTCCCTTCTGGCTTTCACCAATACTGCTAACTATTCTTTGTAGTTTCAGAGAAGAAGCTTTCGTTATTTGTTGTTTGAAAGGGTAGGTACGGAGTGATTTCTCTGTAGGAAAAGTTCTGTCAACTTAAGGTTTCAAATGTTAGATCTTGCCTCTCTGACAGTATTGTTATTTTTCACTGAAACAGGATGTCATTTGCTTAACAGTTGGATAAAGTTGTGTTAGGGTGTAATGTAAGTATTTTCTGTAGAAATTAAAAACTGTGTGGCAAAACACAGTTGTTGGGTTTTTTTTCCCCTAATGCCGCTGTACCTCAGGTTTGTTTTTGAAGTCATACGGTACTATGTAGTGAGTTACATGCTAGGAGGAGGGAGAAATACTTCTTGCAGGCTTTGTAACTTTTCAGCTGTGAAATAGCAAGGTCATCTGCTAAAACAAAGCAGTGTGTTTCTTTCACTCACAGAATTTTGAGGTCTACACTAAGCTGTTTGTCCGAATCAGAATTTAAAAAACAACAAAACAACTTGAGCCTTCTTTTTCAGTATCATGAGTTTGTAAAGTGGTTGACAAAATGAGAATCAGTTTCTACCTTGTGTGTGTTTCATTATTTGCTGGTTTTTATGAATTCATTGGAAAGTCATCTATGAACCACAGATTGCAATCCTTTAACAGAAGTTAATGTTTTAATTTTGAGTGAAACCTTGAAGTGTTAACCGTGATAAATAGACTTTAATATTTCAAATTTCATACGTTGTTCTAGCTTGTGTATTACTCTTGTCGTATTAAGGAGCCATAAAGACTAAGATTTGGTTTTGCCTTGTGAAACAGCTAGGAGAAATTAACATTCAGAAGAGTTTGTGGATTAAGAGTAATGTTTCACCTTACAACAGTTGTGTGTTAGTGGGTTTTTTTGTTGGGATAGTTTTGATTTTATTCCCTTTAAGAGGGATGCAACCATCTTATTTTGGGATGATTATGTTCTGGTTGTTAGATTTCAGTTTCTTGCCATATTGCTGCTTTTGTGTTACTGTGTAACTTGGAAGTATGAGCAGGTCTATAAAAATTTTCTTGTTTACTTTTACCTTCCCTTTGACTATCTTTCAGACAGTGAAGCTTTTGGAGCAAGAACATAATGAAGAAAAGATTCGTCTTCAGCAGCTGGAGGAGAGACGGAGGCTCCAGGAGGCTGAGCTCAAACGTGTGGAAGAAGAAAAAGAGAGAGCGCTGGGGTTGCAGAGAAAAGAGAAGGAACTGAGGGTGAAAATACTGAACAATCTTCTGAGCAAGAGAATGGATGCAGTTAATCAAAACAAAGAAGAAACGGAATCATCTCAGTCTGACATACTGAAAACCCCTAGTGATGTTCCACACACTGTGTCATCCAGCTGCATCACTTCTACCTCAGGACAGGCTGTTACAGGCAAACTGGCTCCTGACTCTCAAAGGGAAGTACCATCCCCTGACGGTGTAAACACTCAATGCAAGTACTTGAATGGCAACGTTCATGACAAAGTTCATATCAAAGAAGGTCAGAACCTTCATACCACAAACTCTGAGAGGTGTTCTGAGAAAAGAAGTTCAGGGGTACTTTCAGGTGTTCCCACCAATAATCATCAGCAGCAGAACCTTTCTAGCCACAACCAGAATACCTGCAGGAAGGACTCACGCTATGAGCAGCGCAAACGTAGCACAGAGTCACGGAGAAGAAAAAGCCGTTCATGTAGCAGCATAAACACTGATGAAAGTAAGGATAAACGGGAGAGGAGCAGGCACAGAAGAGATGTGAGTTATCTGGATGAAAAGCGCAGGAAAGAAAGGAGGTATTATAGACACTCTAGCAGAAGTTACAGTCCTCGACGAAGCCATAGTCCTCGTCGAAGAAGTGTAAGCCCCAGACGTTCACGTTACAGAAGAACTCGCAGTAACGAACGCAAACGAGACAGAAGAGAAAGAAGTCATAGTCGCAGAAGCAGCAGCAGGAGGCAAAGGCACCGGAGGAGATCACTGAGTAAGCACAGGAGTACTTGGAGTGGGTAGTGGAGGCTTTGGCTCCTTGGAAAGGCTGTGGTTGGACAAAAGGGCCAGAAAGTTGGAAAAGAGACCTCATTGGTGTGACTGCTGTAGAAAACATGTTTGTTTCAACCAATGCTTAACTTGCCTCTAGTCCCTGAAATCAAGAAAACAGATGCCTGATATTTTTTGATGATCCTTTGTGCTTTGTTGTCTATTTCCAGGTTTCTACCACAATGTAGGTATAACCACCCATGCTTGCGCTCGAGTTCCTACAGTGCTAAAAGCCAACATGTTTTCCTGATGTTGTTTTCTAAATTAATTTTAGTTTATTTAGTTTTTATCTCTGTATCACCCAGTTTGGTTTGAGAAGTACACGGGAACATCTGGAACTCCAAATGTGACAAGCTATGACATACAGATTTGCTTTTAAATGCTTTCTGGTTCATTCAATGAAATCACCTTCAACAAAATAGAGTTATTGCTGATAGAGATGGATAGCAGGACTTTCATATTGTTCTTAAAACTGCCTATAAAGATATGCAGGTTATCTTTTAAACTGCTGTGATTCCTTCATATGTCTGTATGGTGCCAAGCTTTTTGGCCCAAATTATTCTGGTATGTAATGCCATTTGTATAATAATACTTTCCATGTAAGAGAGGTGCACTGATGTGGGAAGTAAGAAGCAGTGGTAAAATGGTTGAAAAGTTGTTCTGTTATTTTGTTGACATATTTGGCTTTGTAATTACTTCCGGTGGCGTAAAACCACTTGAAGTATTTTTTCAGGTACATACAGAGGTAGCCATTGTCTTTGAAAAAGGGGCCTTCTTGCTGAATTATTTTTACTTATGGTGTTGGAAAGTAAGGCTGCAGTGTTTCTTCTTAAATCCATTTAAGAATACTTTTGCTTCTGAAATGCAGCTCAGGAATATTAAAAGCTATAACATTACAGTGAAAGAGTTTATTTTGCCTTTTTATGGTAAAATTAAAAAGAAAACTGTTTCCAGTGAACTGAAGTTGCTGTTTTCATATGTCAGTGTATTAAAATTTGCGGAAGTGTTGTATGAGAAGCCATTTGTTGAAAAAAAAATCACTCAACATATTTGAGTAATGATCCTTAGCCACTCTCCATGATGGTCCTGTTGTGTACAGCTGTGTCAACTGTTAATTCAGCAGGGGGTGTGCTCTTTATCCACAGCTTTCAGATGCCATTTTCCTCACACTGATGCATCAGATTGAAGTCCATCCCTTTCCTGGAGTGCCTGAGAAGCGTGTTGGTGCTGCAGCACACCTGTGTCCCTTGATGGCTGAGTTTGTCTGCGTTGCTTTCAGTGAATCTATGCAGGGTTTTGTTTCTAACTAGACCATGCTACTGAAGTCTTTGTAGTTACGAGCTGTGGAAAGAAAAGGTAGACATTCTTTTCCCTTCCTGGCAATTCAGGTTTTTAAAATCTCCAATTAATTGTTACTTCTCAAGTTTTGGTGACTTCGCTTGTAAGTTTCACTGGGGGCTGAGACCTAGACTGATTTATCTGATAATCTCAACACCAGGAGTCTCTTAGAATTCTGAGCAGTAGCTTTCTATGGAGAGTTTCTTTTTCTACTATCTTTGTTACAAAGTCTTAAAAGCCAGGCCCCTGAAGATGAGTTCATCTTTGGTACTGATTTTGCTAAAATCTAATAATTTGTAAATGCATGCAATTCTGCTTGTCCTGCTCTTAAGTACTGACACACTGTCCATGGTAACACCACTTTTTTAAAAAACAAGTGTTTTATATCTGCAGTGATGTGAGAAATTTAACTAATGGCTGTCAGTACTAATGTCTTTGAGCTCAGGGTTAGAGTCTTACTAGTATTTCTACAGTATATTTCTACTGATTTCCACTGGGATTGACATGTTAGGTGGAAATGTTGATGATACATTATCTAAGTAGTCAGAGAGATGCTAGTTTATGATGCTACTTTCAGGAAGTCATCAAGCTAGGAATTCAGTGTCATTGCCAAGAATGGAAGCAGTTAAAGCAGTGGCAGGCACCAAAAAGTGGTGGAATCATACTAGAAGAATCCAACAGATATTGTTAGTTAATAATGAAAAAGACTGTGCTTAATAAGTTGTGTGTGTGTTTTGTTTTTTTTTTTTTTTTTTTTTTTGTTCCAGAGAAGACACCAAGAGCAGTTTTCATATCCCACTCTGAAATGATTACATTCCATAAGCTCCCCCAATATTTAGGGCAATTTCTGAGGCCAGAGAAGATAAGAGGGAGGATGTTCAGCCGTCAGGCTTTGATAATCACTCAGCTCAACACACCATATCCAGCACTGACTTCATACCCTGTCCTAAAAGCGCGGTAACATGAAGTACCTCAATTGTTTATAGTGCTTGTATTATTTCTTCTTTTCACAGCAGCTTCAGGAAGAAAAGCCTGAAAGTGCTTTGAAGCTACTTGCAAATGCTTACTTTCCAAACTGCAGAGGGAATATGGAAGAAGTCTTCTTTCAGTTGGCCAGCTGAACCCAATCAAAACCTGTTAGAACTCCTAATAATTGCCCAGTAACCGCACAGTGCAGTTTTATCTCACTCATTTACACTTCGTATTGTTGCTTCAGGTGTGTGTTTTGCTCATCCAAATCTTTTCAATGCTGAATTCCCTGAAATGCGTATTGTGTCATGTGTTCTTGTACTAGGTCTGGCTGGGACGGAGTTAACTTTCCTCATAGCTGCTGGTGGGGTGCTGTGTTTTGGACTTGCGACTTGTTGATAACATGCCAGTGTTTTACCTACTGCTGAACTGCCCTTGCACAGTGTCAAGGCCTTCTGCATTTCCCATTTTGTGCACCCCCCTACACCCCAGAATGTGTAGGCTGAGGTTGGGCAATAGGGTTGGGAGCGAACACAGCTAGGACAACTGACCCCAACTGACCAAAGGGCTATCTTGTGCCATATAACATGCTCAACAGTAAAAGTGGTGGGGGGTTGTCTTTTCACAGTAGCCTTTGCTCCAATACTATCTGGGCATGAGTCTGCTTGTGGTCATCATCATTGGTGATGGGCATTGAACTGCAAGGAAACTTGAAGAGTTGAAACTGTAATCTTGTAATAAGGTCACAAATATAAATTATGCCATGCCCAGTATCTTTTATTCATGTTTTATTATGGCTGCAGTGTGTGCTTATACTACTGCAAAAACCTTGCTGCTGCAATAACAATATATTCTTTGATAGCAAACAGTTGCACTTTGTTCCATTTTGATTGTAAGTCAGTACATTTCTACGAACTATTTTGTAGGGGTTGTAGTGTTTCAAATGAAAGAACCTAGGATACCAACAGGCTTTATAACGACTTCTAGAAGCTGAAGTGCTGGAGTTACTGCTATTTTTCCCTACTTTGGAAGAATGCTGTGGTGCTGATTGCTTGGATTTGCAAGCAATCGAAGATTTTCAAGAGCTGTCTAAAAGCAGAGAAAATGAGTTGGTCTTTTTTCTTCTGTTTCAGTGTGTGTTTGTTGAGTGATAACCTTGAGTTCATATGAAAAGATAAGTATTTAATGTCTGTCCTCTGCTGGTTTAGGTGCTTTAAAGCAGTGTCCTTTTGAAATGGACTTGCAACTTCGATCAACAAACTTTGGTCTGATTAATCAAAGCTTTCCAATAATCCACATTCCTGTTCTGATTTAATTATTAAATTTACAGTGTTTAAATCACATCATTGTCACACATTCTGATAGAAATGTTAAGGAAACTTGAGTATAGGATTTTGCAACTAATACTAATCAAAGACATACCAAACTAATAAATACTTTTGAAACATTGAATTTATATTGATATGGTTGAATATTGAATAGAGTCTGACTAAGCTACTAGGCTACGTTTACTTTCAGACACTTGGTTGCTGGAATTCCAATGCAGTGAGAATGTCTGCAGAGATATCTGCCTGTGTACTTCTGAAACTGGTCAGTGAGATTATATATCAGTAGTAACCTGACTGTTTGCCTAGGCTTGTCATGAGTTGCATGTCATAAGTCCCATCAAAGTTACATATCTTCTTCCATTTGTCTGTCAATATTCAGGGTTTTGTTTTGGAGGCCTTGTTCCCCTCAGCTGTAAGCAGGTATATAGATTTATTCACTGTGTTTTATCAGAATGCCAAGGATCTGGGTGAGCAAGACTTGTAAGTCTGTGTTTCTTCTCTGGTAGGCTGCCACTTCAAAAGTTGGAGCCTGGATGTCAGCTTTCATCTTCACTGAATGCATGGCAGTCCCAGGGGTGTAGGGTAGAGATGGGGAAAGAAATCCTTGAAAACAACGGAAGACTTCAGTAAAAGTCATTCCTCTGGAACTGTTAAGCTTATCCCACGCATTTGTCTTCATTTTTCATCCTTTATCATTTTTCATCAACCCCAAGAAATGCCCAGGGTTTCTTCTGATGTTCAGACTCAAGTCACACGGTGATAGAGGAAGAGAGTTGTGGATGCAACTTTCTTCTTGCACTCAGCTCCAGGGGAGGTTTCACATCTGTCACCATAAAATGCAATGTCTCCCTTTTGTCCTCATAGGGGTGCCAGGAAAATAGCATCAATCTGGTGCGAACCCACCTTGCTCTTGAGGGTGTGCAGGGTTCAGAAGGGTATTAATCACCTAATGATACAGGGCAGTGTGTGACCTCTTCCTGTTTGAGGGTCCT
Organism: Gallinago undulata; assembly: GCA_026546715.1. Lineage (NCBI taxonomy): Eukaryota > Metazoa > Chordata > Aves > Charadriiformes > Scolopacidae > Gallinago > Gallinago undulata. The sequence continues at coordinate 134,984,297 of JAOTQQ010000001.1, read as the reverse complement.
GCTCATCAGACAGCTTGCAGCAAGGTCTGAGCTGAAGTGGGTCAGAAAGTTGTAGAGCAAAGCTCCAGAGTCTCCCCATGTTGTGTAGGAATTCATGCATATTGTCCATGTGTGTGCTGCTGCCTCACCGTGGCTCTTTGCACAGGCAGCCAGGAATGGTTTTCCTGCAGCCCTTGTTAAGCAAAGAAGAACATGAATCTCAAAAGGGTAAGAAATCCAAGTTCCCATTGTTACGGACAGTGTTATGACAGTGTCACACAGTCCTTTTCTCATCCTTAAAGAAGGGAGGCTTGCAGCCTGTATTTTTCTTCTTATATCCTGGGCTTGACCTGTACTAGGTGACTCGGGAAGCAGCTTATTCCACAGAAACTACGGTTTCTCACAAGGGCAAGGCCAAAGCCCTTCAATATGACTGTTGTGCTTTCCATCTGCATACTGCCTGCTGGGTTAAAGTAACTTTGATAATTTTTGAGTCATATTGCCAGAAGTAATTGATATTAAAAAGAAATGGTTACCAAAGCCATGACCGCATCCACCATATTTTGTAATTGACTACCTATGTAGAGTAAACTAGTCAGTGACCTAGAATAAAGGCATATGCACAATTAGGTATGCACATAAAAAAAAAAAAAAACAACCAACATTTAATACGTTATCTGGAAGCATCATCTTGAAAGCTGTTAGAGAAAAGAGAAATTTTTGCAGTGGCTTCCAAAACTGTGAGCACAGGACTGTCCCAGGGACTGCAAGGTTATAAACGCAAACCAGTGAGAGTTGGTCAGTGCTCCCTGGGCACCCTACCAGTGTCAGGTTTAGGGCAGTTCTTGAACACGTATAGGATTGTATATCAGACTATTGCAGCTGTCCATGTTTGACAGCAGAGGTAGAGATGTTGCTAGATTCTATGTAAGAGAGCAGTTAAACTGACTAGTTTGGCAGGTGCCTTAATTCATAAATGAGTGAGCAGAATTGACCAGTGATGTCTTGTATTGCTATGTAAGTTAAGCGGTTTGATCTGGTATCAAGTTTAGTTATAATCTGGATACAAAACCCATGTCCTTAAGTTTATATTGCATCCTGTTGATCTGTTCTTTCCCCAGCCAAACAAATGTGTTTTTTGCAGAATATATCTTCTGCTGCCTGAAAATAAATTTGCAGAGTTGTGTCTAGTGTTTGTATAAAGCAGCAAGCTCGTTGCAGTTGGTACTTCAGGACTGGTGAACTGGATGTACAGAGTGGATCCCCCTGGTGTCTTGCATTCCTACCTGTGTAAGCATTAGTGTTGTTAAAAGGAAATGCACCTCTGGGTTGTTTTTTGTACGTGCTCTGATACCAGTCTCTGGAGGCTTGTTTGAAATGGGTTGCACCAACATCCTTCCTTCTTTATAATCATAGCACAGAAAATGAATTTGATCAGGTTTTCTCTCACCTGCTGCATCCTCTGAATATATCATCTGCTTACTCATGGAAAAAAAATCAAATAAAAATAAATCGTAGATTTTTATATAATAAATCACACTCAAATGCTTTATTCTAAAACTATTGAAGAGCTAAAGATGATTTGAACTGTTTTTTAACTGATACCTAATCTAGTTGCGTATGCTCTGTGGCACCTGCAAAGTGAGCTCTACCTGCTCTGGATGGGATCCCCATGAATGGTTTCCTTGAAACCGCGACCATTTGTAGGACAACATGAAGGGATAATGGTGTGGTAGCACCACAGTCACTTCCAGCTAGGAGTCTCAACCTGCCAGCCAAGTATCTGAGCAAGGATTGATCACTCTCATACCAGGTCTTCCCTGCAATTCTGCATGTTATCCCGGGCAGTACGTGCTCTCAGGAATTCCCTAGTGGTGTCTGTTACTTTCTACCTCAACTGGAAAAGGAAGGAAAGGGCTGGCAAAGTCTTTCTCTTCTGCTCACTGCACCTGACACGGCTAGTAAACAGCATAAGGCTGTAAAAACACATTTGAGTTGAGCCACCAGGTAAAAGGATTTAAGGGGTGCTTGCCCATGCTGAGCCATGGGGACACTTCTTTCTGAAGCTCTTTCTGAAGAAATGGAGGAGAAGATTGTCAGATTAGCAAGTGTAAAATGGCCTGTGCAAGTCAGTTGCATGTCCACTGATTGGCTTTGTGATGCTTGATAGACCACAAGTAATTTCTGACATAAAAGCCTATCTCAGTTGCTGTCATCAAGGTTGGCTTTTTGCATCTCTCTCTCTTTAAAGTTTCAGCCTCCACCGTTTTTAGCTAATGAACCTGTTTGTCCTCAGGGGAGACTACACCTTTTATCTGCTGGGCCCTTCCTCTGGCAGAGATCTCAATGACTATTTGGTTGAATTATTTGTTGAGAGATTATTTGCAGGCCAGAAGGTTAAACCAAGAACAACTCTGGGTTGCTTGTGATGGACTTTAAACAGTCAGGGTTTTTACTGCAAAGAAAACTGAAGAGAAGGGGGGGGGTTTGCTTAGAGAGTGAGCTAGGTATACAGGAGTTCCTGCCCACTCCAAATGCCTGCCAGTAGTATGTGTGCTGTAAACAGGGGGAAAAAAAATAAATTAGTTAGTTTCAAAAACTGACAGAAGCAATAGTCGTGTTACTAGGGAAATGCATCTATTGTAAAACATGAGAAGAATTTGATGTTATAAAGAAGAAAAGGAACATTTTATTAAAACTGGGTAGTCTATTTCCAAGAAAAAGTATGATACTGCCTTTTTAGGTTTCTTTAAAAATAATAATAAAAGGATACAAACTGTATTAACTTAGTGTACTCCCAGGCCATCTGATATATGCTGGGCATACTTAGAGGCTTAATAATGGTAGCAAGGCACAGTTGTTTCCATACTGGAATTACTGAAAGTCATTATCTTAGTCATGTCCCTGAAATTTGTGCTTGTTGCTTATAAGGAAGATTGCATGTGTGAAAACAGTGTCATCTGCCATTTCTCACTGGCAGACACATTAATTTTACTGAATCTGCTTTGTCCATTGATCATTTCTTACTTTCAAATGGTATGCAAAAATGACATTATTTTCTGTTTAGTATTTCCCTGTAGTGAGTCATTTAGGCAAAGAAAAACTCATCACCAAAATAGAGCCATGGAGGTAAATTTACAAGCTTTAGCCTGCACATGGTTTAAGTGCTATGACAAAAACCTTGATGGGGTTTTCAGAGAAAGCAAGCCATTGCAATTTCATCTTCATGAATGCATTTGTAGCTTAAAAGGAGCTTACACTTTAAACCTCAATAACAATTTACTTGGAAACACCACCACACTGTGTGTGGCTTTGCATCAGTCTGGTGTGGGTTATCTGCAACCCTCCTCCCCTACCTCTCGCTGCTCGTAGTAATCCCATTAGACGATTACATCTGGTGTCCTCAACAGACAGATTTAGTCATAATTTAAAACGTACTTCAAGTTAGTTTAATTAACTGTGTGGTCATTTCATTACTGGACCCTCTTGTACCCTGTAGCTTCGCTGTAAGTGGAGTGAATTTATGGCCCATTAGGACATCCTCGTCTAGAGTTGTGCACTTAACTGTCTGTTATTTAGTCAAAACTACAAGAATCAAGGGTTGAGCATTTTTGTACTCATGAATTTTTAATGCAGCTGTGCTAAATGTCACTGCAACATCCGATTACCAATGTGTGGCTGAGTCATTTGAGGAAAGTGGTCTGTAAGCTGGTGAGCAGCAGCTCTTCCTAGAATTGTTTTCCTTAGCTCAATGGAAGGAAGAGAAATATACTTCAGTGTGGGGAGCATTTGCTTTCAGTGTAGCTGATGGCTTCAATCTGGATAAGTTATGATCCCGGGAATGGGAAATCTTCATGCTTGGACAAAACTGCACCCATTTTTTTCTTAATACAGGCAGGCAGAACTGACCTTTAGCAGAAAAATATTTTTATTTTCCTACACCTTTCTGATCTTTTGGCTAACAATATTTATATTGGGTTAGTGATATTTATCTATGTACAATTTATTTATTTTAATCAGAGGAGAGGGAAAGCTATTGAGGGAAAGAAGTTGACCTGGTTATTCATATAGATGGAGACTTAGTGAAAAGCTTTTGAGCTTTCTTTTCCTGTAAAATTGTCCTTGACATGGATCTGAGGAACTGAAAAAGCTGTAGCATATTCACTGAAGCATGGGTCTAGCTTTGGGCAAGTGAATGAACTCTGCAGACTCACACTTAGTACACATGCAGATGGAAGTTCCCAAATAGAAACTGAGATCGTGTGCTGTCCTTGAGGTGGAGTTAACAGAGGAAGGTGTCCGGTATGAATGTAACTGTGTTCTTGAAACCTGTTGTCCAGGCTTTTCCTTCAGAGAAATGGTGTGGTGTTAAATGCAAACTGCAGAGATTCGCAGTCACTCTGGGCAGAGAGGCTGCACTCTGGGCTGTGATCTCCAGAGTACAAAATAAACAGACTATTAGTGTCTGACCTGTACTGAGCAGTGAAGTCTGGTGCAGTAGCAACACAATAGCACTGTATTTACATGCTGTGTTGGCCAGGATGAGGAGGTCTAAGTCTTCCTGCAGTGTGGTATTTGTGTTGTGGTGGTGTGTGTTTGGACCTAGTGTTCTGATAACACAGGAGACCCTGTGGTGTTAGAATTTGGGGAACAGATACTGTTTCTGAGTTATAGACAAAGGAGAAAAAGGCTGATAACTGTGACATCTGCTAGCTAACTTTAACAGATAACTCTTAAAGTCGGTTGCTCTTTCACTGCTGGCTAAAAGAAATACAGCATCATTTCGCTGAAATATAAGGATGGAATGGAAAATACAGATTCATGGAAGAGTTATACAGTGGAACCTCTCAGTAGAAAAAGTTTCACTGCATTCACAAAATGGTCAGAAGGAACATGGAAAATTTATACTGGCTTGTTTCTTTTAAAATGAGGCAGGTTCAAAAGAGAAGCACAGAACCAACCTTCAGCAGCAGTGTATAAATGCAATCCTACTTCCTCGGAAAGGAAGACAATGTTACATCTTCATCCCAACACAACATTTTAAAGTGCAGTCTTTAAACATACACCAAGTCTTTAAATGTATACCATAGGCAAAGTGTTGAACCGGCTGTTAATTGCTGTATTGCGCAAGTTTTGCTCGGTAACTCAATCACTGAAGCGTGGAGAAAGCTACCACAGAAAAAAAATGCTAGTTTGTAACATTTTGCCATCACTGTATCACCTAAGTCAGGTCTCATTCAACATTGATGCCTGAAGGGTCACTAAATATGTAACAAAAAGTCTGTGAGTCTTTTCCTGATGGAACTAGTCTGTTCTCACATAAGAGTTGCAGCGTCTGCCCAGAATGGCAAGATGGCAGGGATTTACAAGCTGGAGCAATGGACAGTGGGGTGGAGAGGTTTCAGGAAGGCAATCCAGGGTTTTAATTTTCTGATGGAAGACCTATAAGGTGTGTTCTTCATGAAGTTGAAATCCATGCCATATCTGGCACTTAGCAGTCATTTCATTGTTTCTTCCCAAGGACTTCTTGCATGCCCCTAGTTTTGCAGAGAAGGGGAGGAAAACTGTGGCAGCCAGCTGGAAAATGTAGAATGTTTTATCAACCCTCAGCAACCTGCTCTGCCAAAAAGTGGAAAAGCACAAGTAGGACACCCCTGCTGTGGTGCTACTATCAAACAGGCATTGCTTTCTAAGTCAACATGTGGGGGCACCTGCAAAATACAGAAGAGGAACAGGAGTAGGTTTAATTCCTTGTAGACTTCACCTGAGCGATCATTGTTAGAGCAAACTAGTCACTGTGACAAAGCACCACAGCAAAGACCACTACAGTTTCTCTTCAGCCTGGCTGCTTTTGCTTTGAGGGATGGGGTATACCCTACTGCCAGCCCGAAGGTCACCTGGACCTGAGCCCATCACAGCAAGTTTCAACTACCCTCTGGCTACATCCCTGTGTTTCTTTTATCTGTTCCATGGACATGGCTTGCAAACCAGGCCAGGGAAGCACACCCAGGTTTTCTACACCTGGGTGGAAATTATTTCAGGCACAGACAGTGGTGGGCTGCTTTCCACTCCTTCAGCTCCTTGTGGGGTCTCTACTTTCAGGTTATTTCCTTGACAGCTCTTGCCACTATGTAGTAGTTATGCCAGTCATTTTCCTCGTGTGGGTAAGGTCAGAAGCCCTGTGTACATGACCCAGAGCCCAAGTCTGAACAAGTCTCTGTTTCATCATGGTAAACTGCTATGCATATGCTTGAGTGAGAGATGAGTAGAATTAGGGTCGTGGGAGGTATCAGGCTTGGCCAGGACTATCCTGTGACTGCTTTGAGCTGAGTTGATATTCCTTCACTCTTAAACCCATGGGAATGTCCACATTTCACTTGAAGAATTGTGTTGCCAAATTTTCATCTTTCCTCTGGGGTCACATCATTGGGCTGGCTAACATACGTATGGATTTCTATCTTTGGGAAGATCTTTCAGCATCAAAATGCCAGCCTGATGGACTAGAGCTGCTTTTAAATGAGTCCTGAGTAAGACTCTGCTTTGGTTTATGAACTCTTGGTGCATCACACTGAGTTCAGGTTCTTGATGCTGTTCTGCACTGATTTCTGTTTTGCTTGTTACAAGCTTTCAAGTGCTCCTGAAGTACCAGTGTGTTAACCAACTGCTGAACTGACAATGCAACTTTAATCCGTACTGCTACTTTAGCCTTGTACTTCGTGTTGGAAGAGCCAAAGAAAGAGCTGAACATGGTAGAAAGACCCACTGAAGCCAAATAAGTTAGCTAACATGTTTTGTAACCAGAGTGCTTCTCAGAAACAATAAGATTAAGTGGATCAGCTGGTGTGGTCTGTGCCTGGTGGAAAGAAGCTTATTTAAATTAAGAGGGCAGAGAATCTGTGCCTCAGTCCAGAAAGAAGATGGGTTCCACGGAAGACCTTGACTATCCTCAAATCATCTTGCAATACAACAGTGGATTTTTAGTCTCAAAGGTAAGAAAGATAACTCAGTCTTGGATAGATGTCTAAGAGTACGCAGATAGAAATATTCAAGGATCTCACTTTAGGTTCTGAATGTACGTCTTTGGTATGAAAACCATCTCATACAAAAGCATTCTGTCTTCTCAGGTAGACAGAAAGGAAATTTGACAGGAGAAAAGTTCTGAAAGTGAGCTGACTTCTCAGGATGGACTTAGCATTTATTGAGACCTCTTTGACCTGTTGGGGCTTGGATGAGGTGACCTTGTCTCTGCATAAGGCTTTATAAAAGCACAGGAGTTGTTTTGCTTGAGGCTTGCTGTCTGACTGCCTCAAACATGGAAGGTTCCTTTGGTGGTGGGATTTCTTCCCACTTCTCACTTTTGGGGTTTGTGAAACAGAGCTGACTTGAATTGCTTTTTCACTTCCTGTTAAACCATGCAAAGAACAAGATTTTTCAAGTATCTTCTTAAAGAATTTCCTTCCTTCTCCTGTGTGTATGTATCATGCAGAAGGCTGAGCTTGAGATCTTCTATGAAGTGCCTTTTTTTAGGGGAAAGAAAGAGTTTGGTATAATGACTGTTTTCCCAGATAAAAGATTAGGGCATAAAGGTAGAACTAGTAGCTATGTTTTCCCTGTTATTTACTGATGTCATTTGCTGTTATATAAGCACATGGGCATAAAATTATAGCATCCAGTGCAGTGGAGATTTTTTTTTTTTCAACTCATTTACTATTTCATTACCTTTTCTATCGTCCCTTTCTGCACTTCTGGCCAACACGGTAATGGAAGGAATGCTCTTTGGGTTATGCAAATACTGCTGCATCCTAATGCTCCTGAAAGGCAGAGTGGACTCTGAAGAGAGGAAAAAAGGATGATGAAAAATCCTTTTGCTTGATGGGAAAGAAGAGTGCCCAATGTTTTCCAAATTAGCACTGGTACTTTATTTTTGAGTAATGATCTCAACTTCAGATAAACCGTATTCATACTGAGGGTACAAGGAACTTCCCATGAACTTTATCAAATCATTGTAGTTACAGGCAGTTAATTGAGTTGATGTCTTTGATACTGTTTTAGGAGTGTTTGTGTGACCAGAGAAATAGGCTAATACTTGTAAACTTGACTGTGTACAGCTAAAGAAAGAGGTTTTTCATATGTATGTTCACATATGTCTGTCTGAAGGTTGAGGGTTGCTCCTGGAAATGTTACACACCTTCTCTATGAAAAACAGGACAATTCTGCTGTCCTGAATGAGGTGGTCCTTTTGGCTGAAACAACCTTCCTGCCTCAGTAGTCACGCAAATCAGTCCCTGAAAATGCAGTCTGTAGAGTGGGATACTCCCCCTTGCTGCAAGCCACAGGATAGTCTCCAGGGTTCACTGGAACATATGTTTGATCCTTAGTTTTAAAGAACAAAAGTAACAACAGAAAAACCCACCATTACATAGTCTTGCCTCTGTGCTCTCCAGGCAAAAAGCAAGAGAGACTGTGAGAAAGTGCTCTGAAACTAAGAAAGAGTCAGGAATGTTCCAACCCAAAACCTGGTCTCTAAATGTGAACCTTTGTGAGTCAAAAACAGGATCTGGCTTTGCCAGAAAAGGAAAAGATATGAAAAAAGGTGTACTACAAGAACTGTATGGTATTATCAGTTTTCAGGGAAACTTCAGTTTGATCATTGGATTTATATGAAATATGATTTTACACAAAAAAATATTATGTGTATATTTTCTCCAACAAAGCAGCTTTTAGAAACACAGTGGGCTTTGGTGCTTTGACCCGATTCCTCACTCCCATCTTTCCTTACTCCCAGGTTATGTTCACTGCCTGTGAGTTGGGGGTGTTTGATCTTCTGCTGGAGTCAGGAGAGCCTCTGTCTTCAGATGCTATTGCTGCACGCTTGGGTACAAGCACCACAGGGATGGAAAGACTGTTGGATGCCTGCGTGGGATTAAAGCTCTTGGCAGTAGAGCTGACACAAGAAGGGGGTAATAAAAGCAGAAGAAAGGGAATAAACTAAAAGACTTAAACCTCTGATGGTTTTGAAAGTGAAGCAAGGTGTGTGGAGAGAGGTGATATCTAGTGTTAGGTCAGTTACAGGCTGAAAGGATAAAAATCACTTGGGAATATCATCCCCTCTTCAACTGAAAGAGAAACAGCAATTCCAGCATGATGGAAATTAAATGATGAAATTAAAACCAAAGTGAAAGGCTCTATATCCCTAAACTTCTTTGTGTAAGAGCCTTACACAGAGAAGATATTCAGGGTCTCTAGAGAGCTGGTCTCAAGAAAACTGAGGTGCAAGTATGATTTTAAATTTTAAAACAAAATGCCAGGGTGGATGGGCAGCAAAATGATTTAAAAACACACTTTGTTTTTCTTTGGGGTTTTACCACAGTGCGAAGTATATTGTTAAGTTGATGGTCTGAACTGAGATGTGATGCAAGTTTGCCCTTGTATCAGAAATGTTGAATGTATGCAGTCAGAATGGATCTGTAGCCATCAGACAACTGGTCGGGACTAGCCAGAGTCCTGCAAATTGTGTCCTCTGTTCTGGCTTGTGTAACCTTGCCCTGTTTTAGGGCTTACAGTAGCCCAAGGAGTTTAGGGAGAATCAGATCTATCTTTTATATTCCTCTTGGCTGTCAGTCGCATGAGTAAGCAATGCCACTGCAGATGCACTGGAGGAAGTGGGAAGATTTGTGTGAGTCCTTTAGCATTTGTCTGTCTGCAGAAGGTCATGCCTTAGTCAAATGAGACAGGGTAGGTATGGTTGGCATGCTGTTTGGAGGACTTGTCTCCAACTTAATGACCTTGTTGAGTGGAAAAAAGACTTGTCTGCAAGGGCTGCTTCTTTAAATAGAGCATACCAAAATCTTTCTCTGATAGCTGAACACTATAGGTAAATGATGACACTCTAAAGGCGTTCTTGCCTCTTGCAGCTCTTGAAAGAAATGTTTGGTGCTGGAGCAAGTGTAGATAGGAGGTGTTTACTCACATTGAATGGGGTAACACACATTTCAGCAGCCCTAAGCCACTGCTTATTGCAGTGGAAGGATTAATTGTAAAAGAAATGTTTTTGTGTCTTTGGTCATATAGACAACTTCTGGTGATAAATACCATACTGCACAATAGGCTTGGAAAGGTGTTATATCATACGTGCCAGTAAATATATTTATCTCACCCTTTAGCCCTCTACAGAAATACAGAAATTTCCAACATCTACCTTACAAAATCAAGTCCCAAGTCTCAGTATCATATTATGATGTATTACTCCAATACAGTCTACTTGTGCTGGCACTACCTGGCTGATGCTGTGAGGTAAGGAGGAGTGCACTGTCTATTGCAAACTGCTTTGTGGCATTTGTGTGGCTGCTCTTAGTGGTTTGTCTCTGGAAACAGGCAGAATGAAGATGCTGGCTTGGCCTCAGAAAGGAAAACCAACAGAGCGTTTCAACTGTTAACATGGCCAATACGTGTTCTTGTTTTTTCTTGCTCTATAGTTCTGTGTGTTCCTGTTTTCTTTTTCCTTCTGATAGTAGAGATGATCTAGGAATCAGATTTCTGTGTGTTTGACCTTCAGGAAAGCACTTGATCATTACTGTGGCTCTTACTTAAGGAGACACCAATAAAGTAAATGATGAGTAATGATGACTAAGGATACTTCTGTTGCAAAGGTGTATAGAAGTAGTTTAATGGGGGTCTGGAGTCTCACTTGTCCCACTCCTTACAACTGGTGATCAAACGTTGTGTGTGTGATGGTGACGACTGCACCAGTCTCGTACCTTTACCTGAGAAGTGTTCTCATAAATCACAGAATCACAGAATGTTTTGAGTTGGAACAGACATTAAAGATTATCTACTTCCAACTTCCCTACTATCGGCAGGGACACCTTCCACTAGGTCATGTTGCTCAAAAACCCATCCAACCTGACCTTGAAAAGAGCCAGTCATTCTTGTGAGAGGTTGAGAACTCTTTCAGCGTATTTTGGGGTGGCAAATGAGGATGCCTTTACAGCCATTACAAACAGGCTGGCAACACATTTCATTACTGATATCGGGGCAACGCCTAGTATCAATACAGGCTGGGGGATGAATGAATTGAGTGCAGCCCTGCCAAGGAGGACTTAGGTGTACTGGTGGATGAGAAGCTCTATGTGAGCTGACAATGTGCATTCATAGTCGAGAAGGCCAACTATATCCTGGGCTGCATCAAAAGCACCGTGGACAGCATGTTGAGGGAGGTGAATATTCCCCTCTGCTCTGGTGAGACCCCACCTGGAGTACTGCCTTCAGCTCTGAAGTCCTCAACACAGGAAGGACAGGAACCTGTTGGAACTAGAGGAGTGCCATGAAGTTGATCAGGGGGTTGGAGCACCTCTCCTGTGAAGAAAGTCTGAGAGAGTTGGGACTGTTCAGCCTGGAGAAGAGAAGGCTCCAGAGGGACCTTATTGCAACTTTTCTAGTACTTAAAGGGGGTTTATAAGAAAGATGGTGACAAACTTTTTAGCAGGGTCTATTGCAATAGGACAAGAGCTAATGGTTTTAAACTAAAAGAGGGTAAATTTAGACTAGATATAAGGAAGATGTTTTTTACAATGAGGGTGGCGAAACACTGAACAGGTTGCCCAGGGAGGTGGTAGATGCCCTGTTCCTGGAAACATTCAAGGTGAGGTTGGATGGGGCTCTGAGCAACCTGATCTAGTTAAAGAAGTCCCTGATCATTGCAGGTAAGTTGAACTACATGACCTTTAAAGATCCCTTCCAACCCCAACTATTCTATTGTATATATTCTGCACAAAGTTGAGCACCTTCCCCAGTGATGAACCAGCTGAAAATGCAGCCCTGAAGCGTGTTTGGGCAAAAAAAATAAAAATCCACACTCACATCATCTGTTTGGTTGCTGCTTTAGAGAAGGAAGAAATCAATATGAACGAGCTTTTAGCATTTCATCCGAAGACCCTTTTGGAGCAATGTACAGGTAATCATTAGTATATTTATACAAATTTTATTCTTGTTATTATAGATAAAATTAATGTTTTTTAATTATGGCTGAGGACAATTAAATGTAATGGTGTGAGAATCCCACTCTTCAGAACTGTCATGGAGACAATATTCATCATGCAACAATATTTATCACTAGGACACTGATATTTTGAATAAAAGTAAGAAGCATATAATTTCCTATTCTGAAAAACATATCACAGGTCTCTGGCACAGAGATAATAGTAGTTGAAGGAAAAAAATATCCCTTGGAAGCCTGAGAATTAGCAGCATAATGCACTGTTGGACTTCACTAGTTTTAATTCCCTATTTAAATGCATGAATGCATAGCTGTACCTTCTGCTACAGTAAGACTCAAGGTCAGTTTATACGCAAAGAGAATGTATTCTGTGTCAATAAAAATAAAGATTAGTGTTTAAGCTAAAACTTGTAATAAAAGTTATATGACAGAAATCACCAAGGATATTGTAAGTTACCTTTTCTATTTGTTGCATCTGTTTGCATTACTAGATCAGAAGAAGAAATGGTGAAATTCATGGCCGGCCAGAACTCAGTATGGAGTATATGTGGGAGAGATGTTCTTGCTGCATTTGACCTTTCCCCCTTCAGGCAGATCTATGACCTGGGAGGTGAGCATCAGTAGATCTTATTTAACAAGTCTCTGAACTATATTCTTTTACAAGCTCTGAAAAGAAAAATAACTCCTATGCTATATGATGGGCAAAACAATGGAAAGCAGGACTTATCTCAGCAATAAAGCAAGCATTTTTCTGATTTGTTTGGGTTAAAAAGAAATGTGAGAGTGGTGAGAGCATTGGGAAGCTGAATGCTTTCCTCTGCAGTGCCTCATTGGTTTGAATAGTGGCCCATCCCCTTGTGTATGTGGCAGGATCGGCATTTTTTCTTGCCTTGCTTGATACATTTCTCTAGTGCCAGACTCTTTCCCTCCTCCCCTTCAGTTAGTTTCACTGAGATATTGTCTGCAGCCTCTGGACAGTATCCCACTGTCCCAGCCTTGCTGTGCACTCCAGGATTCATGGGACAGGTCAGGCACCCTCAAAGGCTCCATCACTGCTTCCTCAGCACCTGGTTTAGTGGCCCTATTTTTCATTTCTCCCCTTCCATCTCTCACAGCTGGGTCTGGCTGAGGGAGTGTGTAAGAGCTGTTATGTTTGGGGCTGATCACATAGACCTGGGTGCTGGGAGCCCAGGAGCTTCCTTCAGAGCAAATGGAGATGATAACCTCTTATGTCCCTTCTTAACCCTTAACAGGTTGCCCAGGGAAGATGTGGATGCCCAATCCCTGGAGGAGTTCAAGGCCAGGCAGGATGGGGCTTTGAGCAACCTGCTCTAGTGGGAGGTGTCCCTGCCCATGGCAGGGGGGTTGGAACTAGATGATCTCTAAGGTCCCTTCCAACCCAAACCATTCTATGATTCTATGATTCTTTTCTGTTTCAGCAACAAGTTGGGGGCAAATGTACCTTGCCATGAGACTGATTGTATTGTTGCCTGCATCACCTCATGGGGATGTTGCTGAGCAGGTTGTTTTTGTGTCAGAGCTGACCTTTCTTTGCTCTCCTTAAAGGAGGTGGAGGAGCTTTGGCCCGGGAATGTGTTTCTTTGTACCCAAATTCCACGGTCACAATTTATGACCTGCCGAAAGTTGTCCAAGTGGCCAAAGAGCGATTTGTTCCCCCTGAGGAGCATCGGATTGCTTTCCATGAAGGTAGGTGTGGACAGCAGTGTAATGTCGTGGCAGCTGTTGCTCCTGAGCCCCTTGTCTCTGCTCAGAGGTACCACACTGATGGCTCAGGTCTCTAGTGGCCCCTTATGTGGGCAGAGTGTCCCAGACAGCAGCCTCCCCAGCCTGGGTCTGCAGCTCATTGCTACCACGGGGCTGTCCCAGTTGTGCATCTGCAGCTACCTTCCATCAGAGACATAACTTGGTCATTCAGCAGCCCAGAAGCTCTTTACTCCTGAACAGAAGTATTTGATTTCTTCAGAACAAGAGTACCTTAAAAAAAAAAAAAAAGGCCCTGCAGTTTTGAAAAATTAACACGACATGCTAAAAATCTTCTTAACACTCCCTGTTCTCCTGTGCAGAACTCCCGGCAGATGTACGGGATTCCAGGCCTGGTGTGAGCAAGGGGTTTTCCTTCTCTGGTCATGACTGATTAACTTGCAAGTCCTAGGAGATCTTAGGCTTTGAACATGGGTGAGCTAGCCCATATTCCTCTTGGCCAGTCGGTAGATCTTGCGTGGTCTTTGCACCATCTATGATGAAAATGAGTGTAAGGAGAACAAATCTTTGATATTTACAAAGTGTTGGAATGGTTTAATATTGCTTGATGCTCAGAGAGAGAAAAGAAGCCATGAGGAAGGAAGGGAGTACATACAAAAAAAGGTGGAGAAACACAGGAAATGTTGTATGTGCCAGTGATGCAAAGAAATGGGAGTAGAAATGACAAAGTAAGATGCAGAAAGGACAATTTAAATACAGTAAACCGGATGCTGTGCAAAAGGCATGGTGATGAAGCTAGTGCTAGGAGGTGAGAGATGTGTATTTCTTTCCTTATAGATTTACAACTTAACTCTGTGGTTACTGAAGGTCTTTGAAAATTTGCTTAGATAAAGGGAAATTCTTTCATTTTTTCCATGACAGAAACCATGAGAAACTGTCTCCTCTTCTTAACACTTTATGAATCTGAATTCCTGTATCTGAGGAAAAGCTAGACTCAAATGCTTTCCTGTGTATCAAAGACTGTTCCAGACGAGCTGTTGCTTTTAAACATTTCAGACCTTCTTGAGACTGAACAAGAACAAAATCCCCTCTGGAGTGCCACAGAGGACTTTTACCCAACTCCATTGCGGTCTGATGTAGGTGATGGACATGGGAGGCCCAGAGACTTTAGAAGTGAAAATATTTGCTGAACTCAGCCCGTTGAGTGTGTTTTGGGGGGTTGTGTAATATATATATTCTTGCTTTACAGGAGACTTCTTTAACAATCCAATTCCAGAAGCTGAACTGTATATTTTATCCAAGATATTGCATGATTGGGATGATGACAAGTGCAGGCAACTGCTAGCGAAAGTCTACAAGGCTTGCAGACCTGGTAGGTGCGAGTTCTTGAAGAGCGGAGTCTCTTGCCTGTCAGTAACATGGACGGCTCCAGTCTCAATGCTCGATCTGGGCAGCAGAGTTTCAGTGCATGGGTTTCTTGGTTTAGTCTTTTGCTTTCCTAAACCAGCCACGTGCAGCTGAGCCAAATAGGGCCTGGCTTAAGTTCTCCTTGTCTGGCTTCCATTTTTAGTCTCTTTCTCTATATGGACTCCTGTTTCAAGGCATTTAGGTATGGATTCGGGATTTTGGGTATTATTTAGATAGACAGGTGCATATGTCATAGTAAAAACCTGATTAAGCATTGTATTGAACCCTCAGAACTTTGAAAACACTACCTACAGAGCCAGGCTCTCAGCATAATCAGTAAGCTCCTGTGGGTTTCAGCTGGGATAAATGGGAA
>JAOTQQ010000001.1:134928588-134960020 GCA_026546715.1 Gallinago undulata | reverse complement strand
GAAGGAAAAGAGCGAACAGCAGCAGAGTACAGGAAGCTCCTGGAGGCAGCTGGCTTTGGAGAGATTCAAGTCAAGAGGACTGGAAAACTATACGATGCTGTTTTAGGGAGGAAATAATTCTCTCTTCTTTCTTCTGCCCTCTTGCGTACTTAAGTGGGTAAATGAGATAAGCCATGAACTTAGTTTTTAGTTAAGGTGGTCAATTCATTTGTAAGCTGATGCGTTCTCAGGAGAACCGTTGACTGTTGAGCACATACAGATTGTACGTCTGAGTATGGAAAATTACCACCTGTTCCACAAGAAATTAGCCTCGAAAGAAATGTAAGCTTATACTTACTGATCTGTGAACAGTTTCTGCTTCAGGTTTTTTCTCCATTCTTTCCAAGTTTAACACAGTACCTGACAAAGAGGAATTTTAATTTGTGCTTGGTTTTCTCCCTGCAAAATAAAATTTCACTGTAGTGAAATGTTCTCTCATGTTCCCTGGGGACTGATAATAACCTGGGGACAGAATAAATCCTAACTCCTCGTGACTGGTCACTTTTGAACCTGTAATTCCTTTCTAAAGGATAATTAATTCTAGATGAATGTAGGAGCAGCCAATGTAAGTTGATGTGGGAAATGAAAAAACATGCTAGAAAATGAAATATTTCTCCTCCCTTTTCTACAGTATTTGACACACGTCAGTGCAGGGTATCAAGCAGCATTCATAAAAAGCCTGGACACTTACAGGGTTGGCAGTATGATTTGCTATTAGAGGAGTAAACATACTCCTTCCATATCCTCCTTAAGATTTAAGTACTGGATTTTTGGATGTAAATAGCCTATAAATACCAGATTTCAGGAGGAAACTTGCTCACTCCTGAAGACAATTTTTCTCTAACCATGTTTTGGACAGACAGACAAGGTGGCTTTTTGCTGTGGATCATCTTATCCGTGGAAAAAATTCTTAATGGAAGGAATCTCACGGATGAGGAAATGGACTTGGGGAAACACAAGTCCAGATTGGCTTTTCTTGTGATAATTTTGGGGGATGGCATCTTTGGTGGTAAGTGATCAATTCAAGGGCAAGGCAATGTTCAGGGACAGGTCCATGGAGAAGCCAAGACACCAAAAAGGTCCAGGGGAAGTTGGTATATAAAAAAAAAAGATACTGTATTTCCTTTGGAATATAGAGTAACTTGTGAAAAAGAGAACTTCAGAGCCTAGTGTGATGACTGTTGGAAGGGTGGTGATGCTTCTGCACTGGTAACAGTTTTGACAGCCCAGGGAATAGCAGCTGTAAGGCACAGGGGAAGTAGTGGAGGATCTAATTATCTATCAGGGAACTCTCTGCCACTTGCCATCTGCTATTTCTTTAAATCACTTGGTGAAGTACAGCTTGCAATAACCCAGATGCCTGGCGCAGGAAGCATTTGGAGGAGGTGGTGGGAAATTAGTATCTGTGCACGTGGCTTGAATGCTAGTTCATGCTGCAGCTGGTGTAGTTTCTTAGCAGAGATTAAGTGTAAAAGTAATATAAGAAGTAGGGAATTTTTCCTTGTCAAGGCCCATTCTCCAAGCTGTGGAAGAAGAAACTACCTTAATTTTGACATGCCTAATTTATGAGCGCACAACATGGCAATGTTCAAATTCATCAGGCTTTTCTTTATCTAACTTGAGTGTTTTGATGTATTGTCTCAGTTCAAGCTGGAGCTTCATTAGAAGAAAGTTATCCTCTGCCAGGGCCTAGCTCTAATGTTTTAGTGCAGCTGTGAACCCTTGTGACTGCATGGGGAAAGCTGGAAAGGTTAGCGCTCTGGGAGACAAATAGATCCACCTCTTCTGAACTGCTGCAAAGTGCAGCAGAATGGCCAGAACAGCATCTGGCCATCAACTGGTCCAGACATAGGCTCTACAGACTATTCCCCAAACCATCTTTCAGAAGTGTTGGCCACCTTTCAGCTCAGGGTATTTGAATGGAATAGGACTCAATGCACAGCATGCAGATGATTTTATTTCAGCCATCACTTCAGACTTGTTGAATAGGGCATTAGTACAGTACAATGGTAAAGAGGAGACATAAGTTAGATCCATGTTTTAACTATACAATTGTCTATCTTGAATAATGAGTGTCTGATATACTCAACACATGACTACTGCCAGAAGGTAAAGAGAAAAAAAATACTGAATTGTTATGAACCTTGCAGAGAGAAAGCAAGGTACACTCCTGGACTTGCAGCAGTCCAGAATGTTGTATTGTACATGGAATGTTTCTCACATGCTTAAAGCATCATACTTTTCACTGCCTGAGTACTTATCAAAACCATAACTACACATATAATTTCCTTTGAAATTCTGCTGTTATGTTTTTTCATGTTTAAAATCTAAGAGTGCTAAAGAAGATATAAATATATTGTCATTAAGTCAGTTGGTGTTTGAAGTAATGATACAGTGTTAGCCACGTGAAGCAAAAGAAGGTTTCAGTATAGTTTATATTCAAGATAAGCATATTCGATATATTACATATGCATGTAAAATGAGATTATTTTGAAATAATACAAAATATTACAGAATAAGTTTTCTGTTGCTACTTTCTGTTCTTGTTCATCTGTGTCTGGTTTGTATCCTATTGATTGGTTTCAGCTCTGGTGGAGCTACCATCTCACTTGCCACTAGATGTTGCTGTTGCTGCGCTCGTCTGCTGAGATGGCATCAGCGGTGGTTAGGGAAAGAACAGAAAGCTCTCCGAGGTCATTTGCGGTCACAGCTGAAGTACCATGTAAATTACACAGTTTAGCTATCGGGGGTCGAGGTAAAAGTGGTTAAAGAGTCTCTGCATTTAACTCTCAAAAAAATGCAAACACACCTTTTGTCAGGCAGCTCTCGGTCCAGAGCCACGAATGGAAGGTGGAGCAAATCCTTCATGGGCCCTGATGTGATCCTGTCCTTCCTCACCATCTTTAACATGAAGCAGAGTGCAGGGCTCTTCTTCCCAAATTTTGTGCCCATCCAGCAGAGCTTGGCTGTAAAATCCCTTTTACAGCACCGTAGGAAAACTGGTGGTGTCCCGTGACAGCTCCTCTGCAGCCCTTGCGGCCCTTATGGTCATTGCCTCTGTCACTCCTTGAAGGACCTCCTTTTGCCACCTCCCTGCAGGGGCTGGTGCCTCCAACACCATTCCCAAGATCTCTGGGCCTCTGGTGGCCTCCCTGAGGGGCTGCTTCCCCAAGCCCTGCCACCCTATCCCCTCCATGGGGTCAGGCTTCCCTCACCAGCTGCCCTGTCATGGCAGCCACCACTCTATCAGTTCCTCAGGGTTCACTCAGCCAGCAACATCTCCAGCCAGGGCTCTGTCATCTTCCATAAATCCATGGCAGTTGTTCCTAGACAGGTTACTGATGCCCAAGACACTTCAGCAAAGTCATTAATGCAATGTGTAATGGAGGCTATGACCCCTGCCCACCATTTGTGGCTGCAAGCAGCAAAGGCAGGTAATGTGATCTGCCTGGATTCATCACAAAGTTGGGGTGAAGCCAAGAGCAGGGCTGCCTACCACCAAGACCACGCCAGCACACAAGTCATTAGAAGGACTCTGCTAATACTGGTCATTGTCGTGGTCTAGCTGTGATACTCAACCAGTTTTTCTGTGGATCTGGTCATACCAGAGTTCCCCTACTGTACCGTCAACTCATTTAGTATAGGCAGTGGACCATGTGATACAATTGGAATCTTTTATAAGTGTTTCTTCAACTTTCTGCACCCAGATTTACCTGTGATGAGCAGAGAGTGCACATCATTTGCTCATATGTTTGGATTCATTTTCTGCACTCATCCATGCTTTGGGTTTTAGACTTTGTCTCCCACAGAAGTTGAAGTCACATTCCTGCATTCAACAGCAGCATATGAACAGATACAAACCAGAATTTTTTGACTTTTTGACAATTTCTGAGGTCTTTTTGAAAAATCATCATTGGAGTTGGAGATCATGAAGGAACTATGTTTTTCCCTTACTCAAAATGATCCCAGTTGTGGTGGTTTGACCTTGGTCAGCAGCTAAGCACCACCCAGCTGCTTGCTTACTTGCCCCTACAGTGGGATGGAGGAGGGAATATGAGGTGAAAAAGTGAAAATAAGGCATTTTAATAATCTAAGGAAAGAGGAAGGAAAAAACCAAACCAGTGATGCAAAGGCAGTCGCTCCCTGCCTCTCACAAGTAGATTGATTCCCAGCCAGTCACCAAGCAATGACTAGCTTCCCCAAACCACCCACCCCTCAGTTTTTTATTGCCGAGCATGACATTATGTGTCATGCAATATCCCTTTGGTCAGTCTGGGTCAGCTGTCCAGTCTGCTCACTGGGGAGTAAAGTGGGAAGTACAGAAGGCTTTGGAGGCAGCACAAACACTACTCAGAAACAATTAAAACACTGGTGTGTTAGCAACACAGTTTTAGTCACAAAACCAAAATACAGCACCATACAGGCTGCTATGAACAAAATTAACCCTATCCCAGACAGATGCAGTACACCAATTTAAAAGAAAATTCCGCAGGGATTCAAGGTCATAGTATCATAGGATAGTTTGGGTTGGAAGGGAGCTTTGAAGGTCATCTAGTCCAACCCTAGCAATGAGCCAGGACACCTTCAACTAGATCAGGCTGGTCAGACTCCTGTCCAACCTGACCTTGAATGTTTCCAAGGATGGGGCATCTACCACCTCTCTGGGCAACCTGTGCCAGTGTTTCACCACCCTCATTGTAAAAAATTTCTTCCTTGCATCTATTCTAAATCTTCCTTCTTTTAATGTAAAGCCATTACCCCTTTTCTTATTGCAACAGGCCCTGCTAAAAATTTTGTCCCCATCTTTCCTGTAGGCCCCCTTTAAGTACTGAAAGACCACAATGAGGTCTCCCTGGAGCCTTCTCCTGATTTGGTATTGCAAACTAAAGTAAACTTCTGAAAGATCAGTGATTTGCATCTGAGAAGAAAATGCCTTCTCTACTTTCTTTCATTGTTGATTTATTGTGTGCGATAGATGCACTTAATGGGAAATCATGATTTCATTCTGAGTATATGATGCCCATATTAAAGTTCAGGTTCCTGGAGTTATGTGGGTGTCTAAGAATACCTTTGTTAATTTCAAAATACTTTTTAATCCCCTATTCAAGGAAAAAGTCTTGAAAACACAGTCTAGATGCATAAATAATAAAACAATCCTAAATAAAAGAGAAAAAAAATCTTTTATTCTTCTAAAGCAGGACTTTCATTGAATCTAATTAATGACTCTCAAAGTGTGGGTTTGTAAGCACTTCCTCTGTGCCTGCCTTCTCAAGATGAGATATTTATATTTGTGTAAATGTATTTTTAAGCTAGTCCCACTGTCTTAAAGCCTTGACTGAGGCACCTAATTCTCTAATCACCTGAATGAACAACAGGGACCTTCTAGAACTGGTCCTACACACCTGGAACTTGAACCTTGGAGGATGAGCTCACACAGGAAGACTATTGAAGGAGACAGAAGATCTACTGAAAATGGCAGTATAAGTACCAGGGAGGAGACCAATGTCAGATATATGACAAAGGACTATCATGGGGTGATTGAAATATGAAGGTGACCCTGGATATGCTGCAGTTTTTTTTCCCAGCTCCTTCATGGAAGCAATACATGCTGTCTGCACAGAGATGGCAGAGTAAAAACGAAATAAGGAATGGAAGTAAAGTTTGAAAGAAGCCCATCTACACAGTTCATTGAAGGTTTGGGTTAGGGTTAGTATTTGGGTTGACAGAAAGAAAGCCTAGTGCTCCAGGTGAAGTGGGGCTGGAAATAGTCTGCCAACAGGAATGATCTGACGCAAAGAGAGCTTGCCTGCAAGAGGATTTTGGTCTAGATATTAGCTTGATGACTTTGTTGAAAGTGCAGCCCCGATCTTGAATTCTTTTATTCCAGATGTGCAGACTGAAAGGCTGGAGGTACTTCGAGATATGCTGACGAAGCATATATATTTCTCTTATATTATATATATATTTCTCTTATATTATATATTATATTCTCTTATATACCATATGTATTTCTCTTTCTTTCTACCAGGAAAGATGGTGGAAATATCTTATTATTCTTTCCTAATCTGCCTTGCAGGCTTGACCTGAAGGATTGTTTTATGGTGTAAGCAGACATTTCAAATGTGACACCTTTCTTCTGAACGGTTTATCTTATTTATGAACTTTTTGACAGAGGTTTCAGATCATCTCTATTTATCTTTTTCATCATTCTGCATTAAACTGATAAAATTTGTCTTTCATTTTGGGCCAGAAACCGTTATTTACAGTGTTGGCAACCTTAAATGCTCAAAGATTAGGAAGGCTTGCAAATCATGGGATTTATTTTTAAAGTGTATTGGCATTTTTAACTTACTTTCACATTTATGAGACTCTAGGACATGTTTTTCATGTTTACGAGCATCTCTGCACAGATATACAGGCTAGAAACCTCTCTGACTTTCTCTTTTAATCAAAGATGAGATTTTACTTGCTTATGATTCTCTGGCTGTCAAGAAAAAAACTCCTACTACGTAAAAAAATAAATAAAATTTAAGGGGTAATGAAAACAGTGAAGCAGTGATATATTCAGCATTGTTTGAGGTGGACTCATCTCATCTGAACCTCTGAAAATGGTCCCTTAGATTCCAGGCACTGCAGAGTACCATTTTTCCAAAATATTTTGTATGTCAATTTTCCTACAGGGACTAGAAAGCAAAGTAAGGGTGGCTGGCTGAGACAGAGACCTCAGATGGTCTTATCTCAGCGCCTTTAATTCAAGAACAGATGTCCTTCTGAACGGAGTGTCCAGTTCAGTGAGTTGTTGAGCTCAGTAATAGTCAGCAAAGCATGTGTAAGAAGTCTTTGCAAAGGCTATTATCTTTGTGGGGCTGATCTCACTAGGCTCTCATTTTAATCAGAGGAGACTGAATGACTCAGGTACAGAAAGAGTCTGCATGTATAGCCATCCACAGGAGCCTCCTTGTCCCTTGATTGTAGGAGGAGCATAGGGAGAAAGTAGTCTTAGTTAGGGAAAAGTTGGCATTTTGTCACATTCTGTGATAGGCACAAAATCAAATCCCAAGGCTGTAATGGTCCTTCTTATCCATAAAAGCAACAGGGCACAGTTCATGGACCACTTATGTCTGAGTAGGATCTTGCCCTGTAGATCTCAACTGGATATTGCAGGAGTTGGGGCAAGTAATTTTGGGGAGTTTCCTTGTAAACTGCAGTCACCGTGCAGTGTTCTCTACCTGCGAGTTCTGTGGCATGAAGGTGACTTTGCCAGGAGCTGCAGCCTGTGAGTAATATGTTCTGAATGTTTGCTCACTTTCCAGACAAAGCGAGGTGTTACGTCCTGCAGCAGCCAGGCATGAACGCAAATAACAAAATGAAGCTGACCGAACAGCCAGCAGGGATGTGTGGGGCTGACTCAGGTCTTTCCCAATTTCCCCACCACCACCTTAAAAATAAAGCTGTTCAGAGAAATGATTTTGCTTATTTGACTGCACCAGCAATATTAGTTTCATGCTAAAAAGTAGCCTGAAGAAAGTGGTGGTATCTGCGAATTAATTACCTTTTTAAGTGAATGAATGAATCAAGTGGCTAACTGTGAACCCTCTACATTTTTTACCAAGGAAATGTTAATTTACCCTTGAGTGAAGAGCACTGCAAAATCAGCCTATGTTATATGTTGGGGAAAAAAAATCCCGTACATGCGTGCTTGTAAGCTCTCCCAAACGCTTCCTTCCCACAGTGGACAAACAACTTCAAGCCCACCTCAGTATCTTCCACACTTTTAATTTTTGTTCTCTTACGTCCTTTCCAACTTTTCCACTGTCTGACATGATCCTTGCTGTGTAATGCCCACCCATAAATTGTCAGATATTCAGGGTATGAAGCTGTCACTTCATGTGATTTTTTTCTCAAGCCCCCTGCATGCTCATGGGTTGTTGTGACTCAGGAGAAAGCATTTGGTCTCAGGATGTGGCTGGCCAGTGTGGGCATGGCACAGAGTCCTGTGCTTCCCTACCCAGGCACAACAGCCTGGCTTTAGTAATACAGCGGTAACTCCTCAAATGTGTCTGTGAAAAAGGTACAGTCTAAGTCCTGGAGACCTTTACACTTTAAAAAGAAGGCTTCCGAAACCAAAATGAAATGAGGTGCCATTGGGCAAGGATGTAAAGGCAGAAAAAGTGATAAAACCAGGGTATGTCCATGGACTGCCATTTGCTCCTGTTGCTGCTTCATTTCCTGAGTCAGCAGATAGGCTAGTCACAGGCACTGTGCTACAGTTGCCTATATAAACTGATATTTGTGGCTGATGAGTCAGAGAATTCCTGTTTCAGTCTGCCCTTGTCTTCACTAAGCGAAAGAATAGGACATTTTGATTTGTCAGACTTAATTCCCTAAATGCGGTACTTCTGTGGGTTATTTCATTACAGCAGGAAAAGGCCATCAACACGGACTTAGCACCGCCATGTCTTTGCTGGGAAACCTTGACATGGTGACCTGGGAGTCCTTTCTGCTTTTTTGGATGTTGAAGTCGTTTTGCTGTTTAGGCATCAGCATCTTTCCTGGGAAGCATCTTTTGGGAAGATAAGTATCATCTTGGGTGGCTGAGCTTAAATGAAAACTCTGCCACCTCCCCTTTAAAAGATGCTTTTATTTATCTATTTATTTATTTTTCTTCCCCCTGAGTTCCAGTATTGAGGATCTGAAAGAGCCTGAAGCCAAGTTGTGCTTGCCAGGTCAGTGACCTGACTACTTTGAACTTAAGACAGAGGCATAGAGGCATTATCAGTCCCATCAGAGCCTCTTCCCATTTTTCTTGATAAATGACAAACACTTTTAAGAAGACCTTTTCCCCACATGAGGAACACACATGTGCTCAGCAGAACTGACGTTGCTATGTGAGGAGCAGCCGCTCTTGCCAAGGTTTCTGCTAACCCTGGTGATAAAGCTCAAGGATAAACCTGCCTTTGCAGGGATTTTTCTGTGTAATTAAGTGTTTTGCTGTATCCAGGCAAATTAAAACCCTGTTTGCTTTGTGTTTTCCATATTCCAGTAGGGATTTCTGATGACACCCTTTTATATCTGGGATCTTTCAGCAGCATTTTTGTCTGTCATTGGATGTTTTCATGCATATATTCCAGCAATAGATATGCTGGCATCCTTCCATAAACCTTTACCCGTCCTTAAAGCAAATTGTAATCAGCATAACTAGTTTTAGCAGAACTTTGATTGAGAAATATGATCTGGGAGGCTCTTACACACGGATGGATAATACAATCTACAGGGTTCTCACTAAAACCATTTTTGCTAATAAGCAATTAACTTTGGACTTTAGTTTTCTACCTGATGAATTTTAAGCTGTGTTGAATTTCCAGCTGTGATAGTGAAGAGCAGTCCCAGCCTTTGCACAAATGAGTGGCTGTGGAAAGATCCCCTGCAAGGCAGAGTTGAGTGAATGCCTTGTATCAGTGAGGGCATCCTGTTTCCGTAGGCAACTGTGAAGAATAGATATTCAGAGGAAAAAAAGACCCCTGTGATTTTATAGAGGCTTTGCTGCCCCTCTAAGTCTATTCAGGTGAAGCTCATGAAACATACTGGTGTGTTTGAGTGATGACTTGTGCTCATTGATTCTGTGTCACATTGGGTTTTTTCAGCATCTCACTGGGTTCTTCCTAAAGCGGTGCAATGGGAGAAACAAATTGGCTTTTGTAGTTTTTATTCCCTTCCTGCTAATGTTTATTCAACAGAATTCTATGTTGAAAAGCAGTAGGACAGTAATTTGTGAGTTTTGGGTGATGGCTATACTGGGAAGGCAGTACTCAGATTTGGACCTTGTGCTGGGGATGGGAGTTTGCTCCAATGGAGGCAGATGCCTCTTATGGAAAGAGTTCTCCCCTCCTCTTTCTTCACTGATCCCGTACCAAAGATCTCCTTGCACCTTGTCTGCATTTGTATTTTTTAAAACCTTGGAGTCTGTTCTCCTCCAGAGGACGATCAACTCTTCTTATGTGTCTAGAAGAAACATCACTGTTGTTTTTTATGAAAATATAAGCAACATGGCATGCAACAGAACTGCTCAGGGCATCAGGAAACTGGAAGCAGTCACTTTTTTCTTACACTAGTGGGGAATATCACTGGAAAATACATCTATACACTATAAAAATCCAAGTTCAGGTATCATAAAGAAAAATCTGTAAATTCTCCCCCTTCATTTATTAATTTGTATAGGAATTTCCCCTAAATTCCCAGTAATGAAACTTAACCAAAAATTGAGATTTTGCCACTTTTTTTGAGGTGAAAATTAATCCATCAAATTTAAATCAGCCACGGTGCAAACACAAAGCAAAAAAAAACATAGAATGAAGGCCTCCACTTTTTGCACTGATTGCAAGTCCATTGCTTTATTTCTTCCTATTTCTCAGTTCTCACCTTGACATCCAATTTGGGATGTCAGAATTATTTCTCAGGCACTGTAGATTTTAAAACTTCAGAATATGATTTTCTTTTTCTTCCTTTATTTAGTTTTTCTTCACCTTGTTCAATTATTAGCAAAGCTCCCAAATGTAGTTATGTTCAAGGTATGATCACATATCGGTGGAGCAAGTATGTCAGAGAGTTTTTCAATCTCCATAAAGTAAAATGGAAATTTTAGACTTCCATCAAAATTTTCTAACTTCTCAATGAGAAAAATTGCTGTTCTATTAACATTCAGAAGCTAAAAACTGGGTAAAAAATATTTCCCCCTCCCTCTTCTTTATTTGTTTATTGGCACCTGTGGCCTCAGAGGCTAACATGATGTCCTACAGAACTGGAGATAGCTCTTATCCATCTCAGGGAATCAACTTCACTTTTCTTTGCAAATCTAGATCGTGACATGGCAGCACCTCCTGTGCTTCATAATCTGAAAGCTACTTTTCTCATTGCAAAGAAGTAAAAACATCAAACCTGAGAAGTCAGTAAGGAGAAGAATATGTGTCTCAGTTCTTTATGCTAGTCCAAGCGCAATACCTGGAGAAAATAATAAACCAGTCAAAAGAACATCTCTGCTGTGCATTAAAAGATAAATTGCAGGGAAAATTTGAATTATGAAAGATTACTCAGTGGAAAACCACCTAGAAATTAATTACCTTCATGGAAAAGCAACTGTTAAAACTGACCTAAGTATTTATGTTTGACCTTGATTGTTACGTCCCTAGTAAGAAAGTCCTAGCAGTTTTCTTCAGAAAAATAGCAGTTAATGAAGTTGCCATTGGGTGTAGCTATTGTGTTACTCTCTTCCTAGATGATCGTCTAGCAAACACAGAACTGGTTATTTTTGCAAGACAGCCAGTATAGAAAAATTATTTCTCAATAATAATTTCAGGTTCAGCAGTGTCTTAGAAGGATGACAGAAATCATATTATTAGCATTCCCTACAGCATGAAAAGGAAGAGTATACCATAAACCCATTCTTGTAACTGATGCATATTTTAATCATTGAACTGTTTAAAAAAAAATACATACAGTACATTTTGTGCTTGAGTTTGAAGTTGGCATACTTGAGGAGATGTGTCTTTCCCTAGTTTGAATAAATTTGGTTTTGAAATAACAATGATCTGGAGGAGTGGAAAAAATCCACTTAAAGCTAATGAAACCTCGAGAGTATGCAGAGGTGTCTCATAAGCAGATTCTGTGTGCCTAGCAGAACTTGTTGTTCTACTCCCACGTGATTAGTCGTTCTCATGGGAATAAAGGCAGCAAAATAAATGGTTCTTCCCCCCTCTCCCTCCTACCTCAGCATATGGGACACTGAGATGCAGCATTCAGCTGCTTTTAAAAATGTTGCCAGACAAAGTAAGAGAAGTGAGAGGATCTTAGGACTAGGTCAAAATAAGACAGTGACCATTGAATCTTCTCAGATCTACTGAAAAGCTCACCAGTTCTAGACCAATGCCTATGTACAAGTTTAAAAGGCTGAATTCATGCTGCTTAGCAAACCTTGACTGTATTGTACATCTAACTTTAAAAACATCACTATCAAGATAGGGGTACTATGCAAGAATAAAATTACTTAAAGAGTGGTAGAAATAAGGACTCTTCAGAGCTTCTGAGATTTAAATGTTCAGATAGAAGGGTGAAGGACATTCCTCCTGTATCAAGGGCTAATCTTTTCCCTGCTCTTCAGCTGTAGTGCAAGACATACACGACTTCCCAGGGAAAGACAGAAGAGTCAAATTCTCCCTGATTTTCTCGTAGGTCATGGAAGTAGAGCTTGCAGGATGGAAAATGTGGTGGCATAAGTGATGTCTAGGAGACCCTTTGTGACTGCGTTGTGTCTTCACTTGAAGCCATAGCTGCCTCCAGGTGGGGATATGATCTCTGTAGTTACACTGAACAGCTTCAAATACACTTCTGGTTTCAGCACCAACAGCTTCAATATTCAAACTAAATTTTTTAAGTGATCTAAAGCTGACTTCTGAGAATCTTGAAGCTTCAGCTGGCACAGCAGTTTTGTTTCTGGAGTACTATAAAATCCCTGTAAGAAAAATAATTAACTTTATTGCTCTAATTTGGTGTTCGTTAAAGACAGGGATTTCTAACCCTGACTTGCACTAACACACAGTACAACCACATGTTTTCACGCACCTTCACGCAGGTCTGTGTGTCTACAGACCCTTCAGCACTTCTAACTATGTAGTGTCAGGGAATGACCTGTGCCAGGATGCAGGGAAAGGTCAGGCTCCAGGCTAGGATGATAAGGAAGGAGCACAAGTGACAAATGAAGATGGGATTCCTTCAACAGAACCAGCGATAGTCACTAATCTTGATCTTAACCAGAACCATTTCCACCGCCATTTTAAATGGATAGTTGTCCGTTCAACTATCAATCAGTTTACTGTGATCCAAGTTACTTAAGACATGATGGTTGAATAGAAATAGACAGTCAGCTGCAGTGAATTCTTTGATTATTTTTAAAAAAATTTTTACACAATCAACTAGAATGTCCCCGAGACTCAGAATCCTACTAGTAGAGTAGAAGAATATTCAGAATTTTATATTTGACCCAGAGTATTATAGGAAATATGGGTACAGATTGAAGAAGCTCAAAGAGTCACAAACAGTGAAATAAGTGTGTTGTCCTAGTGAAAATACTAATTCTGTCTATGGATTTAATAAGGTATATTTTACAAGATCCTATGCTATACATATGGTTATTCCATATCAGAATATTGATAAACAATACACAGGAAACATCTGTTGTTCATAAAAAGCAAACTGTAGCTAGAAAGATAATTGGTGAATTATACCTTGCCCAGTTAAGTCACTGGAAGGACAAAGAGCCTTTTTTCTGCTCTCATTTTGGCTCTTGCAATGGGTCTGCTACCTATTTTAGCCCTTGATCTTTCTACAAACAGGTGTTAAGCAGGTAAGACCTCATCACGTTCCTTCTTTCCTAGCCACAGGAGAGCCAGGGAGGGTACTGCAGTTCCTCCTCATTCAACAGCAGAATCAATCTAACATGGATGAAGGAATCAGGTCTTATTTACACTCTCATGACATTTTCAGGAGCAGAGACTCTTTGTGATTTTTTTACATTGTACCTCCAGACAAAGCCTGGCTTCTAGGGCTCTGACTGTGATGACTTTTTCAGTTGCACTGCATTTGAAGGACATTACAGAGTCCACTTTAGTACCACCTTTGTACTAACTAAAAGTTACATTGGAGGATAAAGATGAAAGAAAAGGAAAGTAAAAAAAACCTAAGTGCGGTGTTTGTAAGAACAGAGAACAACCTAATAACCACATTAAAGATAATGAGAATGAACGTTAAAAGAATTACTTGTAGTACTTAAAACAGTACTCCACTACGAGAAAGGGGGTGGGAGAATTATCAAAGACAAGTTTTCCTAAATCCTATGTAGCCATTCAAAAATGGTTTCCAAGCAACCAGAACATGTAGATAGCCCCAGGAGTAAGAGGCATTATGAATGCTTAGAGACACGAAGAAGAAGAGAAAGACAAAACAGAGCTGGAGTCAGGCTGGGAAGATGCTGGAGTGGAGGGCTCCCCTCACTCAGTGCCAGCACTTCAGCCAGTGAGGCAGAGGGTGAGCTGCCTCGTGCTCAGAAAGTCCACCAAAAGAAGGAAAATGAAGGAAAGAAAGCATACAGGGAATGTCAGAACCTAGATGAAAAGCATATGCTTTGCTCTCTTTCAAACCTCCCATTAAAACAAATGTGCAAGAGTACATATCTTGCTGGATGTAATTATTTTGCGGCAGACTGACATTTACAGTTCCCCTGTACTTTATTCTAGCTGTTTCAGAAATGGTCTTGTTAGCTTTTGTCCAGATCAGTAATTGTTCACTGTTTATTCTGGCAAATCTTTCATTAATGGCTGGATTTAATCAAAAAGGAAAAAGATGAGTGTCGAAAAAATTACTAGTTGGCTAGATATGTGGCAAAGGGTATATAATTGGGTAAATTTGACAGAAAACACTGAAAAACTGGTCCAAATGGTCGTAATATTGCCAGCCAGGGTAAACTGCATTTGTAGAGTATAGTTCTGTGTACTCTGAATTATTGAAAACAAGCCACAAACCTCCGTATATCATCATTGTGGACAAAACTTGGATATATTTTTAAATATATATATATAACCAAAAAAGTAACTCCTCTAGTTCACACACTGGAACAGGTTTCCCAGAAAGGTTGTGGAGTCTCTATTCTTGCAGATATTCAAAACCTGTCTGGACATGGTCCTGGGTAGCTTGCTGTAGGTGACTCTGCTTGAGCAGGGGGTTTGGAGCACATGATCTGCAGAGGTGGCTTCTGATTTTAATTGTTCTGTGACTTATGAAATATAGGAGCGTCCATGTCAACAAGTTTTGAGGTAAGAACTTTTACCTATTGTCACTTCGTTTTACCCTTTATTTTTCCTAAGTATATGGCTCCCCTGAGCTTTCTTTTAAAACTCTCTAAGTGCAGCGCAGAAGACTACAGCACTCCATAAATCATGGGATTGAAGACTCCAGAAAGCAGATCCCAGCTGAATCCAGAGGCTGTACAGCTAATGACCTACATGCCGGGGGTCCAGATCTCTTCCTTGCTGCATCCATCTACCTACCTTTCTTCTTGAGTTAAATCTGCTAATTGCCATGCATGTTCATATCTATGTACATTTTCAGCTGGTTTAACTGTGGAAGGTTCTCAATGTCAAATTTCTCCAGTCCACTCTTTATGTTATATAACTCATCACAGTAAATACATTAAGTAATGTATGTCTCAATACTGACGCACCAAACATCACCCACACTAATTTAAGGACTGCCTATTTTCTCACATTCGTAGGAATAAAATATCTCTTTGGCCTTTTCCCCTAAATCAGTTTTCTTTAACATAGGTAACTGCAGTAAGTAGCTACTAGGGGAAAGGATGGCCTGACATATAGCACACAGGCCACATGATCGTATATTCTCATTTCTTTAGGAAGTGAGGCTAAAATTATGATGTTTTCAGCTGTTTTGATAGGAAAGTGGGAAGCCTGGGACATTTTTCTTTGTTACTTTTTTTTTTGGAGTGTAGTTTAGATCTGGGTAATCACCACGAACACTTGACATTGCAGTTCTCACAGAGAGGGGTAGGAGCCAGAGAAAAATGTCTTCCAGTCACAGAGGAGCTATGTCTTTGTAAAAAGTCTGCTAATTACTTAGGCCAAGGCAACAAAGGCTGAGTCCAACACATTAAATCTGAATGGAGAACCACCCCAGAGAAGGTAGTAACTTATCTACAGCACTCATTGTCTTGTGCTTTGCATGATGCTTTGTCTAATGTCTCCGGACATGTTCCAACATGGAGAAAATTTAAAATTTAAATAATTCTTTTAGTTAATATTTTTCATCAAAATGTAATTTCCAAAGCCCCAGTTGAGGCCTTTGTTAAACCCTTTGTTAAGGGCTTTGTTAATCTAGGGCCAAGTTAAAAGCCCTAGATTTAAAAGAAAAAAACAAACCAACAAAAAAAGGCAAAATCAAAAAAGAAAGAACTAAAAAGAAAATCCAGAATGTTCTGAAGGACTTATAGTTGCTATACCAAAGTTGACTGTCTTTGGATTAGTGAAGCTATCCGCAGCTGAAAAAGACTGTGGACCTTGTTGAATGCGACTGATTCAGAAAGGCCTGAGTATATTCAGTAGGGAAGAGCATAGATCAAATTCTCCACTGTCCAGATTTCTTCCTGAAGCCATGGATTGCTTGTATCTTTCTTGAGAGAAGCATCATAGGGCACATGCACTACCATCTTGGTGTCCAGAGGCCACCTTCTGCCTGAAGGACTGTCAGCATGATCAAATTTGAGGTTTTATATAGCTCCTGGCACAACAGCAGAATTTAACCTTAAGTAAATCACTATTACAGTGAGATACAGTCTACAGTAATTTACCTTTATTTACTCACAAGTTTTCCTGTCAGTGACCAAGAACCATTTCAACAGCTAATGGAAAACATAATCACATCCTCCTTTGATGTATCTGCAATGTGTATCTAGACAATGATTTAATTACCAAA
Source organism: Gallinago undulata (assembly GCA_026546715.1). NCBI lineage: Eukaryota > Metazoa > Chordata > Aves > Charadriiformes > Scolopacidae > Gallinago > Gallinago undulata. The sequence goes on along the minus strand of JAOTQQ010000001.1, from coordinate 134,943,448 downwards.
AAGCACTGAGACTCTGATCCATCTCTAACTTTTTTTTGAATGTCCGAGGATTTTTTAATAGATACTCGTGAGTAAATGGGTGATGATCAGCTGTGATTTAAGTAGGCTGTTAACCTCTTAATGTAGTATTTGATTTCTGTCTCAATTTCCCACTAGTTCCTTATGAGTAAGAAACTTCACACAGCCTCTTTGGCTTACACAGCTCCACTTTTTCCTGCCTAAAAAGGCTTTTCTCCATTCTGGGAGTGAGGTACCATAGGCATTTCACTAAAATGCTGCAGAATCACAGAGGTGGCTGAGCTGTATACAAAGTATCCTACTTCTGTACTTCAGCAGCAGGGTCTAAATTGACGAGAATAATTTGGTAGAAGAGCTAGAAAAAAATGCTGAATGCTTTGTTTGAATTGAGTTAGAAAAAGATATGGCTTGGCAAAAAATACAATAAATGTGGACTTGATTCTCCAATCTGTCATCCCAATTTTTTATTAGAGCAACCTCATAGTGGAGGAGTTAAAACAATACACAGCTAAGACGAGAGAGATGAGAGCTGGACTCCTGTGAGTTTTGGGAAGCATGCTGCAGCGCAGTGCCTGACCTGCACTGTTGAATTCAAAATGCAACAGAGAAAGCACTCATGTTAAGCTGCCTAATCCCACACCCTCATCCCCTTTTTCAACCACAGGTAATATTTGCATCAAGCAATTTGGGGGAGGAACATTTCAACCGAGGACAAGCTGCAGAAGACGACCTGTTTCTGTTGGATGCAAAGGTAGTTAGTTTTGAGCTGATAAGGATTAAAGAATATTGAAAAGATGGCGGTTTTATTTTTTTTTTATTATTATGCAAAAAAGAATTTTGAGTAAGAAAATCAGCTGGCTGGGAAGAATAACAGGGAAGTTGGGAAAAATAATAGGCAGTAAAATACGAAGGAGGAAAAAGCAGTTAGATTGGGGGGAAAAAACAGCCCCATGATAAAACTAGCACAAAGTTGTTTTGTTTTCTTTCCTTAAAAACAGAAGTCTTGGACAGGGAATAATGGAAAACTAGGAAATGGCCCAGTGGATGCAGATCTAGGCAAGGCTGCAGATCTTTGCAAAGAAGCCGAACATGCAGACTACGGAGGGGCTCTGCATAGATGCTACAGTCTGCTCTTACAAATCTGATTGCAGGAGAAAGACTGCATATGGATATTTACAGAATACTGAATCAACACAATAGCAATACGCATTATAAAGTTATCCCAACAGAATCTGAGAGGGCTATGGGCCTCGTACTTAATGCAAGGCCGCTGTAGGGATACTGGGTAGGGGGAGCTCTCTGCTACATTTAATTATGTTTTTAAAGAAGTGTGAATGTTTTCTAAAAGTCATTTGGGAAGAAGGGGTTTGTGGGCAGAAATAGTTCAGCATTAGAAGGAAGATCCCAGTGATAAACTATTTTTGTATGGGCAGATGGATTTGAAACTGCAGTTGGCTCAGTGCTGTTCCTAATCTATAATAAGAAACTGTTGTTCTGTGTGATATCCTGGCCATATGCTAAAGCCAGAGGATAGTCTATTATAAAAGAATGAAGAATAGTTTATCTTTCTGAATTTGTTCGTACACACTGTGGCTCTTGCTTCTTCATCAGACAAAGAAAGCTCAGTGGAAGGAAGCAGATGCTCCTCTTGACTCCTGTCTTTATCGTAGGAATGGGACATTCTCCGTCTTTCTTGAAAAATGTGATTTTCAAAAAAGACAAGAACGAGCCGAACTTTCAAGCTCAGAGGTTTTAAATAACTCCATCTCTCAGATATGTACTCCATTTTATGTCATGTTAGTGGGAGGCAGTACAAAGCACTTTAATTGTATGAAAAATGTATAGGTGACTAGGGAGAAAAGAAAAAACAGAGTGTTTTCTCTTTGTGCCATTACATCAGACTGTACTGTCTTATCTGTCACTTTCTTGTCTACTCTTCTTCTTCCCAAGAAACACTGTTTTCATTTACGGACTTTTTTTTCCTTTGGAAGGTAGAACGAATCCAGACACGTGAATAGGGTCAGCCAGTAAGAGTCTGATGCCTTGAGGAGAGCACCACAACAAAAGCGCAAGCTGGATTTGTAAGTGGCAAGGGACAAGACCAGGATCACACACAATTAAGCCAAATTACAGGATAAGGAGCTGCTACAACTTAGCAAGTAGAAAAAGTAGATAGGAAAAACACCCTAGACTCATTCTTTCTTTGGAAGAGAGCTTACATGGAGCCTGGGACACTGAAGGAGTGAATATACAGATCCACGGAAAGTAAAAAGAAAGGTAACTGTAGGGGCACTCAGCAGCTACCCCAGTCCTTTTGCCTTGTGAAGGAGACTGGCTGCAGAAGAGAAATCACTTGTGCATCCTCAGTACCTCACTATAGAAATCTGTAAGCCATGGGGGAGATCACAAAATGGCAATTATTGACAGGCTATATGCAACAGTGGACAATGACTTCCTGGCTGAGGACACTTGCAGAGCGGCCTGGACGACGTGGAACCTTGCAAGGAACGTGGAGTACCTCCATTATCACATATAACAACTGTTTTCACATTTTTGTAGTTGTAGAGTTTCACATTGCTTATTGAAGTTGAATTATTTCTAGAAACTGCAGATGGTAGACAGTTCTGTAAATATATCTTTATATAAATTTATTTAGCTCATTTGATTTCGTCGTGGTTGTGTTAAGGAACAGAAACTGGATCCTTAAGAAGAGCAAGGAGTACCTTGGAGCTACTGCTCCTTGTGTCAGATATATTCTGATTTCCAAACACAAATGCATTCTCCTTCTTAGCCAAAACATATAATTAAGAAAAGGTACAAATATTGCCAAGAAGTGTGTGTTTGTCAGGAGGAACACATAGTTGGTAGAAATATTTCAACTGAGCTACAAAATCTGTATCTTTTGGCCTGTGTCTTTCTGGTTTAACATTCATTTTTTTTCAACTGAGACACTTGCTGAAAAGAATGTTAGCAAGCAGAAACATACGTAAAATTTCAAACGAACTAGGACTTACAAGAGTTATAGTATTACATCAAGATTCTGGGATTCAAGTGAGATGGCTCTCTATATAACTATGTTTAAAAAGGTGGATAGATCTAGAGGTAGTCTCACACATCCCTATCCAGTCCAGAAAAACATCATGTTAGCATTTCCAAGACAGCTGCAAGTTAAGCAGTACATCTGTACTCCGCAGGATAATGTTCTACAGGTGCAGCTACCCAACGGGTAGTGGAGTAAGAACAGTGCTGACCATCCAGTAATTTGCCCTAGTTCTCAGGACAGCTTATTGGTTTAGGCAGCACATCTCACTGACATCATTATCCTCCTTCCAGGTCAGCACCTGACTTGAGGAACTCACCGCCCTTCTCCACTTTTCAGGTGTCGTGGTTTAACTAGGCAGCTAGGACCATGCGGCCTCATGCTCACTCTCCCCAGATTGGATGGGGAATGAACAGAAAGATTAAAAGTGAGAAAAAGCTCGTGGGTTGAGATAAAAACAGTTTAATAAGTAAAGCAAAAGCCCCGCGCACAAGCAGAGCAAAACAAGGAATTAATTTCCTGCTTCCCATGGGTAGGCAAGTGTTCAGCCATCTCCAGGAAAGCGGGGCTCCGTCACACGTAACAGTTACTTGGGAAGACAAACACCATAACTATAAATGTCCCCACCTTCCATCTTCTTCTCCCAGCTTTATATACGGAGCGTGACGTCACGTGGCATGGTATATCCCTTTGGTCAGTTGGGGTCAGTTGTCCTGGCTGTGTCCCCTCCCAGCTTCTTGTGCCCTCCCAGCCTGCTCACTGGTGGGGTGAAACAAAGAGCAATAAAGGCATTAACCGCCTAGCGATAATTAAAAATATCACTATGCTATCAACAGTATTTCTTATCCCAAATCCAAAACCATAGCATTGTACCAGCTGCTAGTAAGAAAAAGTCACCGCTATCCCAGCTGAAACTGTAGCATCAGGACACAGTTGCAGTGCCCTGCAATTGCCAGCTTGGTTTGGCTTTACCACTTTTTTCTTCTAAATCTCTTTCCAAGGTCACATGCCATTTAGTCATTTATTTATTTTTTTAAATGGAAATATATATCTTTGTCACAGACCTAGGAATGAGCTGATTTTCTTGACAAAATCTGTTCTTGACTTTCCAGACATTAACCATTTCCAGTGAAAATGGAGTAACTTTATAATCATACCTAGTCTGTCTTTCAGGCCATTTTGACTGCAGCATGAGCTTTTCTTATATAAAAAATATTATTTGCATTTAGAAAGGCTGAGGGATACACCTTATTATAAATTAAACTGTTTATAAGCAAATGAGAATTAACTAATATAGTGGATTATAAAGTATGCCTCTTTATTGCCTAAGGTCCAGAGAAAGCTCTTAGATCTATTAAAAAAATAGAAGAAAATGGTTGTGAATATTCAGCTCTTTTATTCCACAGGTCTGGAAAATTGTTGCTTATACAGCCAAAAGTTTTCAGTTGTGATTTTGCAGAAGCTGTTTTGTTTTCCACACCCATTTCTGCCCTCCTCCTTGTTTGCCTGTTTCTCTAGTAGTTTACTGGGAAAACATGATGCAAGAGAGAGAGACGAAAAATTCAGTTTTTATTTTAATGGGAAAATATGACATTAAAAAAAAATTGACTTTAGCATAAGCCCCTCTTAAATTAAAGTTTATTGGAAGATGCTCAACCACCTTCAACAACAGGAAAGAGCTAGCTAGTAAAAACAGGATGCTGGGCTGTCCTGTCTTTGCTTTGCAGCGAGGTTACACGCCATTGCATGAAATTACTCATTTGAATGGGCCGTAAGAAACAAAGGCTGAAAATCTCTGTTCCTGTCAGTCTGCTGTGCTAGAGAAGATTGTGAATGACATTTTGTTTTCAAATAAGACCTGAGATATTGTGATATCTATTGTCTTGAGGGCAAGACATGAAGCTTATTACGTTAAAGCAAGGGGAAATAAAATAAAATGCAACGTTTTAAGGTGGGCTTGAGGGAGAGACAAAAGGGGCATTTTAACTGATGAAACAGAACCAAATTAAGACTGAGTAGGAATGAACTGCCTAGAACTCTGAAAAAACAGAAGGGATTCTTTGACATGATGCTGTATACAATTGGTTTGTTATAAGAATTTGAGAGATGTAATATAATCTAGAAGTTATTCTAAATCTAGGAGAGACAAAATTGGCTGACGGCCTATTCATGGTGGAAAGAGTAAGAATACATTGTAAGACTGCAGAAATAGAAGCAGCACTCAATAAACGAATCTGAAAGGGAAGAATGAGAATAAACTCAATGAATAAAAACCGGGCACTCTGAGTTTTGTATTACTGTGTAGGGAATGATGGCATAAGCCCTTCATGTGAGCTATTTCTGACCAGACCTATCAGATTCAACTGTCTTTTGTAAGCTCAGGTGGAGGACAATAATGTTTGGAGACAGTAACTTGGATGCTCATGGAAATGGATAAAAGATAGTTTGACATCAAATCCAGACATTATCATTCTGTAAGAAGAAAAATCCTAGGATTAGTGGAGATGAGACTTATGTGTAGAAAGACTTCAGCCCTGGCAGACAAAAATTAGGATATTAGCTATATTTCATAGGGGAAAATGTTATTTGTGGCAATGACAACAATAAATAAAGCAAGGTTTTTAATTTGGGATAAATTATTTCCAGACATTCAGGAAACCAATTGTGACTATCACTATTAATATGATTAATTTTGACACTTCAAAATGTCCGTAAATGTTTGTTTTCCCAGACAGACATCCAGATATCTGAAAATACCGAATATTTCTGCCAAGAACTATTTTTTCACAGATTAAAAAAAAAAAAGTCACATAACACTAATTATACTGTGGCAATAACTTTAATGCTGTGGTTATGTTGTTCTGAAAAAAGAAACATAGGTATTAATTGCCAGAAAAGCCATACTTTTTATGACACTATGTCAAAGAAGCTCATGAAACCAGCAGAAACCCGGATGCTCTCAGGAGATGGCTGTAGTAGAGCATCATAAAAGCAATTATAAATTTACCAGTCTGACTTCAAGGTAGAGCAGTTATGAATTTATTAGTTTGACCCAGAGAGAGATTAAGTGATTGAGGAAAAAAATGGGATTAGATTTATTGATAGAAAATATAAAAGAGTGGGTTCAAAGAAAACAGCTAAGTCAATACAGTGTTTTTTTCTCCTAGCACAGTTCAAATGACTGTCCTGCAGCTGAAGCACTGAGGTTTACTTGTTTATGTAGCTCCAAACACTTGCATTAATGAGAGAAGACACCACTTTAAACCCACTCTTGTTACTATCAATCCTTAGGGCCATATGCAGATGTCCATCATCATCTTTTTTTCCCACTTACACCATATAAAATGTGTTTGTGTACTGACAGCTTCTTCCAGAACTGGGTGTACTTCCAGAGCATTTGAAAATGTCCATCAAATTTGGAGGGGAAAGAAGCATGAGACTTGCACAATTTTACAAGTTTTTCCAAATTTTCTTTTTTTCCCCAAAAAAAGTCACCATGCCTCTCTTTTCTTCAGAGCCTAAAATTTCTATTCTCTATTAAAAAAAAAATCCTTTCCTAACTATCCCTTCTTTATAAAGCAAAATTTTCTAAAATAATCTTTCACTTCTGCTCTGATATTCTCAAAGTTGCCTAAGGGGAGCTGAACTAATTTCTGAAGGGGAGCTGGTAAAATCTCAGGCATATTCTGCAACATAGTAGTGAATAAGAAATGGGAATAACTCATTAAAAATGAGTCTGGTAATAGATTCTTTGAGAGCTGGAATTTTTTTCTTAATGATGTGGAAGAGAAAGATCTTTTCAGAAAAAAAGGTAGTAAAAAGGACATAAATTTAAATTTTTTATTAGCCTGAAATAGTAAATAGGATGGCAGCACTGGTTTAACTGTTTTCTTGGCCATGCTATATACTGCACCAGGGTAAAATAAATGCAAGCAGATATGCTCCTAGCCTTAATTCTTGTCATTAGAGGTTAATCTCAAGTCTTCCCTTGTCTCACGTTGGCTCAACAAATCCATTTGCTGTTAAACTAGTCATTCAGCAGGTGTGCCTGTTGATCTTCTACAGCAAATTCATGAAGTGCCTCCCTTTTGCTTCTCTTGTTTCTCAGCAAATACCTCTGAAAACCTCCATACTGAGCTGTCGTTTAGGACATCCTTGGGGCAAACACAGATTTACAGGCTTGGAAAGCTGTGGCTGCAGACAGTACATGCACTCCAGGGCACACAGGCACGATCACTCTACCCCCTCTTCTGCCGACACAAGCATATTCCCAGTGCAGTTGGGTCCTGCAGTTTTAGAATAATATTGTTTCAGCCTCCTACAGGACATCTAATCCAAACTGATGGGGGCCAGGACCCAGCAGAGGTTTCTCCTGAGGGTCACCATACCCCCACCGAAAGGAAAGGTAAGTGCAGGGGAATCAGCTCTAAAAGCAGATGATGAAAGTGTGGAGAGTAGGTGGAGATTGGTTCCTTGAAGGATGATGTGACAGGGAGCGACAGGAGATGAGTGCCTCATATGTCCTCGGTCTTTCTCAGACACTCATTAATTGGGTTTGAGTCAGGAATGGTGGTTCAGACTTTATTTAACTTAACCATTGCCTTCCCTTATTACTAATCATGCAGTGACACTTCATCTGTCATGTCTTAACAAACTGGAATATTGTAAGCTGTGGCACATTTCTCAGGAACGGTGAAAAATGATTTGTAGAGCATAATTTCAGATTCATAATAGCAGTGTTTTCGTTGATTAACATATACACTGACTGTTGTATATTTTGTAGGCTGTCATATGTATCATCATTGTCCCTCTATCTGTCTCCATATAGTATTTGTTCTCTCAGACACACCAATAGTTTACAAAATGATTGAATGTACATTTAAATAAACACGAACAATATGGAAATGCTTATAATAATTGTTTTATCACTTTGGCTGCTATTTATCAGCTCCCTCACAGTTATTAGGAACAGATTTACCCTTCTGACGAGACATCTTCTATGAGATGTCAAAGCCAATGCCTGCAAGTACCTCAGTAAAATCAGCCATTTAAGCCAGCCAATTTTTTGCTGTCTTTCCCTATGTAAAATACATACAGTAACCTCTAGGAAGACAATGGCAGTGCAAATGTATCAAAATCTTTCCAGCTCTTGTCAGTTGTCAGATTCCTTGCTCAGGCCACACTTTTCTGCTGAATCCTTGCCCCACTGGGTACAGCTGAGAAGGAAAATCTCAAAGGAGCCAGTCAGGGGTCCCTGAGCCATGAGCCCACCCTGGGCAGGGAGCAGGAGAGCCCATACCGGCAGGGCAGTCCTGCGTGAAACACTGCTGCTGAGGGCTAGAGGAGCACAGGACAGCCTGCGGGTGCACCAGCTCCCTGCCTCTCTTTTCCTCTTTGAGGGAATTGTGATAATGAAAAGCAAGAAGAAATTCTCTCTCTCTCTCTATCCTGGCAGGGAAACTTGCTTATTTCAGAGGAACCCTCACTAGCACACTTAAAACAAATCTCTTCTTTCTTTGCCCTGATTTAAAGATGAAGTCAGCAGTAGATCAGCCTTATAGCAGCTACAAAAATTCTTTTTTCCCCTTCCCTTTCCTTCCTCTCTATTTTCATTGTTAAATGACAATGAAGAAACACAATCAAGCTGAAAATTCCTTCCTTTTGTTTTGCTTTCTATTTTTCACTCCAGTGGAAGTGACTGCTCGTTGGTGCAAGGCTAACAATTACAATAATTTATCCCTGAAGGGATTTCAAATTGTATTCTTTAGAGCTGGAACTTCTCTTTATGGCTTTAAAGTTGGGGTTTTTTAGTTGTTGATTTTCTTTTTAATTAAAGGTTTCAACCCTTCAATTTTCATCTTGCATTTGAGCCATGTTAGTGTGCTTCAGAAGCTTGCAAACTAACCTTCAAACAGAGGGCCAGTTCCTGCTCTCTTTGAAGTCATGACAAACCTCCTGGTGATTGCAGAGAGGGAAACTGGACCAAAAGCACAAAGCACTTTTATTTCTTTCGGATTTCTTCAATCACCCTGTATCCATACCATGTATCAGAAGTGCCGCAGACTTTTTCAGGAAAACCAGATATATCATTAAAACAACTTCCCTGGCAGAAGCTTATTAAGCTGCTACTTAAGCCCAGTTAAGGCTCATTCAGCAACAACTTTGTCGGGTCTCTGCTCACCAGGCTAAACAGTCCAGCTGACAGATCTTCCTGCGGCCTATTGCAGAGGAAAAAGAGATAGCCCAGAGGTGCTGTGACAGGCTCCTGAGACCAGTGGTCCCAGAGCAGGCTGCCAGGCAGAGCTGCCAAGGTGGCTCTAATGCTAGAAAGTGCAAGGGTCCAAGGAGCACCTCTCTTTTCAGTAACATCACAGTTTCAGTAATTCTCAAATCACCTTTTCTCAGAGTTGCCGGTTTTGTAAGAAACAGTAGAAAAAGATAAGGACTCGGGCTTCGTTGAGCTCAAACCCCTTTATATTCTATTTTAAATGGCATTCTCAGCAGATTGGCAACTTTGCTTTCCTGCCAGCTCTAATCAGAAAGACATCTGAAATTTGTCGAGTGGGATACAATACTTGTCGTAAACTTTGAAAAATTAGCTGTTGTACTCTGACAAGCTATCTTTGATAAGACTCACCAGAATAAATGAAATTACTCTATCTGGGAAATTAAACATGCGTCAAATGCTTTAGCCAGGTCATCAGCAGAGATGAGTCTCCTTATGACAAAGGAGGAAGGCACACCTGGGGGTTGTCATTGCCTGTATGTGGTGTGCTACACACTGACATGACTGCTGTCAGTCATGCAAAATGACTCAAAATGCATCCCACTAAAGTTGTACCAACCTTGCTGAAGTTCAGTGCTTTCAAGATGATTTTCATCCATCCATCCATCCATCCATCCATCTATCTATCTATCTATCTATCTATCTATCTATCTATCTATCTATCTATCTATAGCTTCTTTTCTCTCTATGTTCCTGTCCTGATCTTTCTGACTTACTCCTTGTCTCTCTTTTCTTCAGATGAAAGCGCAAAGGATTTGTTCTGCTGGGAGAGCATAAAGAGAATATGTGTTCAGGAATGCGTCACTGGGGTAGTGACTGCCATTGGTGGTTGGCTTAGGAGAGAGTTACAGATTTCCAAGAGCTAGTCTGGTAGCACTTGTGTGGGAGAAGGAAAGGAGTAGCTGCTTATCAGGACTTTGTGATATTTGTTAGGAATAAAAAAACCAACATGTTGGCAATCTCATTCCTGTAAAGAAGGATGGCCATAATTCATCAAAGCTGCCAGGGCTGGGGTCCCTCTCACCCGACACAACTGCGCCGTGCACACCCAGCTTCCTGAATTGCGAACAGAGAGAAGAAGGAGCATCCTATTGTGTCATTCATTTGACCTATTTTAACTGACTTAGATAGTTGTTTTTCATTGTGTTTAGGATAAGAATGGCTGCAACCTGGAGTTTCATCCTTTCCTCTGTTGGTTGTAAATGTGCAGAAAATGCTCTGCATCCAAAGAAGAAGGATCAGGCATTACCAGCTGACAGTGCCCCAAGAGCCATACTCCTGAAGTGAAAATCACAAGCCTGGAAATTGCTTAAGAGGTTAGAGTCAGCAAAGGGACCTGTGTTCAACTGCAGCGTGGTTCAAAGCAAATCTCTAATATGAATATTTTCTGGAAAACAATTGCATGGGATGAGACACTTGAGCTGGTCAGTTCATAGACAATTTTATAGGTACTGAGTTCAAGGGTGATCACTACTGGATTTGGGCTGCGAATGGTAACCTTTGGTGTGTGAAGCAAACAGGGAAACAGCATCTGACAAATGTCACTGTCACACTCAATGTGGTTTTGTGCAACAGTTGAAAGCAAGAATTTTTTCTTCAAACACTTTGTGTTTATATGTGCCTTCTCTGAGCTCCCAATGGCATATGCCTTTCTCCCAGTCACCTCCATTGTTCTCATCTTTTACTTATTGAAAAGAAAAGTCTTTCTCTAAAACGGAAAATTCTGTGAATTAAAAAACAAACAAACAAACAAAAGTGTTATAAATTCTGCTATGACTTCAGAAGTGTTTCAAGGTATGTATGCCACAGAAGAATTTTTGCCAGCATAGGACTTACTGGGCACATATATCTCTGTAGAGTCCAGACAGAGGTTTTCATTCAATTCTATTTAGGAAGGAAGTGTGGTCCAGTTATTAAAGAGAGAGATTACGAGGCAAGTGCCTGGTTTGTACTCAACTTTGCATGCAACACTGAGCAAATCCTACAGCTTCTCTGTGGCTTAGTTTCCCCGTCTGTAAAATGAGAGTGATAACGCTCATTTATATCACAGGGGTGAGTCTTAATTATTGTTTTTAGAATGTCTGCTGAGCTGGATGTGAATTCGTTCTTCTGCTGAAGTCAGTGCAGATTTTGCTTTGTGTTCATTGCAAAAGAGATTTCATTCTTGAAATGGTAACAGAATAAAGCTTCTGTCCTGTATTTGGAATCCGCTCTTTCCCCTGCTCATAGACACCTAAACAGCTCTGTGATAGCACAAATCCCACTGATATTATGAATTTATACCACAAAACATTTAACATTATGAATAATGTATGAATTTTCTGGTTTCTGTTTCCCTTGTTTTTTTCCAGCAGGGCTGGCTAAAGATGGCTTATTCAATCCGAATTTTTTTAAGTCCTCAAGAGAACTGACTTTTTGGAAGCAGATTTGTCAGGAAAGTATTAAAACTTCCTTCCCCACTGCTGAAAAGCCTAAGTCCTTAACAGCTGCATCCTTCCAGCTTTGCCCATCATTCAAGACATATTATTCCACAAAGAGTAATGGGAAACTTGAGGGAATTCAATTATCAAATCACTTCCTCCCTTGAATCCTTTACAAAAATTTAAGGAGGCGAAGCTGTCAGTCACCACTTATGCATCTAAGATGGCTGGGCACAGAATCTTTGCAGCTATCATAGAGAGAAAAACGTAGTCCTATTAAACATCAGAAAAAGATAAGCTTTGAGAAAATATCCAATGACACAGATTTTAAGAAGATTTAAAAAAATATGTAGGGTATTAACTCATAAAAATTGAGAAATATCTAGATTGAAGGATTTGATATTCAAAACAGGAAGAATTTGAAAATTAATATCTTGCCAAGAACATAGGAACAAACTTCAAGCAATAAATAAAGGCTATTAAAATAATGCATGACAATTTCATTTAGTGCTGAAGGAACAGTGAGAAGAAAAAACCTGATTTTTTATTTTTTTTGTTTTCAAAAAAGACAAGACCATTGGGATGTTTAACACCTTTGTCTCTCTTTAATTCATCAAAGCTTAAATAACAGGTAAGCCAAATGGTCACCAGCAAGCTCCTGCCTTCCTCCTCTTAGCAAATCCTGCATGTTGCAGAAGGTAGTCTTCCGCTTCCCAGAGTGCCTTGGCAGCATCTTCCCTGGCAGCTAGCAGCATCCCCAACTCCCAGATCCTCAAAAAAGGCCTGCTCTAGACCATACATTGATCATTCTGCAAATCTACTCAGTTCACTTGAAAAAAATAATTGTTTTGATGATAACAGGCTATGTTAGTTCCAGTTCTAGTCACAATTTTAATATCTGAACAAATATCAAAATATTTCCCTTTTCCATTTGGAAAACTAAAGAAGAATGCCCATTATATTCAGTCACTGTCAAAAAGTTGAATAGATCTGAAGAGAAATTCAACAATTCAGGCGATGCATCTTGTTTTACATTCAGGTGACATTTTCTTACTTTTTACAAACCTGCATCAATAATTTCAAATATCCTGCAAATAATAACTAACTTAGGCAACTTCTCTAAGTAAAAGACAGATCATGATAAATCAGAAGCAGTGACGATTTTGTTAGATAGAAATAGAACTAGGCATCTTATGGAAACGTTCAGAATGCAGAAGGCGAGGCAAACATCAAAGATTCAGACATCCATTTCCCCTTGGAAACAGAAACAGAGCCAAGGTTAACGCAGTCCCAGAAACTGCATAGTTAGTAAGCGATGTAAATATATGGCAGGTTTTGGTTTTTTTTTTCCTTCTGAGAGAAAATAAAGATAGATGAATGCAATTTACAGCTTGCTGTTCATTCTGAATATTCACCTTATCCTACACTTCTGTCTTTAACATTAATTAAAAAATACTGTCTATTGAGACCTTTATTGGGCAGTGGAGGCTTATAAAACCAGAACTTCCTCGCAACAATGCAAATATCAAAATCCAGGAATTGTTTTTAGATTTCAGCAGCTCTACATATTTCTGCCAAACAGCTTTCTTTCTGGACAGGCAAAACATTAGTTTAATCTCCTGGGTTATGGAGTGCCAGATGAGGTGTAGTAGACATGGCTTTTTTTTTCTTCCCTACACGGTGCCCTCAGACTGTTATCAAAATCCTACAGTGAGAGGACAGCCCTATGAAGTAGTGTGCAGCCCCTGCTATCTTAAAAAATCTTATCTTTCTGTGTGTCAGGGGGAACTCAGGTCTCTGCAGAGGAGATGAAACCGTCCTTTGGTTTAGGAAGATCCTCTGTGCAATTAACTGACTGCTAAACAATCTACTGGAAAATAAATCTTCCTTCTGCAGCAGTGAAGGAAAGGCTCTATCCAGAGAATAGCAAGAAACAGTGATATATCCAACCAGACTAGGGTGTCATCCTTTCAATAGCCCTGGTGCTTGGACCGTCACAGTGCCCGCCAGAATGACATTTGCCATCTGCTGAGGTTGCTTGGGTTGCCACAGTGGGCAAGAGAGTCACACGTTGCTCACCAGCAGGTTTGGATTAAACTCAGATTTCAGAAGAGAATCTGGGGAGAAGGATCCCTTCCACCTCAAAACCAATCAAAATACATTTCACATGTGTTGTCACCATTCCAAGGAGCTTTGCTTAAGAGTAATTCAGCAGAAAATTGCTTGCAAAATTGTACGGAGACCCCTATTGACTATTTAAAACAGGTGATGCTACTCACACTGAGACTGATGCTGTGACTTGGCAGGTGCTAAGTTGCTGCTTCTGTTGTGGGAACGTTACAAGATCTTTGCTAAAAGTGGAGCTGGGTTTATGTTTTCACAGGCACAACATTGGTATTGCAGCATAGCTATGCATGCCGCTAAATAGAAGTTAAACACACATGAGAAGAGTTGGGCTTTTTGTTTGTTTTCTTTGGGGTTTTTGGTGTAGTTGGGCTTTTTGTTTGTTTTTATTTTGTTTGGGGTTTATTTTTTGGTGTTGGTTTTTTTTTTAAGCAAAGAAATGATTTAACACTGTTAAGAGTGTGTATTTTCTCTGGAGTGCATAGCTTCAGTTTTAATGCCTCAAACTAAGGATGGCCACATCTTTTGAATCCACACGTATGGAAATAAGTGGGCAAACACTAGGAGCTGGAAGCTGGAAGCTGCTGTCTCAGGTGGAGGCCAGCTACCATGTGTTGAAATGTGGCAATTTTGTTTTTTGTGGGACAGCTTGGCTCCGTGGTTAGCTACAAGAACTCACTTGTCAGCAGCATCGGTGCTTCCCTGTAAAGGTGCAGGTGAAAATTTGGAAACGGGAAATCCCAGGATTTTGAGGGGGTGGTGAGTAATCAAAAGTTGGGAGTAGAACAACTGGAATCCTTATTTGGTAAGATGCAGGAAAGCGGAACAGAAGATGACTGTATACTTGTCTGCAAGGTGAACATTTGAGTACATGGAGCAGGTTCAAAAGGTCTGACTACCCTAGAAATATGTTGTAAAATCAGGCTGTCTCTTGCCTGGTGAATAATGAATCAGCCTCAATAAAAAATACTT
>JAOTQQ010000001.1:134870314-134922693 GCA_026546715.1 Gallinago undulata | reverse complement strand
TTTTGATTGACCTGTGGAGTGGCAATAGTCTTAGTGAAGACATGTAGATAGACAGAGGACTGTATCATATATACTTGGCATACATTTTCTACCATTCTTGCAAAATGCTAAATACCCAAAGAATACAATCAATGTCCTTGGCTGTCAAAGGTATGAGATCCTGACAACAAGCATACCTTATAGAAATATTTTAACAACCCAATCCCTAGCTGTTCTATAATTACTACTCACTGCAATCCTAATGTAAGGTTCAGCAGCAGCTTATAACATCATTGCTTCAGCATTAGGGGAATCTGTTTCTTACTTGATGGTAGGAAAAGAGACATAATTCTTACTGTAGGTTAATATATATTACATACATCATTAGGTAACAATCCACGTGGGGACTTGGTGCTGAGTTATTAATATGCTGTAAGTTGCATTCTAATTTACTCTGCAGTAATAAGAAAAGTGTTATGTAGACAAGCCTCATATAACTTCAGGAACAGAAAGTCCTGGTTATAAGGTTATATGCACCCTGTATGCAGACTGCAAGAGAATTTACCATAGCTTTTAGCAGAAGGTTTACAATAAAAACAGAATGAAGCTGATCATACAATTGCTAACACTTGTTTCCTTTCCAGAAGCATACCTTCAGGAAGACAGAGAGTAGAGCTCTGTTATTTATTAATTATTTTGCTTTTTATTGCTTATGGTTCCATTGAGACAAGAAATGGAGCTTTTGCCTGGAGCACTTACATTGCCTAAGGAAAGGGAAGCTGTACACAGAAATGCAATCAGCTGGCAGTGGACCATAGGCAGAGCTGGTGTGCCTTTTATTATTACTGATCCTTACCAACACCTGAGACTTCATAACAGAAGCCACCATTTATACTCATCTATAACCTCTCCAAACCTAAATCATAGGATATTTCCATGCTAGCTTTCTGATCTTAATAACGGCCTTTCAGAATGGGAAAGAGGTTTCAGAGACAGAAGTTTATGATTTATGTACAAATTCCCTGTGTTCCTGCCTAGGACAGGGCTTACAAGGTCAGAGGCTTATGTGGTATTTTTATTAGTTGGAGAGATGCACTTGCAGGTAGGAATAAACAGCCTTTTGACAGCTGATTTGGCTTCTTCTATTTGTTACTGCAAAGTGATGTTGGAGAAGACCTCATGAGAAAATGAAACATGGTTCTACTGAGATGTTATTTATTTATTTTTAAAAGTTTCTTGTAAATAACCATTCTTAGAACTTTCGATGACTTATCTGCCTGGCTGAGTGAGCTTCCACAAATCTGCCAAGCATGTGGCTGTGCACAAATATATTTTGGACTCAAACAGCTGCCCGAGCAGAAGACCCTCATGATCGGGGATTGGGCGTGGATGAGGAATGCTGAAGTGAGAACTTATCTAAGTGAAGCTTACTCATTCCTTAATGAGCACTAGCAGTGCTTTAATCAAGGTGATGCATTTCTGACTTACTATTACCCCCTCCAGACCTGTTCACAGGACATAATCATGGACCTAGTAGCTATCAGCCAATAGGTGCCTGCTTTAGCTCCACCTCCCACGTGTAGGGACAGTTAAGCCCAGGCTCTGTGAGAAAAGCAGAACTAAGTATCAAAGTATTTTCTCTTTGCAAGTGCTTTCAGCCTTCCTCCTCCTGTGTGTGAAAATGCTTCTCTGCAGCTCTGCACCAGTGCTTTCTTCCGGTCTTCTTGCACTGCACATCAAGGCTCACCAATACATCTGCTCCATTCTGCTGCGCCCTAGCAACTTGTGTAATAAGCCGTTATATGACTCAGGATGACACCAGCAGCTGTGGCTTATTCTTCCAAACTGCTTTTAAATGATTTATTCAATTTACCAAATTTTATGGGTTTTATCTCACTTACTGCACTGTTTACTTGTGGAGTATTTTTAACGTTTATCCACCACTGCCCTGCTTGGTGCTTCATTTCACTTTATTTTTATTTAATTCTGAAGTTTAAGAAATAGAAAATTCTGCACAAGTAGTTCTGACTGACTTAGAGAGATTTAAAAAGCATACAAATTTATGATGATTTATTTATCTTACTATAAACCTTAGTCACAACTAGTTCTAAATGTATATCTCCTTAATTTTTCTTATCACTCTCTTCCTGTTCCCATTTTTCTTGCAGTAACATTAATCTTTTGACATGGGCATCATTATTTTGCAGGACCTGTAAGAACAGTTCCTTTATGTCTCTGTATTAAGCAAGACTAATTCATCCATTGGTCTGATTGTCAGGGCTAATATCTTAGTAAGAAAAATGTCTTCTGAGAAACATCTGCATTATTAAAGATTATGAATAAACTGAAATGAGGGCAATTTATCTGTTGAGGAATAGCAGCACATTCTATGAAACAGCCTTCCTTTTGAATGATGACCTGCAAAGGGGGCAGTGCTGGTCAACCAGAGCAAGGGCTCCCAAGAAACTTGCCCAAAGTGCTGCTGGAAATTGGTGTCTTTCTGGCTCCCTGCCACACACCTTTATTCTGCAAATTTTCCTCAAGCTAACCTTCAGGCCCCAGAGCCTCAGACCTGGTAGTTAGC
This sequence comes from Gallinago undulata, assembly GCA_026546715.1. NCBI lineage: Eukaryota > Metazoa > Chordata > Aves > Charadriiformes > Scolopacidae > Gallinago > Gallinago undulata. The sequence goes on along the minus strand of JAOTQQ010000001.1, from coordinate 134,920,130 downwards.
ACTGCTACTTGTCCACCATTTCAAGAGCAGGCAGGACCTGGGCAACTGTTGCTGGAAATCTGGGGTCATGGGGCCCTAGAAAAGTCCACATAGCATCAGCTTGGTGAGACAAGCTCTGGGGGAGCCCTTCACCATCACTGGTTGGTTTCCTCCAACCTCACCTCACTGGTTTCCAGTGTGTGGAAAAGTCCAAATATGGCCACATTGCCCTATGCACTTGAAACATGCATCTTTTAAATGTGATGAGAAACAATGAATTTGAAGATGTGCAAACCAATGGAGGCAACATCTATTTATGTGATTGCTATATGGCAGCAGATCAGGCTGGACTCTGTGAGAGCTGCACAGAATTCATGCACTGTGTCCTGGCCTGGCACAGACAAGTACTTGGTTGAATTCTTAGTTTGGACATCTCTCCTTTCTCATGGAAAATCAGTCTGTATTATACAGTAAAAGGGGATAAATGTGCTCTTACTGAAGAACAACTGGGCACTTAAAAAAATTATTAGGTAGGCAGACAATTAAATGGATCTGGGACCATGCCGAGGGTGACTATTGGTGTATCTTTACAAAATAATCTTCAAGCTCAGTCAGACCAATTAACAAGTGAATGTTTCAGTGAGCAAAACATGATTAGATTTCCCCCTTATTTTCCATATCATCTTCTATCCTTCCCTTGGGAGGCAACCTTGTATGACCTACAGTTAACACCAGACAGATGCAAGATAATTAAAACATAAGTGTAATCAATGGTTGCAAGTATATGCATTGTATTCTGTAAATAGAATACAGGACACATGCCTATGTCTTCTTTATATCCTACTGAGTATTTATTATTATAAGCGCTGAGCCCAAAGGTGGAGCATAGGATTAAAAGATTTATTATAGTACCTTATATTTGCTCTCTCCTAATCCTGATGTATTTATAATGGCCTGCTCTGCTACACAATAACCCGTTTTATTCAGAACATATCATTAATCAATTAAATGTAATTTAGATTGCTCTATAGGTTTTTTCTTTTTTTCCCCCTTGCTATTCTGCATTTCAGTCTTTGCTACATTCTAAAAAGACTGACCTTATAATAAGAAACCACTTCTTCCTTGCCTGTCGATTCTGAAGAATTTATAGCCATCCATTGTAACAATGCAGTTGTGAGTCACCCCACCATGTTTCTGTGATGGCAATTCTATCATAGTTTTCCAGAAGCATAACAGCTTCCAGCTCCTTTTGTTTGCTGCCCATGGTGTGTGCATTGGTGTAGATGTGTGTCAGTTGGGCTACTGATCCCTCCACCTTTTTTGGGGGAGAAGCCCTAATTCCTACATGATGATTTTCAGTTGCTTTGTGGTTTCTAATGAATAGACAATCCTTATGTCTTTGTTGCCATGTGGACCGCCATCCCCTACCTCCACTGAGGTGGCTTTGGTGCTGCACACATTAGTACAGGGACATTTTGAATGTGCTCCAGTGTACTCAGAACATCATAGGACAGACTGAAGGACCTCACTAGCACACAGTCCCTCAAACACTGGCATGCTACCCCCAGGCTTATCTCTAGTGAGCCTAGTTTTACCCCTTCTCCCCTTCAAGTTTAGTTTATTATTATATTATTTTATCGTTTTATTATTTTATTATTATTTCTTAGTCTATTAGCAGGTGCCCAGTTTTTATATCTGTATCAGTTGATGCTGAATGCTGAAATGGATGAGAGGTGAGGAAGGCATAACCCCCTCTACAGAGTCTGCCATCTGCACTATCAGCAGAGCAAGTCCAGTGCCTTTGAGAAGGTAGAGGCAAGATGGCAAGGGTGTTTGAGTTTGATAAAATGAAATATTTCTTGTGATGTATAAAGAAACTATATAGGATATTCCCTATGTATCCCTGTAAAGAGCTATGACAGCCTTGAGTATGCTTTGACTCGGAAGAGGTTCTATCAGTTAGAGGGACTGCTCTGTTTAAGAAAAGGAATGTTCTGTTTAAGGTACACAGACTGGTATTTACCTTGAAGGAAAACCAGGGACATGAATGGTCTCACTGTGGATTTGGTATCCAAAAAAATGGCACAGAAAAGAAATCATACTACAACTGTATGCGATTTCACCCCACAAACTGAATTTGTATTGGTTAAAATAACCAAGAAGGAAGTTTTAAAGAGAAGGGCAGAAACACATTGTATGGTAAGCTAAAGTGAGGAGAATAAATATGGTCAGAAAGCATCTCAGTGATATGAGCTCCCCAGAGTGAAGGTAGGAGATAATTAGTATCAGTTCCCACCCTAGGAAATGTGCCTTACATGACACGGACACTAAAGCTACTGTTTAAGAACATTCTTCCTATGTATAGTTTAATTTTACAATTTATTAGATTTAGCCTTTCAGCTGAGTTTATAACTCAGGGGGTATATATAAGGGGGTAATTAAGATTACTCCCTTATATATATATAAAATATATATAATATATTTATATATTATATATAATATATAAGGTGGTAATTAAGATTACCCCCTCTGCTTTGCAAGAGTAAACATGTTATTTTAATTTTTTTAGGCTTGCCTCATTCTTCAAGTGAGTCCAGACTAATTTAATGCATTTAACCGTCTTCTTATTTCCAAAAAGAGGCTGAATCTAAATCCAAAGTCTTTGAATACAAACACAAATACAAATACAAAGGGCAGTCCTTTGGGAGCCTGCAACCACAAGTATGGAAAGCAAACACAGAAGATGTCTTCCATAAAGCTGTGAGAGTCAGCCCGAGAGCAGCAAGATTCTGGGAGAAATTTCCTTTGGTGAGCTTAATCCAAGGAGCAGGTGTGTCCTTGCAAGATGACCCCTGGCTTCAGGTAGCTCCCAATTATTACAGGCAATGCTGGTGTTTGGCTTTATACCTTGCAAACTGAGGGCTGGAGCACTGGTCTGGTGTGTGCGGTTGGCTGCTGCATGTCAGCTCCAACTCTTACACCCCACGGAGCTGGTGCTCCCAGAGCTACTGGAGCTGGAGATTTTCAAATCCAGCCCAAATGGCCCGAACGGAGCCATTAGCTGTCAAACAGTTTGTCTCAGATTTATTTCAGCAGGCTGATGAGAGCAGTTATACTTTCTGCTCTGAGAGGCTCTCTCCAAGTGAAAAGGGCATGCTGCAACCTTTGCAGAACGGGCTGGATGAACTGGCACGGCCACGGGGAATGAGAATGGTGGAAAGACAAATAACTGGCTTATTTTAAGTTGGAAAACAGCCATGGCTTCAAACTGCTCTATTTGCTGGAAACTCTGAAAACAACTTTGTGTAATGTCACCAGGCTCAGTCCTCAGTCACAAAGATGGAGACCGGCGCACCTCCAAGCTCAAAAATATCCTGGAGGCAGGTGCCAATCGAGTCCTTCCTCTTTACTGTCTGAGGAAGCACTTTGTACAATACAGTAAATGAGGTACTAATAAACAAGTTTTACATAGACGATCGCAACTGTCAGAAAAACAGAGGCTAATTTTCTTTACAGCCCAGTATCTTAAGAGACAGAAAATTGTAATGTAGTTTATGCAATGGTCTGAATCATTAATATACACAGGAATAAAGAAATCTTCAGTTTTCAATTTTCAATTTTATTCCAAAGGAGAAGCCACTTTCTGCTACCAAGTATCCTGAGGACATAAAATCCAAAATTTACACCCCCAAATTTAATAGTGAATGTTGCTTAACAAAACACCTTGAAATGTGTGAAATTTAAAACTATTCTGAAAAGGCATGTTTGAACAGTGCAAGAAAAATGAAGACCTGGTTTCTACTGCAAAAGCATATATCAAAATAGATGATTACACAGTGGGACTCCTTTCTAATAAGACAACAAATAGAAAACAATCACTGAGATGTAACACCTGCCTGCATGAAGCGCCTTAAGTATGGAATTTGCTTAGCAATATTTTTTTGCTTTATTGAAAGCATATGTTATAATTAACTTAAGTACAGTTGCTTTTTCCTTTAGCTGGAGAAAAAACTGTATTATTCCATGAGCTCCTTTCCAGGAGGATTTTCCTTTGATTCTCTGGGATTTTTAGTTGCATGGAGAGGAATGCCTGTATGAAATTATCTTCTTAAGTGACTCTGGTATGGAGTATGGTAAGAAAAACACACACTTGTCTTGTGCGTCAGATCCCCTGAGAATTGTGCAGATTGTACAGATCACACTTAACTAATGCTTCCTGTAGAAGAGTTTACCCAAGTTCTGGATACACAACGAGGAATGTAGTCTGTGCCCGTGGCTTTTTACATGAAAGATTACCAGACTGCAGGTTAAGAACTGTTCAGAAAGGACAGTCAAGGAAGGAGTGTCATAGGTTGGTTGCCCCCTACGTAGGAGAATGGATTGACCGGACAGTGGTGCCTCTGAGAAACTTATGACAGCTGACATGATGAAGGCTAAGGTACTCAACAATGGGTTTGCCTCAGTTTTCAGTGGTAATCTCTCTTCCCACCTATCATCTTAAACCATTGAACCTCAAGATAGGGACTGGGGGAACAAGTCTCTTCTATTGTAGAAATTAAGGTTCAAGACCACCTGAAGAACCCCAACATACATGAGTCCATGGGACCCAATGAGATGCATTCCAGGATCCTGAGGGAATTGGCTGATGTGGTTGCCAAGCCACTCTATCATCTCAGGGCAGTCAGGTAAAGTCCCCACTAACTAGAAAAAGTAAAATTTCATACCCACTTTTAAAAACAGCAAAATGGAGGACACTGAGAATTACCAATCAGTTAGCATCAACTCTGTGCCTGGTAAGACCATGGAGAAGATCTTCCTGGAAGACATGTCGAAACATGTAGTAGATAGGGAGGTAACTGCAGAAAGCCATCATGGCTTCACAAGGGCAAATCATACCTGACTAAACAGATGGCCTTCTACGATGGACTGGCTGCATCAGTGGACAAAGGAAGAACTATGGGTGTGGACTTTTGTAAAGCTTTTGATACAACCCCACACATAATTCTAAATCAGAGAAATACGTTTTGATGATTGGAATGGATATGAAATTAACTGGATGATGTCCAGTAAGATATAATCTATGGCTCAATGTCCAAGTGGAAACCAGTAATGAATGGTATCCCTCAAGGATCTGTATTAGGATCAGTATTTAACGTCTTTATCAATGACATAGACAGTGGGTTTCAGTGCACCCTCAGCAAGTTTACAGATGACACCAAGGTGAGTGGTGCGGTTGATTTGCTAGAGGGAATGGATGATATCCAGAGGGACCTTGATAAGCTTGAGAGGTGGGCCTGAGCAAACCTCATGAAGCTCAACAAGGCCACATGCAAGATCCTGCACAGAGTTTGGGGCAACACCCAGTATCAATACAGGTTGGGGGATGAAAAATTAGACATGAGTTGGAAATGTCTTTCTGGCTAGAAGCCAAAAAACCCCATCAATTTCTGAATCAAAAGCAGTGTGCCCAGCAGGTCAAGGGAGGTGATTCTGCCCCTCTACTCTGCTCTGGTCAGACCTCATCTGGAATACTGCGTCCATCTCTGGGGTCCCCAGTACAAGGAAAACATGGACCTGCCTGAGCAAGTTCAGACGAAGGCCAAAAAGATGATCAGAGGGCTGGAACACCTCTCCTCTGAAGAAAGTCTGAGAGAGTTGGGGTTGTTCAGCCTGGAGAAGAGAATTCTCTGGGGAGATCTTATTGTGGTCTTTCAATACATAAAGGGGGCTTATAAGACAGATGGAGAGAGACTTTTTAGAGGGCTTGTAGCAACAGGACAAAGGGCAATGGTTTTAAACTGAAAGAGGGTAGATTTAGATCCGACATAAGGAAGAAATTGTTTATGATGAGGGTGGTAGAGACTGGAATAGATTATCCAGAAAAGTTGTGGGTGCCCTATCACTGGAAGTGCTGAAGGTGAAGTTGGTTGAGGCTTTGAGCAACCTGATCTAGTGAAAGATGTCCCTGCCCATAGCAGGAAGGTTGGACTAGATGGTCATTGAAGGTCTCTTCTAACCCAAAGGATTCAATGATTCAAAATCCTTAGAAAGAAGTGTAGTTTTCCTAAGCCTGGAGAACAGGCTCAAGTTAAACAATGATATCTGTACATGTCAGGAAAAAAATAGGACTACAATTATTTTTTTTTAAAACTATAAAGTGCATGGATTTTATAGTAGTCCACATTTAGTGCCAGTTTACACAGATCTGAGTGCTCTGGCTGCTGCATTTGTGCCATCATGTCTGCTGGAACCAATGATTTGTTTATAACAAGCAAAACTTAGGAATGTAGGAAGCACATTAAAAAAATGTGTTTTATTCATATGTTCTAACCCTCTGGAATCGAGTTACTGGTGATTTGACAAATGTCAAAAACCAGCCAGCTTCTGTTTATACATTATTTTTATCTTCCATACAGTATGCTGTGGGCAAAAATATTCAATCAGATGCTAGGGAACACATTTAAATATTTTACGGTCCTTTGCAGTTTGTGTGTGGTAATTGAAGATATACGGTAATTGTCTACTCACTGCTCAAGTTCAAGAGAAATTTAACATTTTCAGAAAGAACACTTTTTCCAGGTAAGTTTAATTTTCCTCTGCCTGTCATGGACTAGAGTTAAAGGCTGAAAGAAATCAGGGACACAGTTATTTAAGTGGAGGACTCAACACATATCTTGTATCTGGATCAAATAAATTACTAACCTTTTCACTTTCTGCTGAACACACAACATGCATTAAAAAAGAGTTTCTAGGAGCTTAGGGTGAACTGGGGACTGAACCATGGGTTACAGGACATGCAAAATCTGAAATCAAACAACTTTCAGCAAAGGAATTTAGCATCATTCCCAGCCTTTATTCCCCCCAAAAATTACAATGTAGAAAAGTTATATATTTGACACTTTTTAAAGTCATAACATGCATAGCATTTTTTTCCCCAAGTCAGAATAGGGAAAAAAATAAATTTCAAAAACACCATACTTCAAGGGGTGCCAGAATTTAACACCTCCTACCATGATCTTTCACTTTCATTTTCCTTGCCTCCCAGAATATAATTGCATGCCCTCAAGGTGATGAAAATGGGTAAAGAAAGTTTGTCAGGGTCAATTACTTGCAGCAGGACTCATCTGTCTAAATCTTATGTCTATATTTGAGTTACCTAGCCTTGGTTCCCTTTATATTAAGTGAAGGGAGATTTTCAAGTATATTAAAGAGATATTTAGGACAGGTTAGATGAATTGCACACAAAAAGTGCCACTTTCTTTCTGCTGACTTGAAAGAGAGCCTAGATCAGATGTAGACATAGATCAGGTGAGCCCCACTCCGGATGTTTCCTTTCTTGCCATCCCTCCAACAGGCAATAGCATCTTTCAGGGCATCTACAGCAATAATTGCTATCCAAAAGGTCACTCTAAAGGCCTGATGTATCTGTCTTCTTTACAATTTCTTTTAACAAAAGTTCATACTCTGAAACCAAACTCCAGATAAAAAGGGCAATCAAAATTCTCTTGGTTTTATGGAATGGTATGAGCCTATAGTCTTGGTTTTACAGTCTTAACAGTGCTTGTCCTCAGAAACCTGTCTTGACCATATATTAAGTGTGAGATTTGAAGAAACCCAGGTATGTTTAGATGTCCTGCCTGTTATGATTCCTTTTAGAAGAAACTCATATGCCCTCAGAGTGAGAACCAGGGTGTGCTTCATAACAATTCACTCTTATGGGTGATCAGGGCACCAGGCTCGTACCATGGAATTCAATGTATACACAGCCAGGTGTGTTGCTGCCATTAAAAAATGTAGCTTTTTGGATATACGAAGAGAAAAGATATAAGAATATTAGTGAGATCCTACCTACCTCTGCATTTCTGAGTCTAACACCAGAATACCACATTATGGTATCATGTAGCGTCATAATCCCATAAAGGAGATTTGCAAAACTAGAAAAAGCCAGAATGAAGGTGTAAATGAAGTCCTACAGAGATAGTCATGTATCAGGTGTTAAAAAAAAAAAAAAGACCGCAGGTTGCATTAGTTCTAGTAAATCAGTGTTTAGTATGGAAAAAAATAAGCCAGGCTTTAAGAACTCTCCATCTAGAAATGAAAGGCCTTGAAAGAAACAGCAACCCTCCTGAGAAGTGGCAGTCTCATTTTCAAAAGGGCACTACCATGATTAACCGAAACAAATTCCAAGGACAGTGGCTGATTCGTCATACGCTTCAGCTGGTATTAACCAAAAAGTTGAGTGTGAGTGACAGTGTAAGTGGTTGGAGAACCTAATATTCCCTGCAGTTCCTGTCTCTTTGAATCTACTGAACCTCCACTATTTACAGTTGTTGGGTTTTTTTGCTTAAAACTGAGAAAGCTGTTAGGTTTTGCTGTTTACTGCAGTGGAAGAAGAAATGCCTTTCTGTTAAGGAAAATGAAACAATTATGCAAAGACTGTTTGCAATTGGTAACGTCACCTTGACCATCCAGACTTCTGCCTGTCATCCCCTTCACCTTTTTCGTGCCTTTTTTTCATATAAAATTTCCCTTCTGCATGGCAGGTACTCCCTAATTCTGTTTCAGTTCCCTGCTGAAGTCTCATTTCTTTGTGGAATTCTAGAGCAGTGAGTCAAAGACATTCACTGAAATTTTCTCTGAGGTCAGAGAATTGTGCAGGAGGGCTGCTTTGTGCCAGCTGCCATCCCTGAGAAGTCATATTTGTCATATACTCTCATAATTATTCTTGTGTACTTAGCCTCTGATTTTCCTATGTCTTCATAGCCTTTTCCACCTTTCCCCTCACAATCCTATCAATTATGAATAAGGGCATCTGTGGAGCTCCACTGCCAGCCAAGGTAATTTGCATACGTATGAAGTTTTGCCCTGTCATACTTTCATTGTAGGAGAAGGTCTGAAACTAAAAATCTTAAGGGGAAAATGAAATACTGGGCTCTTGAATCTCATTAAATGCAAGGGAGATCCAGTTGCTATGGAGAGTTATTCAGATCATTCTAAAACAGTTACATACACGGGGTCAGCTGGAGAGCTCCCTGGCTCCACTGACTCCATTGACTTAGCTACCTCACGCACATGGAGATACCTACATCATGAACATCTAGTGTCATTTTCCAGTTATAATTTCCATTGAATTCTTCACACAATGGCCTCGGTTTCAACAGAAGTTTTTAGATGTACCTTCATTCAGCCTTGTTGACAAACACCTCTGGTAGGAAGTAAAAGAAATGGACATGGAGCTGCTTGAATTAAGGTTGGTGATAGATCCAAATTTTTCAGTTTCGGGGTAAGTGCTCTGAACATTATTTTGTAATAAATAAGGGAGATATAACACCACCATATCTGCTTTGAAAGAAAACTCCATTTTTTTGGAGCAGTGATTCTGCTGATGTATGTTAGGTGTGTGAATGGCTATTCAGAAGCTTCTTCGTTTGACAGATAATTGGAAACATCTGCTTTCTGGATCCTGTTGCTCTTACACATGTCATTTGAAGATACATGCTGTGTTCATCTTAAGCACCAAGCTTGCAGAGATGGGTACTAAACCTATTTTAGCATCTAAGACATGAAGTCAATTTAGCCTTGTACTATGCCAGAAGTGAGCTCAGTGCAAGCATCCAAGAACTATTCTCTTCTATAGCTTGTCCCCATTAGTGTCTCAGTTCATGCCCCTCTTTTTTTTTCTGACATTGCTATGAGTCTGCCTAAGACCTTCCTTGGTCTGACACAGTATCATATTTTCTGACTTGTAAGAGACACTCTGCTCTTATGCATCCTGTAGGGAGATATTACAATATTATATTTCACATTTTTTTCCTGTGTTTTATGTGTTTTAGGACACCAATCACAAAATCACAGAATGGTTGAGGCTGGAAGGCACCTATGGAGGTCAGCTTGTCCAATCTCTCTCTTCAGGCTGGAACACTCACAGCCCAAGACTGTGTCCAAACAATTTTTTAATATCTCTAAGGAGGGAGACTCCACAATGTCCCTGGGCAACCTGTGTCAGTGCTCAGTCACCCTCACAGTAAAAAAGTCTTTTCTGATGTTCAGTCAGAATCTTCTGTGTTTCCATCTGTGCCCATCACTTCTGGTCCTGTCACTGGACACCACTGAAAAGAGCCTGGCTCCATCCTCTTTGGACCTTTCCTTCAAAAATTTGTTTCCATTAATAAGACTCTCTCCTCTCCTCTCCTCTCCTCTCCTCTCTTCTTGGCTGAATAGTCCCAGCTCTCTCAGACTTTCTTCATATGTGAGGTGTTCCAGTCCCATAATCATCTTCATGGCCCTTTGCTGGACTCTCTCCAGTATATGTTAGTACCTCTCTTGTACCAAGGACCCCAGAACTGGACACACCAAACAGTAGGTTCTCAGTCATGATATACCAGCACAGGTCTGGAGGAGTCAGCCTGCAGCCACTACAAACTATTCCCTGGAAAGTTTCAGCTCTTTGTTTCCAGAATTTACTGAGGTGGCATTTGTCAAGCATTCAACTTTAGTTTAGTTTGGCTTTATTCAGTCACTGCTTTGCTGAATAGTAAATCAATGTCGGAAAAGGTTTATGAATGTAATGGCAAATTGCACATCAGTTAATGAAAGGGTATGAATAGATAATCAGGTTATAAATCAAGTCAGAGTTTTAGACGAAATTACAAACTGTGAGAATAAAGCCTGTGTGGTTAGTCATAGCTTCAAAAACTCATCTGTAGCCACCACTTTTTCAAAATTCGGTTATTGTTCTTAGGACAGAGTTGTGCTTGTGTTTGTGTTTTTGGGCTTATGTTGTCTGGCCAGATTCCAATCTAAATAATTATATTTGCATACATCAAATTTCCTGTGATGTTCCACATTGTTCTGCGTTTTCCTCTCCAAAGCTTTCATTAGCATGAGAAAATGACAAAATGCTCTTGTGTTGCTAATGCAGTCTCACAGCTGTATTTCAATGATGAACAAGTCATCTTTTCTGATAGGTATAGATACAGACATACAGACCTACCAACACATTTTGCACACTCTACTGGTGAAAAAGCATGGACAGCCTGGTCATTATCGATACACACTTACCTAATTACTGAACTGTAGGACAAGTGAATACAACCTGGTCTTTGTCATCTCCACATTTTCCCCACTGATTTATTTTTGCAAAACTTATTAACAATCATCACTAGTCTGACAAAGAAGATGCAATACCAGAGAAAAGTTAAGGTCTAATATTAATATTTTTATTTTTAGAATGTATGATTTATTTTAACAGTTTAAAGTTCAAAATCTTATGATTTTGGCATATATTATCTCATGTTCCATTCCTAGTGCCAGCTCTGTTCCGCATGTATCCTAGAGGTAGTTACAGCTTTGTTCACTGGTGATATAAGTTATAAATAGGATTTCTGGGAATGCAAAACCTCTCTGACCATAGTAGGACTGAAATAATCATCATTGGTAGAAAAATTTAGGATTTGATTTTTTTCCATGGGAGTAAATTGGATATTAATTTAAGTGATTTCATAGACAGGCATCAAGTGCTAGGGAAAGGAATTTTTTATTTTCACAACACATGTGAAAGCAAACTGTAGTAAATTGATTTCCTCATGTGTTAATTAATTTGATTTTGCTAAGCAAATATCTTCAAAGGAAATTAATAGAATTAATATCCCCTCAGAGTGCCAGGATTTGCACTCATGGTCTTGAAGAGCTATCTGCATCCTTCCACCTGGTTTTGCCAGTATCCCAAAAACAATTTCAGTGGATGTGAATAGATTGCCTTTAGAGAATGCAGTGACTCATCCCTGCACAGAGAGATGAGAAAAGCCCTCTAGACTTCCTCCAGAGGACTTCTAGACGTAAGCAATCTAACTCTGCTGATTCTGATTTGTCCCCTAGAAATGTCATATTTGAAAGTTCACTGAGTTTGTTGGCAAATATATTTATATCTTCATTAGATTTCATCTCAGGCTGGAAGTGTGGTACATGTGCCATTGTGCTGCAGGTTTGAGGAAGGCAGGAGTCCATCTCTTGGAAGCAGTATGGTAACACGAGTCAGATGGTTTTTTAAGACCCTTTTTGTGACAAGGGGGAAAATAAGTAGAAAGGAAAAAGAAATATTTTTTCATGCCCAAAGCAGTATGCCAAAAAGGCTTTTAAATCAAAACAGGATTGTTCTAGATAATATTTTTCCATCCTGATTCAGAGTCAAAGGAAGGGAATTGGAAATCAATGATCCATGAAAATATATATTTTTAGAAAGGTATTCAACCAAAGGAAAACAGATTTCTATTGAGAAAATTAAATGCTGGTAGAAGGGCTTATTTTCAACAGGATGAAAAATATTTCTTCCACCTCCTGGTCTTACAAGAGATGTGTAAGGTTTTTACACCTAATTTTAAAAGAAAATTTGAGTCTATTTGTTGTAATGTCCAAAATTTAAAAATTAAAGTCAGACTGAGATTATATCAGTCTAGTCCATCCTTTTATTTATTAAAATTCTGTACTTAAAGTGTTTTCTGGTTGGTTTTGGGTTTGGTGTTTTTTTTTTAAATCACTGAATTCTACTTATAAAAACCCCCTTCGATACACAGGACTATTTCCTGACCAGCTAGAGTATATCTCAGCAGAGATTTCATCCCAGCTAGATCTGCCATTCAAGAGTGTAATTTAGATTCTGAAAAGGTACTCTGACATCTGTCCACCTCAACATCTCATCGGGAAAAAGTGTTGTGCTAACTCTGCTTTTTCAGCACTGTTTTGAGCAGACAACCCTCACCAGAAGGGGTGACTATACTAGCACCCGTTGTGGAACATGGATCTCTCTATTGGAAGGAACTCAGGAGATCTTCATCAGAGGGTGAGACAGTCTCGAATCTGTAGTTGTTTATGTTGATAAAGAATAGAAACTTCATTTTTTTTATTCTAGTATTCCTCAGTGAGACTTCTCTTGAACTTTTTTCGATCCCATGAATATCTTTGGTTTAGTCCTTTATTCTCCATCCTTAGCAGTTCATAATGCAGACTGCCTGTTATCCCTGAGGCCATCTCCTCTACCAGAACTATTGATAGCCAGAAGGCATCTCAGTTCCTAACACAAATTATTCAGAGAATAGTAAACATATAAATATTTAGGACTAACTCACAGAGGGATTTTGTTGTTTGCAAATCCTAATTGGTAAGTGCCCGGCCATGGGTGCAGAAATAGCCAGGGTGCCTGCACATGCATGGATCAGAGCCAGACAGGCAGGAGAGACAGTGCAGCCACCCAGTTGTTTGCACCAGGATCTGAGCAACGCTGCGCTGTCTCATGTGGCTTTACCACTTTGATCTTTGGGAGCTCAGATCCTCACACCACACATTACAGCTTATATACATGCTCTCGCAAGCCAGGAAAGTGCCCTAATTACCAACCAAAGAGCAATCACTACTAGAAAGAAATTGACTGAATCAAATATGAAGCCAAGAGTTAACAGGAATACTTCATCACATGTACCATTTCATCAAAAAGGTTCAGAGATCTCTATTCTCCACAGTCACCTGCAACAATCTGTAAACACCTGGCCAAATGACCCAAGTTTTTTATGAGTGAGTAGATAGGATGGATTCCTCTTTTCGAATCTAGCTTCAGTGCTGCCAATATTGGGATCATAGAAAGTAATTTCATTGCTTCACTTCACAGCGCACCCCAAGTAGATATTTGTATTGACAACAGCTTGGGAGTGGATGAATTCTTAATTCTCTATTCTCCTTTTCAGGGAAGTATATAATATTATACATGATATTTCTCTGATGCAGAGGCATTAGTGCTTCTTCCTCTCTACTAGAAAAATCTTACCTGATCCTATTTGATATTTTAACAGTCACATTTTGTTTTCTGTTCACAGCCTTTTGCATGGCCGAGTAATATATCAATTTTTTCTTTTCTTCTACAGCCTTGCAAATTATCAACTCCTAGTTTATAACCAAGCTTCTTATTATCGGTTCCTAAATTCATGATCTTCTACCCCATTCCTACAATTTCCAGGGCCATACAAAACTTACTTTACTACCTCCTCATCCTTGTATGCAGTAGTGTCTCCCAACCTTGTGTTGGTAATAGTTTCTGTTAGCATAGTCCTGCTCTTTTGCTCCCTTTCATGAATAATTCTAAATAAGCTCAAGCTCAAAACTGGTATTTGAGTAACAGCACTGGCAAGAGTCTTCTAGTCTCTGCCAAGACAACCCATCCTTGGCTCCCAGCATCCCTATCCAATTTAGACATCGTGTAAACAATTCCCGTCTTCTCATGTGGCTATAAGTTCTATTGAAGTCCATGTTCAAAACGATCACCATATTAAAACATACTCAAGTATTTGACTCTAATCAGATATGTCTTATACAAAACAGGTGCTTCAAGATCAGCAACAGCTATTTTAGAGAAACATTTCAAAGGTTTTAAAAACAGGAGTGGAAACTGTTTTTAATTATTTTCTGATCTGTTTGCCTAGGGAAATGAGTGTATTAGTTACCATGAAAGCAATTACCAAGACTTCTAAGGGAGAAGAAAATTAAAAGAACAAATATAAAACTCTTCCAAAATGATCCAAACAGGCTCCTAATACATGAGATGTCTCAGCTTTAACTCCCAGTGTCCTGTAATCTCACAGCCCTGTTCCCACAGAATACCACTCTTCTCTCAAGAGGCTCCTTTTGCTTGGTCTCATTGATTGCATTTGTTATTAGTGTTTTGTTTGTAATGATTATGAAAGTATAAGCCATGATTAAGTTTCTGAGACACCTATCTGAAATTTTGTTCTCACAACAGACACCAGGCTATTTGATGCAACAAGAAGAACTATGGTGGAACCTCAGTTGTAAAATGCATTGTGGTTTGTCTTTCTTTAGTGTAAAAAGGGTGTGTAATGTCCTGTTAATGGAGTAGTCAAAAAAAAGCAAACAACAACAAATAAAAAAAAGCCCATTAGAAACCCCTTCATAATATGGTAATTCAACGTATTAATTTTTAAAAAAAAACACAGAGATTTTCATGTGAAGAGACCTTATAAGATAATGCTGAAATTCAGCCCTGCTTTTAACTGTTTGTTTTGTTTTTTTAAATAAACATTTTGAAACTCTGTGACTCTAATCATAATGTTGGTGATGGAATGTCATGTATGTACCATTAACCAGCAGAATAATATAGCACAAGTACGTTACAAAATATATGTAGATGAGGTGGTTTTACAGAGAATGGCTAGAGAAGAATGCTGACATCTTCATTTATCTGATTCTTACCAAACGAGAGGTGTGGTCTGTATAAAAGTTGCTAGAGTTTCACTTTATTAAAATGCTTACATAATGTTGGTAATAAAGTGTTAATTACATATTTTTATGTACCTAATGTGCACATACTCTATTTCCTATAATTTTAATAACTTTCCTGCCACTGTTTCAGAGAGATGAACCTCCTTAAAAAACAGGTATAACTGACCTGTCTCTTTCTAACACTCAAGAGCCCTGCGGCCAGGGAATATTTGGTATTTAAAGCTGCAATATCTGATGCATATAAATCTTGTATTATTAGGGATGAATCTTTAGGAACAGGGCAGAACTTTCACATTTGGAGGAGAGAGGAGTAATTTCTCTGAAAGGCTGATGCATTTAAAAAGTAATAAATTATTTTAATGACCACCTAAAGGTAGACATTACACAATGTTCTCTAATTATTAATCCACTGTAGACATGTTCACTGGTCTGAGAAAGTCTTTCTGGTGCATAACTTCCTGCAATTTGATAAGGTCAGTGTTCATCGCTGTTTCTGATTGAGGTCTGGCTTTGAAGAGGTTCTCCTATGTCTTTACTGCCGTCTTCTCCTGGGTGGAAAAAAAACCCTGTCAGAAAGGTGTATCCATTGCTGTCAAACCTGAGATGACTGTTATCACACTCCATCCCCTCCCACCAGTTTCATTGTTTGATGGTCTCAAGGTTTCTTACCCCCATCATTACAGGACTGTATCCTGATACTTTACCTGTCGCTGCATAACTTGTCCTTGCCTTTTGGGCATTTTTTTTCTTATGAGCTGGGCTAGATGAACAGTAACATGCCTGAGTCAATGTAGCGCTGCAGAGAAGCTGAAAGTAGATGCAGTGCTGTGGACAAGATATATAATACTCCTATTAATCTACAAGACAAGGTCAAGCATTTCCAGTACAGGACTATGCTGATATGCCTATGTTGTTTCTAATTCCTAAACTAGCTCAGGTATTTCCAGATTGTGTATAACTTCACCTTGCTTCACTGTGCAGGAAGTCAGATGCTGATACCAGACGTTAATTTTTCAGGTCTGTCACCCCTCTGGTGTACTCTAGTACATCAATAATTCCCTTTTGCTTTCTTATCTGTAATTTCCTTTTTTTTCTAGGCTGCTCCAGGACTCCATCTTTTGTCTTTAGCATATGTGTATTTCTAAAGCTAATATTCAAACTTTTAAAAGATAAAACATTGCTTACCAAAAAATCTTTCTTCCTTTCACTACTTTTGCTGAGAGGCAACCAATACATAATATCTATCCTAATTGCTGATGTAAAACATAATCAGAACTTATGGCTGTGCTTTTATTTGACCATGAAAGACTTCAGTAAGTTTAAGTGCTATATGATTCCCAGTTGGAGAACTGCATTTTATATCAATTTAAACCTTTCAGATTTGTTTTGATAGTCCTCATATTTCCCAATCTCTCCTGTTATGACAGCATTTTCTTTCTTTTCTTCCAGAGGAAGCCAGGATTTGCACATAAGAAGAAATATGAAAATACAATATAGCCAATATTTGTTCAACCGTCTCAAAAGCCTGCATTGGTGGCAGGGGGAATGTGTCAAATTATTGTTTGTAATTTTCTTTTTTATGCTATAAAGAGGTTTTTTTGTTTCTCTCTGCCCAGTTTCTTGGTGAGTTTTTCAAGACTATACATTTCCCTGTACCAGCAATCAGAATGGATTTTATTGCTTGGGTATTATTGTGCATATATTTGCTATTTAACAAAAGATCTTGACTTAAGATATTCCAGACAAGAGCCGTGAAGCTTTCCCTTCTGCTTAATGATACAGAAAATCTTCCTCTTTGGACTGTAGAAATTCTAAAGAAGTTGGCAGTTTTGCCCTGAGGGATTCAGCTTTGCATTTACCCTGAGTCTTTCAATCTCATCATAATACAGAAATCTCACACTGCACGTCTACCCACTGGTCAGCCTGGGAATTCAGCTCTCTCTGTAAGAATGAAGGATTTTGATACTATTACAATGCTATCCTCTTTGTCTAGGGAAAATACACAGTAAGATTTGTCTCTCTCTTCTGAAGTGTCCACTTCCTCACTGCTTGGTATCATCAGAAAACTTCATCAGTGTACCCTTGATCCCATCATCCAGATCTCTTATGCAGATATTAAACAGCATTGGGTCCAAGGTCGATCCCTGGGGGACCCCAGGGGTGACAGGTTGCTAGTTTGAAAAGGAGCTATTTACCACCAGTCCCTGGAGGCAGCCTGTCAGCCAGGTCCCCACCCACCCCACAGATCACTAGACTAGACCGTAAAGCACCAGTTTCTCCTGGAGGAGGCTGTGGGAAACTACTGAAAGTCTAGGAGAAATCCAAGTAAACAATGTCCACTGCTTGCCCCTCATTAACTGAGCAGGTTACTTTGTCATAGAAGGTGATCAGGTTTGTCAAGAACAATTTCCCCTTGGTGAATCCATGCTGTCTTTTCCCAATCACATGTTTCATTTGACTTGGTATAGTCCCCTGGAGGATTCATTCCATAACTTTCCCAGGGCCTGAAGTAAGACTGATGGGCCTATAATTTCCTGGATCCTCCTTAAGGTCTTCTTGTTGATAAAGGCGACATTTGCCGTCTTCCAGTCTTCTGGGATGTCCCCTGATCTCCATGACTTCTCAAAGATTATGGAAAACAGCAGCCTTGCAATGATATCAGCCAGCTCTCAACACCTTCGGGTGGATAAAGTCAGGGCCCATCTATTTGTAGGGGTCAAGCTCCTGTAATAATACACATCCCAACTCTTCCTTCACTGATGGTAGGTCTGTGTTTGCATCAGCTTGGAGTTTTGTTCCCAAGGCCTGGGCGCCAACAGGGCTGGTAAAGACAGAGTTGAGGAAAGTGTTGAGAACCTCTGCCTTTTCAGCATTGCTGGTGACTAATTCATCTCTCCTGTTTAACAGCTGGCCAATATTTTCTTCTGTTTCTGCTAGTTGTTTACGTACCTGAAAAACCCTTTCTTGTAGTTTTTTACTACAAATTTCAATTTAAGCTGAGCTTTTGTGTTTCTAACTGCATCTCTGCAATGCCCCTGTAGTTGTAAAGATGTATTCGTCCACTTTTCCATCTCTTGTATGCTTCTCTTTTGCTTTTGAGCAGACTCAGAAGCTTGCAGTTTAGCCAAGGGGGTCTCTTGTTCTGCCTATTTATTTCCCTTATCTTTAAAGGGGATGGCCAGATTTTGTTCTTCCAGGAGAGCATTCTTAAAAAACTCTCAACAGTCACACAGAAGCTCCCTCCCAACTGAGCTCTGAGTGAGCTGAAGTTTGCCCTTCGAAAATGTAAAATCTTTGTCTTAGTACTAACCTTCAGCATGCTCAGCAGGATCCCAAACTCCACAACATTGTGATCACTGAAGCCAAGGCTATCACTGAGATATTACAAAGCAGGTTTTCTTGGCTTATAAGTAGCACGTCCAGCAGTACCTCATTCCTGGATGGCACATCTAATATTTGTATGAGGAAGCAGTCCTCTACGCATTTCAGGAACTTGGTGGCTGATGTGAGCTCCTGTACTGTTCTTCCAGCAAATGTCTGGCTAGTTGAAGTCACCCATAAGAACCAGACTCTGTTGAACTGAAGGTTGCATAAGTGACCTAAATATTGCTTTGTTGGCCTTGTTGTCTTGGTTTGGAGGTCAGCAGCAGATACAAGATCCCCCTTGGAGATGAGCCCTCTGATCTTGACTCAGAGGCATTTGATAGGGCTTCAATTTGTTCCCCATGCTGTGTTCATTGGTATACATACACTTGAGGTAGTTGGTCTTCTGGTTCACAACTTGGGAGGCAGCTAAGGAACATTTGTTGGCCGCTCTTTTTGGCCTGGCTTATTTTCTGACCAGTTGCAATGGCGTGAGCTTTGCCACTTTGGACCCCACCTCCTGAGTCCTTCAGTTTAAAGCCTGCCTCACCAAGTTGACCAGCCTGCTGCCAAAGATTCCCTTGCCTTTTCTAGAGAGGTGAATCCCATCTGTCCATAGCAGGCTATAGTCATTGAAGAATGTCCTGTTTTCATAAATCCAAAACGCTCATGATAGCACCAGCCACAAGGCCAGAAGCTGATTTGCATTATACATTTATTTCTGCCTGCAGTCTTTCCTCTAACTGCTAAAATGGAAGAAAACATAACTTGTGCACCAATACTTTTCACTTGCACCTTGAGGACTTTGTAGGCTTCCTTGATTCTGCCCAGATTCTGGCTTGGGGGCATCATTTGTACTCACATGGAAGAGTAGCAAGGAAAGGCTCCTCCCTACTGCAGCTGTGAAGGGAGCCAGGACATGGGGCTCGGACAGATGGCTCCCTGGGGGAAATTATCTACTTTATCTTTACTTTTCTTTTAATTTAACAGCTTCTTACAAAGAGAGGTAATAAGACCACTAACAATATGGCTCCCTAACTCTCCTGATACATGGGTATCTGCTTTCATGTCAGGCTGGGCAGTCAAAAGTCTGTGGGTGCAATGCAGGGATATGATTGATGATCCAGCATAGGAGAGAGGAGCAGAAGCCTCAGTGCATGTGCACATGCACATGTCTGAAAGCAGAAGAACGAAATTCTCACTACTGTGAGAGGTATCCTTACTGCTGCTGCTGCTGCTGCTGCTGCCATGGAAGGAGCCGGGAGCTCAACCCCAGGGCTCAGATGAGCACAGAGCTCCCTTTGCAAGCCCTCCCAGGGAAGCCCTTGTGCCACCTATACTGTCCTTTCTGGGGACGTTTTGGGGCCCTGAGAGCTCTTTCCTGCTGGGGCATTTGTGCTTTGCCCATTGCAGGGGCCGGAGAGCCAGGGGCAATGGCTTTGGCCAGCCAGTGGGACCCTGTGGCGCCCATGACAGAAGAGAGGACAAGTCACAGAGGGGTGTCACCAGGGGTGGCAGCCGGCAGTGCCACCACTGCAGTTCGGCTCGGGACAGCAGTGAGTGGGGCAAGCAGTGGGAAGGCTGGGCTGGACGAGGGGCTGGGCAGAAGTGCTGGCCCTGGGGGGTTCCTAAGGCTGGGTCAAGGGCACAGCCGCTGTGGGGAGTGCCTGGGGCAGGGCAAGGGCCACCTTCAGGGCTGGGAGCAGAGGGGATGGGGCTGTCAGTGCCAGAGTGGTGGCTGCAGCGATCACTGAAAAGGTCACCAACGTTCCTCTTGAAGCCTCCGACCTCCCTTGACCCCTCTTCTACCTGTTCCCACTGTATCTCCTGCCCCAGCTGCCCCAGCTGCCATCTCCCTCCCAGCCAGCCCCACTGAGCGACTTCTCTCTCTCCTCCTCCAGGCCATGGTTGTGACCATCAGACACATCCTAACAGTGCTGGGTGTCCTGCAGTACACCCTGAAGGTGGGTGAACAGCCGGACACGGCCACACAAGACCTCCTGAGGCAACATGAGGAGCAGTAGAAGAGGGAGATGATTTGGCTTCTGGAGGAGATCGAACAGAGGACCCAGGAGCCACGCACGCTCTACCAGCTCCTCTTTGCCTGGAAGAACTGGCAGTTTGGGTCTTCACAGAAATTGTGCTTCTGCTCTTTGGTCTCTACTGGCTGCCCAGGCACTGACTCCGACAGCAGCAGCCAACTTGGAAGCTCCAGCACAGTGGAGGAGGAGGAGTGAAAGCAGAATGACTGGAAGGAGAAACCAGACACTTCTTACACCCTGGGCCACAACAAGTCTCTGGAGAAGGTGAGGAATTCTGCTGCATTTGACAAGCCCTTCCCAAGACGAACTTTCTGATCCAGCCCTGTGCACGGGCAGCGCCTATGAAGACCTGGCTGAGGAATACCTCCATGAGTACCCATGGATGCATAGGATTATAGTATAGTCTTGGTAGATACAGATGTAGTAGATTGGAGTTGATTCTTTCTTAGATGCCAAAAAATTAGCTTGTTTGAATTAACACTCTGTCTGGACAAGGGTTTGTGGGGGAATGTGGGCGCCTCTGAGATGCTGCCATGCTCAGGTGCTGACAAATCTGGTGTTTTGTGGAGAAGCGGGTTTGGAGACTCTGTTGTCACTCAGTTTTAAGCCACTAAATTCTACATGTCGTGGTTTAGCTCCAGCCGGCAGCAGAGAACCAGGCAGTCATTCACTGACCCCCCACAGCTGTGGGCTGGAGGGGAGAATCTGAAGAAAAAGGCAAAACTACTTGGTTCAGACAAAGGCAGTTTAACAGAAAAGAAAAGGGCAACAAGAAAAACAGCAACAATAACACCAAGGGAGGAATATACAACCACGATTAAGGTACCACTGCGACTGCACCCGGGATGGCCCCTGCAGTGGGCAAAGCACAAACTCCCCCAGCAGGAAAGAGCTGCCGGGGCCACAAAACCTCCCCAGAAAGGACAGCAGGGGTCTAGACAGCAGGGGTGTGTGGGGTGGGTGGGACCTGGCTGACAGGCCGCACCCAGGGAGTGTCGGTAAATAGCTCCTTTTCAAACTGGCAACCTGTCACCCCTGATGTGATTAATGGTGCCCTGATGAAGTTTGCTGATGATACGAAACAGTGAGGGAGTGGACACTTCAGAAGAGAGAGACATTGTAGAAGAGAGGGTGCCTGCAAATGCCTTGGCCAACAGTCGGACTGGTGTCCTCAAGCAAACCCTGTTAGACACAGCAGAATCCCTGTGGTGTAAATGCCTTACCTATATATAGGCATGTGTGTGTGTATATATATATATCTAGAGATGTATATATATGTATATATATATACACACAGACGTAACCACAGCAAAAGCTGCAGAGGAGCTCATGCTCAACCTCCAGCCATGAAAAACATCCTTATTTCTTATGCTCAGAGGATTTTTCTTCTAGAAGCTTTTGGCAATAGCTATTGTATTAATTAATGTGTTAGTTACTTGTTAATTAACATTAACTATGACTTTCTACAGAGATACCTGTCAGAATACAAACAAGGTCATGAAACCAAAGCCTTGGTGAACCATTGTGTGCAAAGACCCAGGCGGCAGCACACCATGATGAGGGTGTGAGGCCAAGGGACGGAGGAAGCTCAAGCCCACCAGTGGACCCCCTACTCTTCCCTGTGCCATAGGAACCCCTGGAAGCCCTGGGGCCAGTCCAGACTCACCTGGCCCCATGGCTGAGGCTGTTCCCAGGCACCCTCAGTGGGGCCAGGGCACTGCGTGGGGTATGGTAGACAGAAATGGCTGGTGGGGTGTGAGCAGTCAGTCAGCCAGTCAGTCGGAGCTGGGAAGGCCTAGTAGTGCCCCCAGCACTGTTTAGGTGTCCTAAAATACCTGCTTTTCTGAGGAATGCGCAGTAAGCACAGGTTAATGGCAAATATTTGGGAAATTGTGTGCATCTCTGAAATGTGTTTATATGCATTTTGTTTCAGTCTTGGTGACTGAGATGCACTTGAATGCGTACAAAGAAATTTTATATTAAAAAATACCTTTCATCAATATACAAAATGAGACATCTGGGGAAAACAAAGCACCTTTCTTGTTTTCTAAAGAGCACATTTCAGCATAATATGTTTATGAAAATCCTCTCCTCTGAACCTTCTCCTACAGCACCCAGTCCTGCACGTGGTATCCCCTGTCCTTCCAGTAAGTAATGCAGTTTGCCAGGCGTACAAGATAGGGGTAATGGAAGTGTGTACAGATTAACAGGCAGGCAGGCAGAAGTTTCACAAGATGTCCAGGAGAAATGTTAGACTGTGGCTGTTACTCTATATTATTAAAGTATCCCATTTAAGTGCTCAGCTGGGTAGCAGGCACATACACCACTGTGCTCTGCTGGATGGAAGAAGAACCAGCTGACAGCCCCATGTGTTGTCCACACCTAAGAGACCACAGCCCCAAATTCTCTCTCTTCACTGACCTGTAATTCCACTGGTCTGTTTGGACATGACTGTATCCTTTGTATACTTGCAGGAAGCATGTATAGCGCATCACTAAAGCTTGACACATGCCCAATGATTTTCTAATACTCAGGAACATTTTTTTGTACTTCGGTAATGACGTGAAGCTTACGGTTTATGGGAAGTCTGTCTGCAGTTTTTGGTTGGTAGCTGTAGGTTACCCTGTTAGACACCCTAAATGAAAAGAGGGAACAAGTAAGAGCAATACAGGAGGACAGAGTGCTCCTGAGACATGCATTTGTGCAGAATTGACAGAGAACCAGATTAAATGCATGGTATCTTCTAAACTCACCTCAAATGCAACATCATACATCGTTTTTTAGGGTCACAGCATAACTACTCAAATGCTTGAATAACTGACAAAAGCAGCTCATGTTTTCTTTCAAATTAATGATCATGCAAGGAAAAGTCTTGTCTGAAGTACTAATCGGGAAATAAGAATCAACTTTAAAATTAAATGCAGCAAGCAGCTGTGAGCTAATTCATAAAGAGATGTTTCCAAAAGATTTAATAGTCAAGGTCAGAAGATTTTTGTTGGTGGTTTTTTTTTTTCTGAAGTTATTTTTTAAAAATTTGCTTTGAACTGTCCTGTACAAAGAAAACAACAAACTTCTGCAAAGATTTCTTTTTCCCATATTAAATTTTAGTTCTGTTCATATCCAGAACACTGTTTCTCCCATATGAGATTATAGTTCTTCCTCCTTTTATTGCAGTTTCAACTAACTTCCCCACAGTGTTACTCTTTAATCTGGTATTTCTCCTTGGCCATGGTTCTGTAAAGATGGTCATCTGTATAGTCATTTAGTAAAGCTCCAGTGAAAGATACCTGAATTTTCTCCTATTTTTTCTTGCTCATACAAGCTGGAATCCATCAAGTTTTCCCCTTCAATATAAAAGTAATGCTTCGTAAAAATAAGTAGAATCCAAAAATTAGAGAGGAGGCAACCTAGTAAAGCTGTCAAAGTCAGTGCAAATATTTGATTGTCATCATAAGTGTATTGCCTGATTCACAGAGGGAAAAACAAAGTAGTCATCTAGTTAACTAGTCATCTGCAAACTTTATCTGGGACACAGTACCAGAATTCAGTGAATAAACACCAGGTTTCAGTCTTACCATCATAAGATGCCAGTCAGGCTTCTTCTTCCTTCTCTGCAGAGCATGGGAGGCTGAACTCTGTCACTTAGTCCTCACTGCTTAAATCTGACACATAAGAAATAACTTTGCTTATAAGGAGCCTTGTTTCACACTTGTGCCTGCAGTCCTTGAGAAGTTAATGTAGTAGTGAGCTGTTCAATGTAGTGCTTTGAAATAGAGCTTCCTCCTCTCCCTTCATTATTTCTATAAAATGGGCATAATAAAAGGATAAACAAACAGAGTTTACACTTACTTGGTATATAGAGGTGTCATGGGGAAAGTGTTGAGTAAATACTAGCATTAGTGGGGCTGTTCCTTTTGAACATGAACCACCAGGGAATGTTGGTCCTCTTTTCAATGAAGAGATAGATCTTAAGAGGAAGGAGGAGAAACTGGAGAAGAAATGCATATGTTAGGGAAAAAGAGAAAATACAGTGAGAATGGGGGAGAGTTGTCTTTTCCTGTGTCCTGTCTAACCATTTAAAAATCTAAGTTACAAAAGGTGAATGAATAAAAGCAAAACCCCATCCATTTTACCTAAATTAGTTCACCCATCCTGTTAATGCTGCTGTATGCATTATTGCAGCTATTAATCTATTAATGACACCATTCTTATTGTAAAGCCACACTTGTTACATAGCCCTCAGGGAAAATGTCAAGTGCTGTTATTTAAAAGAATAATTAGGGAACTTACTGAGTTCAATCAGTGTATGTATGCGAGGGAGAAAAAGAATTAACAATGGGCTTGATGAAGTTGGAAGACTCTGTTGATATTCCTTCATTCTTCCTAAAAACTAAAAGCCTTTCTACCATCCCAAGAATAGTGGGAAACAGCCAACAAGTGTAAGGTAGATACCAAGTCACAGAATAGGTGCTATATTAAATTTCAAAAGATACCTATTGGAAAAAATTTTCCCAGGCACTGCCACAAAGCCAGTCTGATCTGATTGCTTGTGCAATGACAAAACCGTGCCTTACTGCTAGCTAACAGGACTCCTCAACTCATCTGCCTTCTAGCCCTTCAACCTGTGCTTCATGTATAGAATCCTCTGTGGTGGAGGTGTGTAGGACTCTCATCTTTACAGTACCTCCTGAAACCCAGAAGAACAGCTTTAACCAAGGGACTGCATCCTGGTACCATCAGTTCAGAATCTGTGTAGCAGTCCAACAGTAGTGCTTCGGTGCAGTGGTCAGATTTCCCCTGGAAGACTAGTTAGGAGATGATGGCATTGAGAAGAGCAGGCAGCGTTTTTATAGAGTGCTGTTACGTCAGTTAAGAACAGTAAGACGCAAGTGCTTCTGCAGCTTGAGAATAAGGACTCATTCCCTTACAGAATGATCTAAAATGTGTTTGCCTCTGTGCACTGAATCAAGGAAATGATCTTTCTGACACACAGAAAAATCCTGTGTTTCCTCAGACATTTTTCACCCAAGTCAGTCCTTGTCTTAGGTTCATAAGCAGTCACAAAGGACCCTGTGGGCAAAACTGAGGGCAGCCCTCTCACTTGGAGGCTAGAGAAAAAGGGAGAGGAACAACATAGTCAGAGCGGTTAGGAATGCCTAATGCTAAATATTGTGCATGAATTTGGACCTTCACTGTATATATTATACTGGTAAAAATAATAATTTTCTTCTGGCATTTTGCTTGTATCCTCAAAGGATGGGGCTTTCAGCCTGTCCAGCTACACGAGCTTGGTCCCTGGTCTAACAGAGCCTGGCAAGGAGCAGACTGAGACTGCAAGCCACAGAGCCCCATCAGCCCCAAGCCGCCCCAACAAGCACCCTGTGCCTAGGACCTTGCTGTGCAGCTGGAGCCCAGCGCTGCAGCATGTGGTACACCAGCCACAGCCACACGGCCGCTGCTTCAGAGCAAAGGCAGAGGGAACATATGTCAGTCTTCAAAAGGCCGTGTAGAGAGCCTCAGCGGGATGTGAGACACGTAGTGAGCAGTATTAACTCCTGCTGCACATAAACAGCTAGAATTTCAGGCTAGATTATAAAGAGCAAATAAAAGATTTTATTTCTTTGCCAACATTTCTCTGCGTGCTTCTCTAAACATGTATACATCACCTTGACATTATCTAACTGCAAACACTCACTGAAGATGAGCTTTTTACTTATAGAGCAAGAATCCTTTAGTTTGCATGAGTACATTTAATGAGCCATCAGAAAATCCCCAGCACGGCAAGACTGCTTTTTACATAAGCTAAGAGGCCACATTATTTTATAACTAATCCCCACTCCATCTGTTGACACACTCAAACTGAGGAATGCATAAGAAATGGGGAAACATTTTTCCCCCTTGTTCTCTACTGAACTACTGAAAACTCTATACTGAAAACCTGATTCTGCCAACTTGACCCATCAGGAGTCTCTAAATCTGTCAACAGCCCCATGAGTCTGTGGGGATGGATTTACTGGTAGAGCAAAGCAGCAGTCAACATGAGCAAGGGTGGCAGAATTAGGTCATAAACATGTGCGAGTCTCTTTTTTGGAGGCCTATGGTCATTTAGTAGCATACTGATGGTGGTCGTTTGGAGCTGGCAGTAAATTAATGCTTTTTCTGGATGAACCTAGCAAGGCTAAGCACCCGATATGATTGCTTCTACAAAGTCTTTTGCTAAGTATTTTTCATAATTTTTGCTTTTCAGAAATTGAAAAGGGAGGAATTTCTGGAGATGGTGGGCATAAAGAACTCTGAAAACCTGTGTCTGCTCCAGGGCTTTCTTACCACAATGGTGTCTTTGGCTGTAGCTACATAGTACTGAGACATCATCTCCAGTTTTTGGCAGAGAGCCCTCCATCTTTTCTGGAACCAAAAGAGCACTTTATGAACATCATATGTCCCCAGGCAGTCCTTCACAGAAAAGCTCAGAACAACACTCAGAACAGATCACACTAAATCATGCTCTTGGAATAATTCTCTGGCTGCCTGGGTCACTATGTTTACCAGTTTTCCTATAACCTGTGCCCGCTAAGTACAACCCAGGTAATACTCACTCAATACCCTATCCACCAGAAACAATCTCAGAGGAGCAGTTTATTCTAACAAGTTTTACTCACAGGGAGTCAGAGTCAGCACAAGGGCACGCCATTGCTTTGTTTTATGCTTAGGGCAGTAGTTTTTGTGCTGCGGTTAAAAAAATTCCAACAGTCTGGGATCTATGCTGAAGGCACTGTGCAATAGCCAATGAAGGCTACGGTTCAACACATGCTTTAGATCACCATAAGGCAGTACTTCTGGCAAAAAAAGCAACTCAGCCACTGATTTCTGTCCCCAAATTACCTTTTGCAATGTTCTGGCACAAATGTTTATGTGGTTACTTGGTAAGCCAGAATGAGAAGCTACCCTGAGTGATTTGCTTTAGGCAGGATGCTTTTCAGCCAGATTGGTACTCTGGTGCAGTTCACTAAACAGTTATAAAAGCAGACATCCTGCCTTAAATTATTCATCAAACAGCAGATTAAAAAATGCCAGCCTAGTGTCAGTAGGTTTAAATTCACTGAGTAGAAATTCAGATACACCGGCTTGCCATATCTAGGGCCTGCAAATGGAAACGTGTTGAAGACCGTGTATATATAAAGCACGATGTGCACTCATCTGTATTTGCAGTCAGTGGTGTGATAGGGGACCTGCTCCCAGCAGGGAACACGGGAGCCTGTGGCAGTCACAGCTCAGGAGCAGGTTACTGCCTGACACACTAGTTATCTCCCACAGGCTAAGAGAAGAAAAATTAGTCACTAACCAGGAGCCAAGGCTGCCTGTCATGAGACAGCCCCATCCATTGCCTCTGTAAGGCTCCCAAGCGACTCTCTTCAGAGGCAGGATGTCAGCTGGTGCCCTGGCTGGGGATTTGTCACGTTTGCTGCACAAGTGTGTCTAATAGGCCACTGGGGCATTCGGAAGGTTAGTCTTGTCATGGAGCCTTTTAGTGTTCCCGTAGGACATTTTTGCCTATAACAGCTCACAGCACCTTTGGGTTGTGGCCCAAAGAGAGATGTGCCCTTCAGAGACATATGCCCTGTGAGCATTAGGACTCTGGGTTCAGTTGTCACCTCCTTGGCATGCAGGGATCATGATTTTGGACCCATCCACTCTGGAGTAAGCCACAGTCAGGTCCCCACTAACATCTTTCATAGCAGCTTTTCTCCTTTGCTTTCTTGGAGTTGTCTTTTAATGGGGAGAATGGTGTTCAGATGAGATTGCCTGCTGCCAGAATTGTTAGTGGAAGTATCAACTGTACCCTTCCCTAGCTACTTCATTTCCCTCTGTCTTTCCTGTTGATTAAATGTCAGCTCCGTTCTTTGTTCTCTTCCAAAGGAAGCTAATTCTCTCCTCCATCTGCAGCACATCCCTTTAGCAGCACAAAGTGATCTTGCCCAGTGGTTTGTAAAACCACTTCCAGCACACTGCTTCCCCCGCTGCCTCCCCAGCCCTGCATGTGGCAGCCTGGAGAAAAGGCCAGGCACTTCTGTTTTATGATATACCATATATATGCCATCACAGGACCCAGATGACCAAACAGATGAGAAAAGTGCTGCAGTGACTGCCCAGAAAAATTTGGTTTAATACTGCTTGAAGAGCAGGGGCCAAACTAAGCATTAAACATGATAGTGCATATAAAAGCCTGCAGCTTCTTAAGAATATAATTTGTAAAACTGCCATTTTGTTGAAAATTTCCATTTTTATAGTGCACCTCTTCTATTGTGGTTTAAGTTGAGTGACATTTTCTAAAGCTAATGTTGTTAAATAATTTACAGGGAGCAATTTAACTTAATTTCACTTTTGCACTATGTGAAACAGCTGGGGCAAGGTCCAAAGAGCACTTAGCAACTTCCAGAGGCATGTCAGTGAAATTCAGGCGCCTGAATGATCCCAAATATTTCAGTTACCTCACTGGGGTATCCCAAATCATAGAATCACAGAATCATATGGGGTTGGAAGGGACCTCTGGAGATCATCTAGTCTAACCCCCCCGCCGGAGCGAATCTACCTAGAGCACATTGCTCAGGAACTTGTCCAGGCAGGTTTTGAACATCTCCAGAGAAGGAGACTCCACCACCTCTCTGGGCAGCCTGTTCCAGTGCTCTACGATCAAATACCCACCTGTGATACCAAAACATTGCTTATGTGATAAAAGCATTGCATTTATACTCTCCCCAGAAGAACTGTTTTCTTGGGTGAGCTAAGCAAGTACATAGTGGCACTCTCAGGTGGGTATCTGGTTCTGTGACTAAGTCTCCCTTTTTTTTAAGAAATACTCATCACTCAAAGCACACTCAGCTGTCTGAAGTCACCTCTTGAGAAGAGAATGCACGCTTTTCACATCATAGTTTACCGTGTAGAGCCCTGCTCCAGGATTTGGGGAGGGAAGGGGCGGGAGGGGGAGGGAAGGGAAGGCTGGCTTCTTAACTGTAACCACAATCCCAACAAGTAGGAATGCTCCTTACTCCAAAGTTTAGAGCAAGAAAACATCTTCTGTCTCTCCCACCGGGATCTGATCATGTTGCATAAACAGCCCTAAGTCTAGAAGGAAAAAAAGTAAGGTATGAGAAAGTCTAAATTACAGCTAAGGTGCTCATTAGGAGTAAAAACAACTTACCTAAGTTCTACTTAAAGTCTCATGAAAAGTAACAGCCACCACCACCCATTTAATAAAACAACTAATTCCTTTTGCTCTCTGCAACCCAGTGCCTGCCTGGGAACACACCAAAAAAAAAACTTATTGAAAAGCTGAAACTAGGAGAAGGTTTAATAACTGGAAGTAACACTTTACAATTGGCACACTTTAGAAATACTAATGATGGGCTTCAGTAGGCATAACACCCGCAGAAGAATGATTGCATCTCATGCTGGTAAAATCTCTATAGATTTTCTCAGGAGGGCAATGCAGCTGGCATTCTACTCCAATCATACTATGCAAGATGGTTTCAGAAGGGAAATGAAAAATAGCTTCTTTAATTGAAACAATAGGGGTGGCAATGAATTCTTATTAATTAGGCAAGTTGTTTTTTGGTAAGGGTTTAACATTTATATACCCCACAGAAATATGGGCTACAGTAGACTAATTATCCCACTTGGTCTTCTTTTGTACACCATTTATACATCTATGTCATTGACATTTGTAGTATAATCAGAATAGAAGAAGAGTTACATATTTTCATTGAACTGCTGCAGTGTTTCATACAGCATATGCAAGGGCTCACAGTGGAATGGGTGAGTGTCATCCAAATAAGAAACAAAGAAGGAACCACGCTGTGGCATATGCAACACTGATACTGAAAAGGTCCTACTTGCTTCTGCAGTTGTGTTTTGCATCAGAAACTTGCAATAATCACCATAGCAGATCATCAGTAAAAACTGTACGTTGTTATTTTGGTCAGCTTTGCTTTGGACTCTCCTTAAGGTGTTTTTTGCAGAAACAGAAAACCAGTTGTTTGGAAGAACAAGGCTGATTTCAGACAAAATAGGGGAAGACCTCAGAAATAGTGATAGGTCAATGCAATATATATTTTATGTAAGGAAAATGTATAGTGATAGGGATCTACCTAACATAAAGATAGGCACTATGCTCCAGAAACCCAAATAAACGGTGTTTAGATACTTCTTGTTTGCACCATGCTTTTAAAATGTGATTCATCCAATAACCAGTCATTCATGAACTATTGCAGCCATTAGTTCTCCCTGATAATTTGTTGTTGCATATTTGATATTAGCTCAGCAAATTTGTATTTTCTTATTTCATTGCCTTGAAATCCTGAGTCCAACAACTTCAATGGATGATTTTGCATTGCCTGAAACAGGGCTAAGACCTTAGAGCTGTGCTTTTCAAAGTCAGAGAGACTCCTGTACTACATAAACTAAAGGATCATATCCCACAGTCCCTGAAGTGGAATTTTTTGCTCCTTCCAAAGCAATTAATCACTTCCATGTTCACAAGCTGTGGTTCATCTAGAGCATCTTTTCTCTAGCAAGAGACAGTGTGCCTTCAGGAAGATTCAGAGTAATCTTGAATTTGTCCATCTCCCTGTAACACTGTTTGCTTGTTTCTTTGTTTTGCTACTTTACGTAGTTTATACCATTTCCTCCAGTTAAAAGAAACAAACCACAAAGCTATATGTATGCACATATGTATATGTATATGCACTTTCTATTTGGTACAGTAGCTGAAAATAGCTCAATGGACACACTGGATATAGCCATGGATGTAGATATGGATATAGCCATGGAGAACTCATTTCCCTTTTCCAAGTTGCCGCTGAGGCTGGCCATGGTGCTCTCAGATCTGGATGAAGTCACTGTAAGCAGAGTTTTCTCGTATTCAATGTCTGGCAGACTTTATTATAAAGCATCATTGACAGTTGTGCCGGTGGCCCTGTCTTTCCCAAGAACCTATTTGGAGTGCTCCATCATCTAAAATGCAAGAAAGTGAAAACCCTGCTCAAGCTAACAAGGCACAGATTCAGTTAATAGAGTGCAGTGTTGAAGAAGTGATAATTAGACACTTTAGGTTAGGGAGTGATTATTTTCCAGTACTGGTAATTAGGAAGTCTTAGTAAATGAATGACGTCAAACTGCCTGCTAACTACATTTCCTCAGATACTATATTTAAAATAAGAGAGAAAAAAAAGAGACTCTGTCTGTAGAATTAGTCTCTGTCCAAATATGAAACTGAAAAAGATCCATCTCTACCAGTTGTTTTTCTATTTATTTATAACAATTATTTTTTTTTGGAAATAAAGGTTCCAATCAATTGAGTAAGTACTGTGATAAGCCATTCTTGAACATATAATTGAAAAAGGTAGTTGAAATGATATGTAGAAATACACAAGTCTGTGAATTATTTTGCACATATTTTGGACTTGGTGAGATGAACTAATCAATATTTTTTAAATTTAAAAATGAAAAGGTCAGCTAAATGAAATCAGTTCCCCTGAATTTAACTTTGTACTAGAAAAAAAATATTACAAATATATTGTATTTTTTGGATGTACAAACATCCTAGACACTGATGGTCACACTCCTGCAGGCCTGTTTAGATATTGAATTACAAAAAAACAAACCCAGGTGAGTAGTTCCTCTACCAGTTTTCCAAGATAAAACAGTGATACTGATTTAAATAGGGTAATCCTGAGGTCAGGATTAGCTCTACTTCTCTGATTTTGTGGAAAGCTGGTTTTATCCATCAAAAGTTAGTGTGCTTAGTTTCTTCCTTTTAAGGAATACAACAGTGCAGTTCGTTGAACAATCATCTCAAACCTAGTGGTGTTAAAGTCTTGTTTTCTTCAAATTTATATATATAATTTTGTCTTTCTGAAAAACAACCGTCATGGTCTAAATCCAGTGTATATTGTCTATTTGTCTTTATTAATTTTACAATCTAAAGCAAGTGCCTTCCATATATAATAAAGTAATTTGGGTTTTATATATTCTATTAATCCTCATCAATTTTTTAAAAGTCATTGAAATTTTTTGCAGAGTCAAGTGTTTGCTATGTATATAAAATTCAATGCATTAAAAAAGAATATATTCTAAGTAAATTGTGTATTCATATATAAACAGCAATCTCTGCCTTTTCTGAATTAAACTCAAAAGGTATATTCACTGCATAGTTGATATTAATCTTGTGATTACCCATTAGATTTTAGTACAAGTGTGTTTTAGCTCAGTTAATAATTCGTGTTCCCCTGGGTTTCTAGGATGAGTTATTTCATAATTGAAAAAATGCAGATGAGCTTAACAACAAATAGCAAGGGCAGGTGCTGTCATTTTCATATTTCTTTAGGAAAGGAACTATCACACTAAACAGAGAACAGGGGCTTCAGTTATATCCAAGTAGCTAATCTCTGTAATCCATCCGTTCAGTTTATCTACCTCTCTATAAATTAAAGCAGTCGATAACATGGCACAAGCTTTTGAGCACTCCAGGGAAGAATGTAAAACATTTAGAGAGGCCATTCACAAAACTTTTTTTTTTCTTAAGTTTGTAATTTAATGTCAGGCAGACAGTGACAGAAATTGCATAAATTTTAAAGTTTGCAAGTGCTTAGAGATAAGTTGATTTAGTGGCCTGGTTGTTAAAAGGGAGACTTTGTCATTCATAAAACTTGCAGATAAGGACAGAGCTACCCACACTGAAATAGCCAGTAATTCTAGTTTAATACAATAACATTTATTGATGCTGTGTTCAAGAAAGAATACAGACTAGAATCTTCAGAGAAGCTCTTGGATGAATATATTTACAATTTCATCAGTATTCTGTACCATAGTCAGGGTAATAAAATTAACGGTAATAGAGAAACATAGAAAGAGAGAGAACTGTTAGCTACCAACTGTTTCCTTGGTTTATGATTTAACCCAAAGGTTTCCACTGACACTTCCTACTCTTTTCTAGTGATTTTTTTGAAGAGCTGTTGGACCTCAGTGCATCACAGGCAGAATATTTCAGATCAGGTTGTGGAGTTGCTGTTGTAAGCAGATCTGTAATTACTGGAGACTTTCTAATTTTATGGAGAAAGAGTGACAGGCCTTACAAAGTGATATAAATCCTATGGGAGGTAGTATTTATAGCCCCATATAATTTAAGGGATTTTGGCTTATTTCCATAGTTGAGTCGCTTACCCATTTTACAGTCCTGCTGTCTCTAAACAATAAAGGAGAAATACGTTGCTGAAGTAGGTCTGTCCGGAAAAAACGCAGGTACACAAGTAGTGAGGTGAAGTTAGTACACAATTTAAGGCCATGTCTACATTAGAGAGATTTAATAGAAGCATTACTGCTGCCATCTATTTTCTGAGTAAATCTATTTCATACTTATTATTATCTGAAAATATCTGTCTTCGGAGTGTTTGCTTCCACCTGTGCAGTGGAGGTCACCTAGACTGGCAAAAGATACAGTTACTGTGCTGTAAAGAGGCATCCCTTATTCCCCATGTGGCTCCATATCTTAAAAAATTGGAGAAATAGTAACATTACTTGCAGGGAACTCTGAGGTTTTGGTGTCCATTTCCTGTTACCTACTTGTCCCACATCATGGTCTCCACTTCTGCTTTTCTGTATTTTTTAAGAAGTCCTGCAGCTTTACACTCAAGAATTTTCTCAGTTTCTTTGTCTTGTTGCTGTGTTCATAGGTGAGTCAACACTGAGGATATTCATGTCTTTTTCAGAGCTACAATACCTGACACTGCCAAACTGTGAAATTTTAACTATTTCCTTAGAGGTAGTCCATCATGTTGCATCCTACTAATCAATCAAGATGCAAAATTGCTGCTGATACCGTTTTTTTTGCTATATTTACATGTTCACTATATGGCGACAGATATGATACCAAAGGCAAAACTTTGGACTCTCCCTGTGAGGGTCTTAACCACTGATGTCAAATGACACGTGCACTTGGTCTTTCTGGTATCAGAAATCTTGCAGTCCTACCTGCATTGGCTCAAAAAAGCAATGCAGAGCGCTTTTTTTTTTTTTTTTTTTTTTTTTTTTTTTGTGGATGTAGGAGTGAAACTCTACTTGCCAGGAGAATTCTGATATGAAATAGATTAAAGTAACCCCAGATGTGAATAGATGCAGAGCAATAGGCTTTTTATTTGCTTGGAATTATGTCACTAAAATCTGACTAAATCCTGTATTTGCTCTATATGTCCCTTTTGACTCTGAACAACCAGCTATAGAAAATGGTGCCAGAACTGAGAACTCATGCCATATCTGTGATCAATTTTTTCCCAATTAAGCTTTTACTTTCTGAAGCCAACTTCTTGTTTAGGATGCAGAATCTTTCCAATTTATATAAGTCTCATGTTGTGTACATAGTTAAGACTGTTCAAAGACAAGCTTATATTTTCATTCACATTTTGGCATCTCTTTTGTATCAGTCTTGCTATTTGATTTTTCACAGTTTAACCCCTTCCTAATGTACTACTACATTCCTTTCTTATACAGCTGAGTACCTGTATAAGTGATCCTGTGATATTTTAAGCTACAGGGGAAGGTCACAATCTAGGGCTTTCTCTGCTGAGACCAGGATTGCAATGAATACATACAGAGAAAAAGAGAAGCCTTGGGACTATTCCAAGGAGAATTTATAATCTCTCCTAAAAACAGATTACTAGAGTTTGACCAGCAAGTGCAAACTATAGAAAAGACAGTCTGATTGCTACCTTTAACCCTATCGGTAGCATATATACATATTAGCTTCTCCTAAAATTATTCTGAATATTTTTTTTTCTCTCTAGTTGCTACAGCTTTGCAATGAAAAAAAGTAAATCACCATATATTGTGGGAGCTGTGGAAACATCAGAATACAATTTTCACCAAATATAAAAAGGATTTAAAAACTCCTTTTTTTTTTATCAATGGGACTACTACTGAACCATAAATTGTTTCTTAGCTAATGTGAGTAAATGGAATGAAACAGGGAAAAAGGTGGTTGAGAAGCTGCTCTAGGTTTTATGCCACACCCTCTCTAGAACATGCTAATAAACATCTCATATGTATTTTAAAAGGCCAAGTGAATCCAGACTTTTCATGCTAACTCATATTTTGGACAGATATAAGGAAGACGTCAGTGTTTCAGCCTGTGTTAAAAGGTTCCTTTGAAGACAGGCTTGTTTGTGCATACTGTATTCCAGTGAAACTCCTACAGAAATGAGTAAGAACCACTATAGACAAGCTAGTTGGTTAGACCACTGTCTAGCCAAGTAACTGGAAAACAAAATAGAGATTCAGCAGTATTTTTCCCGTAACTTAGGTGGTGGAACACATGAAACACTTTTCCAGGGGGGGTTTCGATGGAAGTTGCTGAGTAGACTCTCTCTTGTATTCAAGTGCAGCAAAACAAACCACTACAGGAGAAAACATGGTACAATCATTTCACAGGGTAAGTAGAATAAGGCAAAGGAAACTGTAGGAATGAGGGAAATGATCACTTCTTACCAATTTATGTAACTGCTGTGTCACCATGGCAGCATGAACAAAAGGCAGGTGCTCTCAATTAAAGTGATATTGCTGCTTGAGACAGAGTTGCATCTAAAATACTGAAGATAAATACTTTTAGGCTTTTCTAACCTCGAAATACTTCAGAATAAACTTGCAGAGGAGTTGAGATTAATTTATTCACCAGCACTGCTTTGAAGTGGATCCTGAGAGTAACTCTCCATTGTCCAAGACACTTATTTGGGTGCTGCAGAGGCATAACTCAAACGTTGTGACATGGTGTATGTTTCAGCCTTGTACACTCACTAAGCAATTCTGATAAAAATTGATAGCAAACTGCATTTGGCACAGGAACTGCTCCTTTTTTTCCTCAGTGCTCAGAAAAATCTGTCAGGGAAGGGATATCTCTATATCTCCAACACAACACAAGATTGTGCCAAGAAACCCAAGCTGAACCAGCTACCTTGTTTGCCAGTTACTGTGTTAACGTAGCCTTCCACTTACATTAATTTTCCTTTCTGATGAACTACAAAGAGTGGGAAAAACATTGAAGATTACAAGGCAGAAAAAAGGATAAGTAGCGCAGTGAAGCAGCTGCACAGCTACCTGGTTTCCACCAAGATCTCTTATAAAGTGTTTGATCAGTAAAGATAAATATATAGCAATTTTAGAAACAAGTACATCAGTCGGAGTGCAGGAGCATGTAATGAATTAAGAAATTAGGCTGTTTTCTTTTCCTGGAAAGCATGAAAATTGCCTTCTGACCTTGTTTCATATTACAGTTTATAGTTCAGCACAGATTTACATAGGGCAATCTTGTTTTAAGTGTCTGTTAAATGAAGTTTCACTTTTGCTGAATGACAGAGTACCTTTGTCAATACCACAAGCATAGCAAAAGAGTTAGTTATGACCATTACTTCTACACTGGAAGCCAAGTGAGTCCATAGTGGCAGGGCTGTTAAGTATGACTTACTCTCTGTGATACCAGAGAATGATGCTTTCGTAAGTATGCCTCCTACGTGCTGTTAAGTAAAGATACAGTCAAATTGCCAGCCATCACTGTGAGCAGGATTTCTTCAATAAAATGTAGACATTAGTAAAGAGTTAAAAGGTAATAATTGTCATCTGCAATAATCCAGAGTTTTCATAATTAAGATTACATTCCCATTATAATCAATGGAGAGAAATATGACTAACCTTTGACTTTTGGAAGGGTTGAGGTGACTAGGGTGGAAGGATATACCTGTGTCACAGGCCTGGATTCAAAAGATCTGCAGAGTCGTCTCTGGTCTGCCTCTTCTTCCCTATTCTCCTATTTTACATTGTGTAACAACCTTTTCTACTATTACAATGTTTACATCTATATGTATTTGTTATATTATGCAAGCTAGTCTTCATCTTTATGCCTTCACCACTATAGAAAGCAAAGGCAATGGGATGGAAAGAAAAAAAGGAAACTCATTTTTATTGAACAGCACCACCTGTCATCTCTTTAAAGATAGTTCTTTCTTTTTGCCCATGGTTATCCACTCATGTGAATCAGCAAATACCAAATCAACCTAACACAAATCATCAGAACCCTATGTTCACCCGAGTCATATGAGCAGACAACTAGAGTCAAAAGAAAGAGCTCTCTTTAAAGCTGTTAGTTGCCACTGTGCAGAAACAAATAGGATCACATCCGTAGCGCTCTTGACAATCCCTTCTTTCCCTGCAGCAAATGATACACATATTCATGAGCACTCCAGAGGATTTATCAACTCATACTGCACATTTTCCCGGAATACAGAAATGAGCTATAAAAAGTTTTTACTTAAGAGAAAGACATTGTTTTCCTTGTGCCTATTCCTTAGAGTGCCACACTGCATCAGATATAAAGAAGATTTCAACAATCCGTGCTTAACAATAAAGTCGTCTGATGTGCTCCAGGACTTAATTCGAAATTACTTTACAGGGAAGCTCTGCAGAGCACTGAGGCTGTGTTTGTTATGGTAGATATGCAATGTGAAATACCTGCCACCAGTGCAGGTATTGGCCCTAAACCAGTGCAGTGCAGTGGTGCTAAACCAGGAGTCCTAAACCTTGCAAAGCCCCAAAGGGAGTCATTTAGTGTCCTTGGGATGAGCACAGGGATGGGTGGTTAAACAGCTTTGCAAGCTTTATGAATTAATAGCTTAATCTACAAAGATTTTGTATTTGTCTTAAATTGTATATGCTTTCTGGTTTTATTTTTCAAATACACTCCTAGATGACAGCTATTACCCCAGACTTTTCACTATACTGCTTAAATATATTTAGTTAAGTTACAATTTTCAAAATAGGTTATGAACAAAATTAATTTGATTTTATGCAATTCAAATTCAATGCACATAAGCCTGAACATTTACAACAGTTCAAATTAGAGTCATTGCAGTTTTAATTCCTTCATCTTCACTTTCTGTCACAAAAAAATGTTAGATTTGCTGTTTTGAGATTTTTATGGCTTTCTGTGTTCTTGCTACTTAAAGACCGTTTTAATGCGTGACATGATGTCTAACAACCTCAGAAATAAGTTATGACATCAATAGGATTATGCTTTTATGAAAACAATGGCAAGTCACAATTAATAAGGCATTCCACAATCTTATCAGCAAAAAGGAAGAAATATGAGCAAGATCTGAGAATTTAAAAAGAAATGAGAGAAGAGTAATATGAATATATATTACCACTTGGTATTTGGGAGATTGTAATTATAATTAAAAGCCAATAAATGGTTAATGGATTAATATATTCAACAAATTAAACCCCTTTTGTAGAATAACCACAAAAAAGACAGATATGACGTCAGAAATATTAATCATTCAATTTGTAGTGTTTGTCTGCTTGTCTAATTTGTTCTGAGTTTGATATATGTATTGCTTAGATGTAAGGGTTAGAGAAGAAATATATTCCTACTCATTATCTGGGTAAGGAGCTTCCCAAAACTTCTGAAGAACGCGTTTGAATTTGGTAACAGAAAATTTGTCTTCTGTGATTACTTCCAAGATATGAAATAATAAAATATTTTTGCAATGCGTTTTCCATAAGAAAAAAAAGAAAAAAGGATTGCTTGAATAATTAACTGTGCCCTTTAAAAATGTATTTCCTTCTTCTTTGTTCACATTTAACTTGCTAACATCCCTACCACTGAAAAAGCTGTCTGGGCTCTATGTGGCATTTTTGTGATGTGTATAACACCACTACATTTCATCAGCAAGCACAGTGACAGATCAGGTGTCCTCTACTTGTAGGTACATGTCAGTGCTCAAATGATGGATAATTACGAGTGACAAACCCAAGACTGGAATGGGAGGACTCAAGGGTCAGGAGAAGAGATGGAAGTGACAGTGCAGAGCACTCAAGGCAGCGGGCTTAGAGACAGGCAGCAACAACAAAAATCTGTACATAGGCCACTTTATTTATTTATTTTTCCGGGAAATGTGATATCATAAGCTAGAAGCTGCTGGTTCAGCTCATATTTGTGGTTTGTGGTTCAGAAATTCTTGACCGGGGAAAATCATCACTTTCTCCTTACCTGTCTAACTGGCGGCAATTAGCTACCGCTGAGCGAGAGGCATTTCTGTAACCGCAGGCAATGGCAGTTTTAAAACTTGTCAGGGAGTTTTTTTCCATTGATAGCAGAGGAGAGAGTCCTAGAAATGTAATAACTTTAGAATTACAACTTACTCATAAGGACAAATGTTCTTTATGGTATAAATATTCTCTTTAAAAAAGAGTTGTAGCAGAAAGTAAATTATGTAGACTGTTCCCCATAAGCCTGCTGTGAGGTAACCACACCTGATAGAGAGGGAAGCAGAGCTGCAAAGGCAGTTGTGGCCATCTACCATAATGTAACTCTGAGAAAAAACACATTCCAGGACTTGTTGACTTGTTGACTTTGAAGAAACAACCTGTTTAGAAAAGAGGTGATTGAAAACACAGTACATTTCCTAAACAGATATGAATACGTTCCTTACATGGGCTACTTGATCCCACATATGGGTACTAAAGATACTATTTGGAAGAAAAGCCATTGACAGAGTTGTCTTTCGGTCTCAGCATCTGTATCCTGGCTGTGTACTTGCTGGGCACAGTGGGTTGCTGCTGGCAAGTTTGCCAGAAGTATCAAGTAGAAGGCAATGGGTAGTAAAATCCTACTGTTATCCTGCTTTAGTGATCTAATTAGTCAAGTGTGACTAGGCAGGTGCAAGTTGGAACTTCTGGCTTGGTCTGATAAAACGAGGGTGCTTCTGATGTTCGCATTCTCGATGCATTCCCAAGAGGAGCCAGCTTCCTAGGAAATCCACATACACATGTGCTATGCAGCTGATCGGTTAATGATGTTGTGGTTTATGCCTAATATGACAAAAAGACTTAGCTATGAGAGCTTCTCAGAAGTAGCAAATATTGTTTCATCCCTGGATGTAAAGCATGTATGGAGAGAGTCAACACTATAACCTCCACAAAATACATCCCTACCCGTAAGCGTAAAGACCTTTCACTGAGAAGCTCCACAAATATCAAGCATGACCTCAGCAAAAAAGCTAGTTTGTCTCCTTGCAGAGAAGTGCCATCATTTATTAGCTGAACAACATGAGACAGAAGATTTGTGAGAATGGTGACTTTCCCTGTGACTTTTGCAGTTTCCCCCATGTGAATTCCTCTGCTTCTCACGACCTCTCTCTGTCACTGTTACTTCATGATCTTAGAGAAACCAACTGCCCTTAAGTTCTATGGAGGGAGGAATGGAAACCACAAGCCCCTGCAGTACCAAAGCTGTGAAAGCAAAGGAAGTTGCTTTCTCGGCTGGATCCCTTCTCACCTTCCTGCTGAGAGTCTGGCACAGGACACAGCCAGAGCACCTGCAGCTCGTGGGTCATTTTGGTGCTGGGGGACACCCAGGCTGGGGTTGACCACTGCATCTGCTTGGTGCCGGCAGCAGCTCAACAGCTGTCTGCAAAGCAGCCATGTGAGCCTCTCTGCAAGGTCTGGTGAGTGCAGGCTGCGATTGCTGCTGCTTGGCGCCGAGTTAGATAGATCTTCAAAGTTAGTGCAGGAGAAAAGAAGCATTGTCCGGCAGTATGAAAAACAATATGTGAATTGAACAACAGTTTTCTATGTAGAAGAGGGACTATCACTTAATTTTATAGCCTGAACGCATAACTCGGACTTTAGGAAATAAATATCCTTACCACATGCCAAGGAGTAGAGGCAGCTACTATTAAAGAAGAAAAGGTAATCTGGTGGAGGAAAATATTAAATTATAGTCAAATTGAGAATATCTATTAATTAGCACTATTTCAAAGGATTTCAAATAACCTGTTCTCGAAACTCTCAAAAATAATTGGGGGGTGTTTCAGATATTTGACTCTCCATAACAGATTAAAAGGGATATTTTTTATGTTATTCCTCTCATATGTGGCGAGTGGTTTTATTTCCCTTAATTTTGCTGGCTTACATGAATATCTTCTCGCCTTTTATTGATTTCATTCTCAGAATTTCATTTGCCTGAGAGGATTCATAATCTGATTCTCTTACATACACTGTATCTTACCCAATATCAGTAGTATTGGATTTACTACTGTGACCTATCATTATCACCTGATATCTAAAGGTGTAAGGCAAAAACTTCTTTGCATGTTTTGAGTTACATTTTAAATGCTGTTTCCTTATTTACATAATTGCATAACTTCTTGGAGATAAGATTTCCTTTAAATCATTAAATTTCCTTTTGCTCATTGCTCATCTATGCTAAATGAAATTCACTTCATTC
The DNA here is from genome assembly GCA_026546715.1 of Gallinago undulata. NCBI lineage: Eukaryota > Metazoa > Chordata > Aves > Charadriiformes > Scolopacidae > Gallinago > Gallinago undulata. Next base: position 134,878,136 of record JAOTQQ010000001.1, on the reverse strand, counting down.
CCAAACAGAGCGATGTTTAGTTGTTGTTTTGCTTTTATTAATTGGTTTATGACCCCTAGGGATACTTGTTTCACTCTCATCTATGCAAAGTGAATTCTAACTATGTTGTGTTTTCCTAAAGGCCATAATAAGTTAATTAAAGTTCAGAAGATAAAACTGAAACTTACAAACTCTCTGGATAAGCCGGGTTCTCATTGCTGGAACAATATGATATTCAAAGAACTCTTTTCTCAACAACAGAAACTTCAAGCAGAATAAAGAGGACAAGACATGTTAATTTTGTGGTATTAGGGAAAGGTCGATTGGACCTTACAATAAAGCTTACATGTGGACATGGGTACAGGTGTGAGAAGCTGAGCTTTCGGACCAATGGTTGTGAAGTCAAAAGTACTCTACATTTTGGACTAAGCTTCAAGACCATAATCTTCTAAAACAGGAGGATTTTCCCCCGGGCTAGAAGATAAAATATTCTGTCTTGAAAAACTTCTACCCAGTTTCTTTCAACATAACATCCCAAAGTGATTTTCTTTTGTTTGGAATTTCACTTAATCTTATTTTGATTACTTTTCATCCCACTTTACCTCAATTACACTGTCGTCTGCTGCTGTCTTGTATCTCCTGTAGTTTTCAAAAAGGTGAAAAAAATCAAGTTGGATTTCATATCTCACTGTCGAATTTTCACTTGCAGTTAGAAGAAATGTATACTCCTTTTAATGTGTGTATAAATCAAAGAACTAGAAAAGTGCTGAGTTATAGAATGCACATAATCCTATAATGCTATTTGACAGAATCAATTTTCAGAGTAGAAACATATTTAATCTCTAAAGATATCCTGACACTTTTATGATTTACTTAAATATTGGTCCTGATAGCCTTACTAGTCTTCACGTAAACTCTCAAGTAGACATTAATTTTCATTAGTTCCTGTATGATTTTGGCAAACTCTTAACTCTTGTGACTGAGAAACAATTTCATCCGTGGATACTGTTTGAGAAAACATTTGTTCTGAAGTGCCCCCCACACAAATTATGTCATTAAAATAATAAGAAAAAAGAGATCATAGCTGAATGTGACCTGATGTCACAGCCCTAACCACTTCTAAATATCTGTCTTTCCTGGATATAATTTAGGAGAAAATTTCTGGCTCTTTCCAACTACAGCAGCAAACCGGGGAGCCGGATTGAGGAGGGAGGCCTGGTGTGCCCCAGATGCTGGGCAGCAAGGCCTGCAGGCAGTCTGTTGACCCCCCTGCCCTGCCCCACCATGTAGAAATACCCTTGAGGGTCTCTTAGCGTATGCTTTAGAGATTTTCAGTTATTTTAAGCATAACTTTCAGATGTGTTATGACCATTTATATAAAATTAGGTAAATCTGGGAGTTTTTATATCTGTTCCTTGTTCTATACTTTCAGACATTCAGATTGGTGTTTGCTGAATATGATGACTTGCTGGAATATCAGTATTTCCCATCTTCTCCATGCACACAATTGCAGATTTGATATTTTCTAAGTAGAAGGGCTTTGGTGTATAATTTCTGCCATAAGGGAATGAAAAAAATAATTTAAGAATGTAATTCACAGGTTGTTGAGACAATTTGGCCCTAGAGTTTGGCCATAATGTAGGCAGCTTAGGTGATTTCTTGTTGTTTTGAGGGTTTTTTTTCTTTGTTTATTTTTCTAATTTATCATTACTGAAAGCATTATGAGCCTATGCATTTCTTTCACATTTTGAAAACTACAGGAGATACAGGAGAGCAGCAGAGGTCACTGTAATCAGGGGAATTTGGGACAGCACTTAATACATTAAGCATTCTCTGAAACAAAATAACTGATTTTTCCAACTTTTTTTTAAGCACAAGCTTAAGTTATGTAATATGTGAACGGGTAGCAACATTGTGTGCAACAGGAATCGCACTTATTTAATTTAAGAATGAATTTGGTTCACTCAGTACAATATACAGGCCAGTGAAGTGCATGGGAAAAAAAATCCTATTATCTCAACATATTGCTTTTCAGGTCTGAGAAAAGTTGTTATCTGGAGAGCCTCATGACTTGCTGGTTATGAATTATCCATGTACAAGCACTGATTTTGGTGGACTTTCATTTTATGCCATTATTGAGGAAAGGCATTTCAGACTTTCCATTCTTCACAAATCCTTTATCTGATCTGTATAACAAGTGTTTTTACATGATCAGGATTTAAATGCTGTCACAATTTCAGTATTAGCTCTTCTACAAGCTGGGTTTTTTTCATTGGATTCATTTGTCCACATAACTCAGATTCTAAATTGCAATTTATTTAGATCAGAGACTGACCTGATAGTTAGGGATCATGATTCAGGCCGTTAGATATTTTTCTGTCCAAAATTCATTTCAGTATTTGCCAAAATTCCTTTTTCTGAATATATATTTTAAACCCCTTCATTTACTGATCTACTTTTGGCTTCCTATATGAATACATACTGATCTAGATGCCTTAATCAATAATTCATTATGCCCTGGAGTGAAATTCTTTTTTTTTTTGGCTCCAATATGTTGTGATTACAAAACCAAAATGAAATAATAAAAAAGCAAATTTATGGGCCCAAATGCGTTAATTGAAATTAAACTGTATTTTATCGAAACCGTTCCTATTTGAATATTCCCATGGAAGTTGAAATGGCCATAGCTTTTAAATGTATGTTACTAGCATCCTTTTTGAGGTAGACTTGGCACACGGGTTACAAAGCAGAGTTGCAGTTTGGCTCCTGTAGTTTGAGTAGCCCATGTGCAGTTTAGGGATTCTGTTTGATATGGGGTACTCTCTGTGATGCCCATGTGACTGAAAATCTCATTTGGAAGAAAATACAGGTCTGTTTGCTTCATCCATTTGATGGCCTTATTCCAGTAAAATGCTGCAAACCATAGGGATTTGCTGCAAACAATCAAATCCCAGGAAAGGTGCGTGATCCTCTGCCCATGTGGCACCATGTTCAGGTAAGGATCTCTTGAGCCTCATTTCTAGGGGTCAGGCAGGCACACCATAGATGGCTCAGTAAGCCTGACCACGTGTCTCGTCTGACAAAGGATATATTTGTCCGGGCATCTGAGGAGAGCAAGAAGAAACAGAGCAGAAGAAAACCAGCTGCACTGGAGATGGAGAGAGTCCATGATTTGGAGGAGAAAAACAATGAAAGACAGGGATAAGAGACTCTTTGAAATTACAAGGTTCAGAGAGCAAACGATACTACGAGTTGTGATAATGTTAGTTTTCGTGTGTATATTCCTCAACTCAACAGTGATTAGATTTCAGCAGCTATAGATATCTTTGGTATTTATTTGCTTCAGTTATGCCCTGTGTCTGAAGAGGAGAGTTTTGGGCCCAAACCTCCCAGAATGCTTTCAAGATCTCAAAAAAGGTAGTCTTGCGCAGCCCGCGCAGCCCACACAGCCCCTGAATGCCCTAAGCTGGTGGCGCACAGGACCTGGTGGTTGCTGTCCCCCCTCACCAGCCCTGCCCCTCAGCCCTGTGGTGCCTGCCTCACAATGGGGCAGCCAAAGGTAAGCCATCTCCACCCACCTCACACAGCCTCTTGCAGCCTGGCACAGGTTTGCAAAGAGACGTTGCCAGGGAGCAGTGTGCCATGGAGACCTAGGGAACATTGTGGGTAGGGAGGAGGCAGATGAAAGGCTGAAAACCTTGCTGCCAATGTTACACCATGTGTTAATGCACTTTCCATGGTACAATAGGTCTGAGATTGCATCTCTGCCCAGCCTACACTATTGCTACTGCAAGATCACGCCCCAAACCTGACTTATTTTTTACAGATTTTGTAAGAGACAGTCATGCTTTAAAGTTCCTCCTTGGCAGGCACAGCATCAATCATCCAGTGGGTTGTTTGTCTTCTCCTCACCGCTGAGATGTTGAGAGGGATTCATCAAGTATTAATAAGTCCTCTAGGTTGCTTGCTGTGAGCTATAAAACCGCAGCCTGTAATTCCATGCTTTGAAAAGAATATATATTCTTTAATAATAATAATATAATATATCTATATATCTAATAATAATATATCTATTCGTATATGTTAAAGGTGCTCTTCAAAATAATTAAAGAGCAGAAAGACAGGATATGGCCAAAATGTTGAAAACAGGAGCCCAGTACCTACCCATGTTATTCTTCAATTACTTTGTTGAAACCTTTTCATCTCTACCCATGATAACACCTCTACACAGATGTGCCAGACAACATAGGCTTGCCAGTGAAATAATATCTAAGAAAACGGAATTGGTGAGAAGCAGCTCTTGAAACACACTGCCCAGTGGAAGAAAAATGCTTTGTCAATACGTAATAGATATGGCTTATCACAACTCATACAAGGATGATCTGAAAATACAGCCTCTTTGGCCTTAGTAAGCTGTTTCAAACCATTAAAAGACAATTAAAAGTTCTAATGTCCTCTGAGCAATAGAATCACAAATACCCATTAATTCAAAGCTCTGTGTGTGACCATGATGTGTGTATGCTCATATGTGTGTCCATGTATCACAACACAGATGAAGAGAGCATGTCTGAATAGAAAGCATAACATCTCAAAAGCTGGAAAATCAAATAGGGGACAGTAAGGACAGCAGAGGTATTGTGTCTGTTCATTTTAGTACAATATGGAGGTTAGAAATGTGATTCTGGGATCAGAGCCACAGGATGCTCTGGGGAAAATATATGTATTAGTGTTCTCTTTCTGTAACATTATTCAAGATCTTCCTGTCTCATTTCATTTGCACAAAATATAAATGTAGGCATATTAAACAAAGCATTCTTGGGTTTATTCTATTTATTTCCTTACTCCCAGTAAACTTCTTTATCTCAGTGAAATTGCTGTTCAGACAAACTGCCCTTGAGGAGCAAATCAGCCTTCAGAGGGATGCACAGAAGGCAAGTGAAGTTCTAGTTTCTGATGGCTAAGTGATGCAGTAGCTGCTACTGCTACAGTAGCATACTGCCAAAAAACTGGGGTAGGCACAAAACAAGATTTTACCCCGGAACCAGAGAGGAGGAATAGCAGCAATATTTGACAAGCTTTCTATTTCTTAACAGTGTTCATATAATTTGATTAAATCTCAGACTGCTTATGTTTTCTCTAACTATTGCAGTAGCACTCTCATTTTGAAACAGTCATCTCAAGACGAGTCTTCACAGAATAGGAGCAAAATAATCCTCTCCCTAGGATCCAATCACTGCTATGAATATCCCATCACTGTAAAACCAGCATGAGAGGAGCCTTGATAAAATAAGAACACTTTGAGGATGCTCGGTAAAATAAAAACAGCTTATCTGTTGGAAATAATATAGTAATTCAGCCCAAACTACAGGTCTGGGCTGTATTTTTTGTTACTGACTTGTGCTTGGGGACAGAAGTTGTGGGGTTTTTCTTCGTGCTTGTATGATTCATTGCAGTAGTCAAGAAATAAGGTAATAAAGTGTTTAAACTAGCATATTGGTCATTTAATGCAATTCGTAAGTAGTTTCAGAATTCTAAAACACAAGCATGGCTACAGACTAGATATAAGTCATTCACCATGTTTTATGGTCCTTTATGTAAATAAATGGCAACAGTATTCTAAAGGTCAAATGTGAAATGTAAGAGGCAAAAAAAGCCAAGCATATTTTCTTCTTGTTGAACATTTTGTTTGTGCTGTGCATAAGCTGCCCTAAGGATTTCTGGCTGTCCTCAGAAAGTCAACAAGCAAACAATTTGAAAATGATTAGTATTGATTTTATGGAATACACCGCAGTTCTGCTGGAATTCTTCTGTCTGCAGCAGAAAGGGCTTTTTGGTTTGTTTGTGTTTTCTGTTTTTGAACAGAGAACAGTATAGTAGAATTGAACCCAGAAATATTGGTCTAGACTATTTCTCTTTTTTAAATTGCTCTAGCTACTTCTGCTCATTTGGTTTTATGAGTGTAGCTGAGAATAACTATTACACTTGGCTGTCTCATTAGGGGTTCAATCAAAGTTTAGTCAGATGAACACATCAAGAAACAACGTACAGAAAGTACTGGGTGTTCCTGAGGTTGATGTCGATGCCTCTCACTGCACCTTGTGCAGAGTGTGTGCGGCTGCAGCGACACAGGTACCAGACTCAGTGTCGGGTGATTGCAAGTGGGCTCTAATTACAGTCCCCGGGAATGTCTTTTTTGCAAGGAGAGGGGTGCTAACTGAGAGTCGGTTGCTTCCATCTTCAGGGCAGGAAGTGCAAAACTGTTTGAGTAGATGGATGTCTTCTTTCCCTAACTTCCTATCTGGGAAAACCCTAGTTCAGTTTCTTGCTGATTCAGCTGCCATTGCCACCAACTGCGGGTGCCCTAAATGCAAAGCCAGGGCCCACAGGGAGAACCAATAAACACTAACAAGGGAGAGCCAGGGCTGTGAATAATTTGCTGCTCCTTCATTAGCCCAAGGGACACCAGCAACAATTCACTGTGTGGATATGAAGCCTCTGCATGGCCACTGGCCCTGGCATGTTTTAGAACAGGCTTCACCTGCCCCAGTCCTGGTATCTGAGAGGTTTGAAAGATATCACAAAATTCTGATGTAGCTTCCCACAAACTTGTTTTTTGTTTGTTTACCCCCCCCCCCCCTCCCTCGGGAATACTGATGACCAGCTGACAGCCTAACATTTGGTTTGGCTAATTAATCTTTCCATAAAAATTATTTCAGAAGATATACAGTTGTCAGTAGCTTAATTCTAAGCTGGTTTAGTTCAAACTCTTAGGTTTCATGGGAGATCCTTCATAACCCTTAGGGAACAGGCTCTTGTTAACATTGCAACATCCATCAGTTACTTTTGTCAGCAGTCGATGGGAATGGTGTAGAGCCAGTGCTAAGTCAAAGTAAAGAGAATAATCTACCAGCTCAACTAAAAGCTTATTCTATGGAAATATATTTTATCTGTGGGGTTTCCAAATGTAATTGTAAATTTACACAAACTTTACACTGGATCACAGCTCAAAAAGTAATACTTGAGAAAAGCTTATTTCAATTTTACATTGACTATTCAAAAATCATACTTTTTATAAAGGAAGTATCCATCCTCCACTGCTTTCTGTCCATTTTTTAAATTGGTTCCTTCAGGAAAGACATCTAAAGGACAATAATAATTATATAATATTTGAATATAATATTTCAAATAATTCATGTTCTTACAGCTATATGTTCACCAGCAAACCGATTTTGAACTCTTTGTTTCAAACATGGTAAGAGGAAGGCAGTATTCACTGATTAAAAAATTTGCTTCCACAACAGTGACAATTTCTTGTTTCATACGACCATTGTTTTAATAAAAGCAGAGCAAAAATGTTGCCACCCTTCTCCCTCCCATATTCTGATTGATAGCGTAACAGCCAGTGAATTTATTGCTAATTTGAAAAGGAATTAGGTTTAGAAGCATAGAATCATAGAAATCTTTTGATTGGAAAAGACCACTCAGATCATTCAGTCCAACTGGTAGCCTAGCACCGCCAAGTTGCCACTGAGCAATTTCCCTCAGCACCACATCTCCACATCTTTTAAATACCTCCAGGAGTGATGACTCAACCAATTCCCTCGGCAGCCACTTCCAATGTTTGATAACCGTGTCAGCAAAGAAATATCCAGTCTAAACCTCTGGTGCAGCTTGAGGCCATTTCATGTCATTCTATCACTTGCTACTTGGGAGAAGAGACCAGCCCCCACTTCACTACAACCTCTTTTCAGGTAGCTGTAGAGAGCGATAAGGTCTCACCTCAGCCTCCTTTTCTCCAGACTAAACAACACCAGCTCCCTCAACCACTCCTTGTAAGACTTGT